>OX459112.1:111212474-111775474 GCA_949775065.1 Brachyopa scutellaris
ACCAGGGAGATTATCCAGCCTTCTTCTTCTCCGGGATCATCAGCACCCAAAACGACAGCGGAGCCACTGAATCAGTTACAAGTTCCAGTACCAGTCCCCCTGTAGAATAGATGGACCTACAAATGGTAGCAGAGGAAAGCGACAATAGGTCGACATCTCCGGAGAGCTCGATTCTGGACGAAGACGCGGACGTGGAGGATCTTAATAGGACAGCTATCCACCTTTCCCTTGAGCCGTCAACAGAAGATGAGGACTTCCTGCTAGCTGAGGAAGGGGATCCCGCCCTACCAAAGCAATAGCTCGATGTCCGTCGACAAAATACGGATCGCCCAGGTAAACATCCATCACGCTAAAGCAGCTTCAGCTGTGATTCCAGGTAATTTGGGATATGAGGGTAACCAAGCCTAGAGCTTTCATCTTAGTCAGGAATAAATTTAATCTCATTTTACTTTCAGAATTTGCCACAAAGGACACTGTACCCATCCAGCTCACTCTAAGAACTGGGGGGCTGTCCAGAATCTAGTAATAGCATCAGTCTACTGTGTCGGGGATGGACCGGCTGCACAAGAGGAACTGCAAGGACTTGTGGAGTACTGCAACAAGCCGCACTTACCAATACTTCTGGGCTGTGATGCGAACGCGCATAACGAACTATGGGGGAGCACTAACAACAATCCTAGGGGTGAGTACCTATTAGATCCAATCAGTCTCACATCTTTTCTTCTGAAGACTATGGGAAAGGTTGTCGATAACTATATAAGGGAGGAGATTCTCTACAGATCCCCCTTACATCACTCTAAGCCCGCGTATAGAGCGGGCAGATCAACAGAGACTGCTCTATATCAACTAAATACTATAATCCAAAGTGCACTGAACACTAAGCAGACTGTATTCTGCGCTTTTCTAGACATTGAAGGAGCCTTTGATAACACTTCTCATGAAGCGGTTGGATTCTCCTTGAGCAGGAAAGGCGCTAACGACACTATCGTAAGATGGATACGCTAGCTACTGAGCACAAGATCGGCAGAAACTTGCACGACACTACATACCATCAAAATAAATACCACTAAGGGTTGCCCGCAGGGGGGAGTACTATCACCGCTGCTCGGGAGTCTCGTCGTGGACGAACTCCTGGAAAAACTGACCAACCTCGGCATAGACTGTCAAGCTTACGCTGACGACATTGTCCTAATCGCTAGAGGGAAATACGAAGAAACCTTATGTAATAAAATACAAAAAGGGCTTAGAGTGACAAAAGAATGGTGCAACATAGCGGGACTTAACATCAATCCCGCCAAGGCAACGCTAGTACCCTTCACAAGAAAGAGGAAGCTTCCACACATGAAGACTTACCCTCATCACTCCTGTGCTAGAAGTCAAATACCTAGGAGTGTACCTTGACAGTAAACTGAACTGGAAGAAGCACACAGAAGAGGTTACCAAGAAAGCGACTCGTGCACTTATGATATGTAAAAGCATAGCCGGCAAATCATGACGCTGTCGACCTCATATTCTCAGATGGATGTATATTAGCATGGTGAGACCTGTGATCACTTATGGGGCAATAGCATGGGCAAAAAGAACCAGTCTGACAACTACTAGAAATACACTAAATAAAGTGCAGAGACTAGCATGTGTATGCATGACGAGTGCAATGAGAACCTGTCCAACTGCAGCACTGGAGTTGCTATTGGAGCTTACTCCATTGCATCTGGTAGTGAATGAAACCGCAAATAGGACGTTTCTAAGAATGGCTAAAGAAGGAATAGGAAAAGGAAAATGCATCAGCCATAAAGACCATAAAGCAATAGCCCTTCCTAGAGACGACGGGATTAGAAAATTCAGCTGGGAGAAAAACTTTAACATCAAACTCAGCAACAAGAAAGACTGGAGCAATGAATCTAGAATCTATGCGCTGAGTCCACACACCATTAAATGGTACACGGATGGTTCAAGAACTGCGGAAGGAACGGGGGCAGGAGTGTTCGGGTCCGGAACTAAACTATTCGAACCCATGGGCAGCTACACCAGCATTTTCCAAGCTGAAATCTGTGCTATCGACAGATGATGTGCCCAACTCAATCTTGATAAGCTCTACAACAGATGCGACATTGCAATAATGTCAGATAGCCAAGCAGCTATCAAGGCAATAGGGGCTCAGATCATCAAATCTAGAATTGTTTGGGAATGCAGAGACAAACTAAATAGACTGGGCGAACGAAACAACGTCACCATATACTGGGTACCAGAACACCTGGGGATAGAAGGTAATGAAGAGGCGGACAAACTTGCCAGGAAAGGGGCTGCCACACCATTTGTGGGCCCTGAACCCTTCTGCGACATAGGGGAACACACAATAAAAGACAGCTCCGATCACTGGAGAAGACAAACAGGGCTAAGTCCTGGACAAAAACTCAGGGTCTAAGACAGGCAAAGAAACTGCTCGGTAATTACAACCTGAAGAGATTCGAAACATGCATCAGCCTTGACAAAAACAAACTCCACATCCTGACTGCGTTTCTTACGGGGCATTGGAAACTCAGGGGACATCTCAGGAAGCTAGGTCTATCAGATGAAGACTCATGCAGATTTTGCGATGACTCCAGCGAAACTCCAGAACACAATTCATACTGGTGGAATGTAGGGCATTAACCCAGAAAAGATTCAAGTGCTTGGGTAAATATCAAGTTACAGCACAGGATCTACCACTCATAGCACCCAATCTCCTGCTGCAATTTCTCAGGGAAATTGGTCTGGAAGAGGTGCTGTGACCTATGGAATTCTCAGCTGGAGTAGGTGTGAGCGAAGCTCTCTCTAACCGATTCCAATAGGAATAATGACGAGAGGAATGTTCCTTCGTCTAGGACTTGTAGGGGGAACAATAGATCTTAAGATCGCGGTGCATCTCACCCTTCAATAATAATAATAATAATAATAATAATAACTACTCAAATCAAAGTATCGAGTACAAAAAGTACTTGGATCGAAACAAAAGTATCGAGTATATACTCATATTTACTTGTATCGAAACGTCCCTCCCTACCTAAGCGACGTCATTCGAAATTCAATATGGTGGTCCACTAATATGGCGGATTACAGTTAACTTCACAACCTCCTTAATATGGGTATCAAATGAAAGCGTTTGACAAGATAAACAATACGTTAAGTGACATCATTCGAAGTTCAACATGGCGGTCCACCGAGATGGCGGATTACCGTTATCTTCATGACATCCTTAATATAATGTATCAAATGAAAGGGTTTGACAAGACCAACAATACGCCAAGTGTCGTAATTCGAAATTCAATATGGCGGGTCGCCAAGATGACGGACTACCGCTATAGTTATAGTTTCACTTCTATCGCGTGTTACTGACACACACAAATTTTTTTATTATAAAAAAAGAACACATCTAAAATGTTCGTTAAAGTTGTAATTATTAATTCATGATCATATAATTTTAAATACTGAAAATGAAAATTTTCTTTTAATTTAGTTATCGTTCTCCAGACAGTATACAATTGTAGAGTGGGTAAATAAAGGCAATATAGACCAGCGGAAACGTCCATTATCCATCAATGAATATTTATTATTTATTACATAATATTGAAAATACATAAATATGTATAATATAAATTCATAGTTTTTATTTTTCAAATCACTAGCCACAAGTTATGGAAGACTTCATTCGAAATTTGTCCTTTGCCTTAAAGTGCGTCCCACGACCTGAAACGCACTGGCCAATCATCAATCGCATTACGCACAGGGCCGTCTTTAACCATCTAGGCGAGCCATGCATTTGGTGCCCTTTTATATTTCATAATAATTAATAAAAACTTATTTTCAACTATGTATGTACATATTACTATTAATATTATCATATTTTATCCATTCGTTATTTCGTTAGTCAGGAAACATATGAAAAGCAAAAATTAAAAAACGGTTAAAATCTTTTTTTTTAGCTTTTTTCTCAGCAAATTCTCTGGTACTCGTAGACTGGCAAATTCTAGGTTTACTGCAACTTGATTTTCAATGGACAGCGAGGCCAAACTAGTTTATCTTGTTTGGGACATTGTTTTCCGCAAGTACGTTTTTATCAACTTTAGTTGATATGCTCGCCACTTGTAACGGTCAATGGTATTGTTAACAGAATACGCTGCGATATCCAGGTGTAGGGCGTGTTTTTTTTTCCAAATCTATATAGGCTAAACATGTTTCCGCAACATGTTTTCAATATAAAATACAACAAAACCTTAGCCTGGATAATTATCCAGTTCCAGTCTTATTTTTACTTCGAGAGCTTTTTCGAAGTCTATATAGATTTAAAAAAAAACGCGCCCTTTTCTTTCATCTGTTGAAACTCTCCTTCATAGATATATGTACAATGTACATATGTACGGTGTCCAAAAGACCTTTAAAAAATCGACTTCGAGCTTATTTTTGCGTAAGTTATTGGTTCATCAACAGCTTCTTCACCCGGTCTTCGTTAAATGTGTCTTAATCGTGCTTGTGGTTTGAAAAATGGCTGCGGTGCTAATTCAGATGCTGTTTCAATGGCTCTTTCGAAACCTATTTGTCTATAAAAACGTAATAATAATAAAACATAATCACTTTATTTTAACTATTTAGTTTAGTCTTATAATTTCGTTAATTACAATATTTATCACCACTAACTACGTTACTAATGTACTGAACCGTGTTAGCTAATATTGAAGATAGGTGTAATGAAATGAACTATGTATTATCATTTCACTCATTCGTGAACTGCTCACTCCTGAAAAGTTATTATTGGGACTTCACGGCAAATAAAACGTCCCAATCGCTTCGCAAGAGTTCCCAACATATTCTAAGCTCATTCACTCTAATACGACTATACGAGTTGCTATTTCTCTCCTGTCGCCTGTCTCTCTTACGCCCTACATAAGTAAGTGAGGGATACGACAAGACAAGCAAATTTTTTTTTTTTTTTTTTTTTCCCGAGGGTAGGTGAAAATCTTCCATAGACACTATGAGAATAGCAAGCGCGTGCTCATAGTAGTGTCAGATTCTTACTGACCAAAAACACCTCCCTTCGATATAAATTTGTTAGATACTGCAACTAAGTTATACTACTTATCAAGCAATTTTTCTATCACGAAATATAAACGTTTGGCAGGTTACTTTCCAATGAAAGATCCTGCATATTCCGCAATTTAGATGCGGTTAATCCTTATCTCGCCAAGTCGAAAGGTTTTGTCCTTTGTAGTCGGCGCAATAAATTGCTCTCATCCAAAATAAGTAGGACTGTATTATTAACATGTCCGATTAGTCGGTTTCTATGTTTTCGCGCGAAGCTTCTAGTTTCAGCTTCGATTGTCGGAATTCCGAGATCCCTGTGGATATCGTCGTTTCTAGCATACCACGGTGCTTGGACAATTTCTCTAAGCACTTTATTTTGAAAGGTCTGTAAAATATTGGCATTTGTTTTCTTGGTACAACCCCAAAGTTGTATACCGTAGGACCACACCGGCTTTAGCACTTGCTTGTATAAAAGCAGTTTGTTCTCGGTACTGAGGTGGGAATGTTTCCCGATCAGCCAGTACATTTCTCTATATTTGATTTCTAATTCTTTACGTTTCATTTTCACGTGCGAATTCCACTTCAGCTTTGCGTCAAGTGTCATTCCCAGGTATTTGGCTTCATTTGCAATAGGAATTCGGGCCAAATTTATAAAAATTGGCAAGTCATTAATTTTTCTATAAGTGAAATTCACGTGAACAGATTTAGTTCCGTTAAGGGCGATCCGCCAGTCCCTCGTCCATTCATTTACTTTATTCAATGCGTTTTGCAGTTTGGCAGTCGTTTCCTCGATTGTTTTACCTACTGCTAGGATAGAGGTGTCGTCGGCAAACGTAGCAAGCATAGTGCCATCTTCTTTCGGTATATCACGAGTATATAACAGATAAAGAAGCGGCCCCAGAACGCTTCCTTGCGGTACGCCGGCCGAAATTTTTTTGAGCTCTGAGTATTCGTTTCCATTTCTAACACGGAAGAGTCTATTTCCGAGATATGAATCCAAAATCTCGTATAAGTACACGGGGAGTACTTGTCGTAATTTGCATTTCAAGCCATCGTGCCACACCTTATCAAAGGCTTGCGAGACGTCAAGAAATACGGCTGAGCATATCTTTTTTTCTTCTAGTGCTTTTTCGATTACGTTAGTAATTCTATGCACCTGGTCAATTGTCGAATGCTTACTTCTGAACCCAAACTGGTGGTCAGGGATTAGATTATTTTCTTCTATAACCGGTTGGAGACGCCTTAGTAATATCCTCTCGAAAATTTTTGATACGACTGGAAGAAGCGAGATTGGTCTGTATGATTTTACTTCATATGACGGTTTTCCTGGTTTTAAAACCATAATGACTTCCGCAACTTTCCATTGGCTCGGCACGTGTTTTAATCTGAGTGCAGCATTTATAATATGGAGAAGCTTAATAAATGCTCTTCTAGGTAAGGCTTTGAGAATTTCTCCGGTAATCAAATCATAACCAGGAGCTTTCTTAGGTTTTAGTTTAGCGATCTCACGTTCGAGTTCTCTAAGCGTTGCAGATCTGCGCGTTAAATCGTCAGATGGTGGAACTACCATCCTTGTGAGGTTGATGTTGTCATGAACCACTTGACCATCGTTCGGTTTAAAGGTTTCTTCCAAATGGGCGGCAAAAATATCCGCTTTTTCTTTATCTTCCCTTGCCCATTCATTTTGATTTATTTTAAGTGGCGGCGCGGGGATTTTGGGCCTTTTGGTGCCTTTTACGGCTTTCCAAAGGGAATAATTGGAATCTTTTTTCGCTGTTAAACTTTCAAGGTAAGAGCCTATCGCACGATTTTTAAAATCCTTAATGCTATTCTTTAACAAATTGCAGAGACGATTCAGATGGGTTTTATGCTGTGGAGCACGACTTTGTTGCCATCTTTTACGCGCTTTTCTTTTTTCCCTAATTAATTCCTTTATTTCAGCAGGATATCGTAGACCGTATTTGTCTGGCGTTTTTCTTGGATTATGCGTATTATTCCAAGAGGCGAGCTGTACTATCTCAACGAAGCGATCGACTTCAACCTCAAGTTCATAGGGTGTCGTAAGCGGTACGCTCAGTTCAACATTTACTTCGATTTCGTTCCTAAAGCCTTCCCAGTTAGTTGTTCTGCCGGTTAATTTCGCTGGCTCTCGGTTAAATAATAGTTTTTCGCTCAATGTCAAAATAACTGGGGAATGATCAGACGACAGATCAAAGCTTTCTTCAACTTTTATGTGGTTGTTAGATATTCCTTTCACCACGAAGAGATCGATCAGGTCAGGTATTTTCAAAGTATCAGCTGGCCAGTAAGTCGGTTTGCCCGTCGAATGGAAATCACAACTGTACTCCATACCTGCCCCATAGAGCATTCTACCTTTTTGCGAGATGTATCTAGAGCCCCAGAACGTATGTTTCGCGTTAAAATCGCCGCCAATAATGAAATTAGGTTTCAGCGATTTAAATAAGTTAGTAAAATCACTTTTTTCAAGCGCGGAACGCGGTGGACAGTAAATAGATGAGATTTTAATAGTACGCTGACTATTTTTAACTCGAATTGTGCACATTTGCAGAGTTTCAAGCTCTATCTTTAGGTCTTCGCATTGTTCAATGCAGTCTTTAATAAACAAGGAAGATCCGCCTCTTGCTTTTCCCGAAGGGTGACAAGCGTGGTAATCAGTATAGCCTTTTATTTTTAAATGCGATTCCTTTTTCACGTGAGTTTCAGAAATCAAGCAAATGTCAATATCTTTTTCTCGCATGAATATTTCCAATTCGTCAAGTTTTTGCAAAAGTCCGTTTGCATTCCAAGTACATATTTTTAACATTCTTTTTTCATTCATATTCTAGGTGAAGTACGCGTTTTCCGTGAATAACTCTCGAGCTTAACCAACCTATCGAGAATAATTTTATTTATTTTGCTTTGCTCTTCAAGTTTCGCGAGAATAATTGAGAAAACTTGAGAAGCAGGGTCCGTCGGGATTTCGATGTTTTTTGATTTTTCGGATGCTGCAGCCTGGGCGTAGGTCTGCACTCCTGCTGTCCGAGGGCTATTACTTGATGTCTTTTCTAATGGCTTTTCATTACCATTTCTCTTAAGGCCAGAAGTCGAGGGCTTTTCTCCTGTCACCAACTTTTTCCGCTCTGAACCCGGTGGTTTTTGTTTGCCTACGTTCCCCTGACCGATCTTACTATTTGCATTAGTTAGCGGTCTTGTTATTTTATTTTGAGGCTTATGGAGTGCATCTCTCCGTTTTTGCAACTCCTTAGCTACTTCACAGCCTCTATAATTTGCCGGGTGCTTTCCCTTACAATTAGCACAGATTGCGGAGGCTTGTTTGTTCACTCCACAGTCTTGGGAGAGGTGATTTCCGGCGCATTTCACACAACGCGGTTCTTTTTTGCAGTACGTTTGCGTATGATTAAATCCTTGGCAACGTTTGCACTGCGGAATTATTTTTAAATTTCTACGCATGGGCTCGATTTTGACCACGATATTCAATATGGTTTTAATTCGGTAGATATCGTCGATGCTGTCAGATTTATCGAATGTTAGCATAAAAAGTGGAAGTCCACGCCTAACCAATATGTCTGTATCTATTTCAGATTGTTGCTTTTCCTTCTTGATGATATTAACGGCATCAAGAATTTTAAAGCCTTTGGCTTGAAGGTCGCTCATAACCTCTTCTTTGGTGCATGAGGGGTGAAGACCCCTTGCTACAACACGATGTGGCCTTTCTGACTTGATTTCGAAAGTATACCACTGAATCTTATCCACATTAAGTTTTTGGGACACTGCTCGGTAGTCATCGTGGTCGTCGACGTTAATCCTCCACGCATTATTCCTCAAAGATGTGACCTTAAATTTCGATGTAATCGTTCCTTTAAGGAGGCTATGCAACTTATTATATTCCGTTATCCCGACGATGTTTATTGGTGGCGGTAAACGAAATTGCGTTTTACGTTGATTTTCTTGCAGTTCTTTACGCTTTTCTTCATTTAAGGGCACGACTTCGGGCGAAGAACCGGCTCTCCGTTTTTTAGTAGGTCTTTTCCTAGGGAGCCGATTCGTTTCGCGTGCTAGCTCTTCTTCATCGGTGTGGTACTCCCGACTATCTAATAGTGCTGGAGCACATTCGCGCTCTTTCTGCGAGTGTGTGTTCTTTAGAACCTTATTCTCTTCTTTTAATAGATCTATCTCTTTCTTAAGATCTTGATAGAGTAGATCCATTTCGTTAAGCTTTATTCGGAGTACTTTATTTTCTTCCTCAAAGCTTTTATATTTCGCTAAGTCCTGGTTTTCGCGCTGCGGCGCTCCCGGCGGACTTTTTTTCCCGGAGTTATTCGATCTTGATGGAGGAGATCGAGATACCCTTGCACTTCTTGTGAAAGGGTCATTGGATTGCAATAAATGGCTCTCCCCAGAATCCGTAGAGCCGACCTCCGAAGAGGGTGGATTTTCCAGTAAAGCTGGACTGCCACCTGGGGTAATCAATCTTTTTGTTTTGTCCATTGCATTTTTGTATACACTATGCACTCGGTATACGGAGATTGGATTTTAGTCGCCTCTTACGACAGGCATGCCTACCTACCTACCTACCTTAAGTTTATAACAGTTACTACGCTGAATTAAGTTTTGCTTCATACCGATAAATATACATAGGTATTCAAATTAAGTGGTTATGTTAAATTAAGCTGATGCGCGCAGCACCCTGTACACCCCGGTGCCCCGGGCGACCGACCCTCTTACCATATTACACTTGTGTAAGCCGATCACAACGACACGATTTTCGATGTCACCTCATTCCATGATTGTTAACGACTAAGAACCAAAATCTCTTCCGCGATAAAGAAGAATAAAACCAACGCAACGGGTTAAATAACGGCGCAACAAATACTCAATTTAAAATGGTTGTAATAAAAATTGTATGTATCAATATTCATGAATAGACTAGGTACATATATTTGTGAATGCAATTTTAAGGGAATGCATGTAATTAGCAAATGCAACTTTTGCTACACTTGCTTTCCAATCATCATCATCATCATCATCATCATCATCATCATCATCATCATCATCATCATCATCATCATCATCATCATCATCATCATCATCATCATCATCATCATCATCATCATCATCATCATCATCATCATCATCATCATCATCATCATCATCATCATCATCATCATCATCATCATCATCATCATCATCATCATCATCATCATCATCATCATCATCATCATCATCATCATCATCATCATCATCATCATCATCATCATCATCATCATCATCATCATCATCATCATCATCATCATCATCATCATCATCATCATCATCATCATCATCATCATCATCATCATCATCATCATCATCATCATCATCATCATCATCATCATCATCATCATCATCATCATCATCATCATCATCATCATCATCATCATCATCATCATCATCATCATCATCATCATCATCATCATCATCATCATCATCATCATCATCATCATCATCATCATCATCATCATCATCATCATCATCATCATCATCATCATCATCATCATCATCATCATCATCATCATCATCATCATCATGGTGGTCTTCCTCTGTTTCTTAAGACTCCTCTTGGTCTCCATTCCAGCATTCTGTTAGTCCAGCTGTCATCTGTAATTCGTGCTATGTGTGAGAAGCAGCCGATGGTGAGGTCCCCGCCCGTTTTTTTTTTTTTTTGTAAGAAAGGTGGAAAGCGTCGAAAGCCGGCGTGTGGGACTTTAACCCTGACTAAAACCACCTCTGCCTCCAACCCCTGTTCCCCACGGTACCGCCGTTAGGCATTTCGCCATGGGGGGGGGGGGTTTCAGCCGTATAGCTGCCTCTTCCTGTGTACATTGATATTTGTATGCCTCTGTACGTTTGGAAATGTGTGTTCTAATGCACGAAGTGTATGTGTTCGTTTTTGTATTTGCTGTATTATTTGTCTGTGTTCGTACTTGTATTTGCCTGTGTTTGTTCTTGTATTGTCTGTACATTCTATGTGTTCTATGTGTTGTAGTTACATCTCCTCCTTAGATTTTCTCAGCTGCCAGGTGTTGTAGGCTTCTCGCTTCTCGCTGCCCGCTCCTCTGTGCGCAGCTGCTTCATAATATTTGTGATGACTTCATCCGCTATATTCCATGCTTCGCTTGTCGTCAGCATGAATGTTCACTTGGCCGCCAATTGCTCTTTCTTGGATGTTTCTGGCGGCTGTGTACCTCTGAAATTCGGTCAGAATATGTTTCGCGTTCTGGGCTTCGCCTTCGAAGTATGGGTCATCCACGTGCTTGTATTTATGGAGGTTCTCCCGGAAGCATCCATTCCCCGATATGAACTGACTCAGGTAGAAACTTGCTTCTCCATGTTTCCTACTGGCCCACTCCTCTACGTTAGGGATCAGCATATACGTCCATCTTCCTTTCGTTGTCGTGGTCCACCTGTTTTGCCATTCTGATTGTATAGCCTCTATCGTATTTGTTCCGTTTTCCAACTCGTTTCCGCTTAATACAGCCGTCTTTTTTATCTCCAGATCGATGGGCATTCGTCCGGAGATTACACTGATAGCTTCCACTGACAGTGTTGCCGCAAGATGAAATAAAAAGTCACTAGGCCAACCTCTAAAAGTCACTAGATTTGCTGAAATTTATTATATATATATATAATATAATAATATAATATAATATATATTAAAAAATACATTTTTCTCTTTATTATTCTAAATTTTATTATAGTTAAGCAAACAAAGAACAACTTAACAAAAATAATTTATTAAAGCTTATGGAGGGCTGCTTGGTCATGGGATTAAAACTTAAAATTCGTGTCTAGCGAGACGGTAAGATTTTAAGTAAGTTGAAAAGAGAAGGAATTCTCGATACAAACTACACTTCTTCTTCCAACTCCAAACAAAATCGACTTGTCTTGCTGGAAAAACTATCATTCCTATGAACGTGTGTGCGGCCTTCCACAAAGGTAATTACATTCGTATGTCAGGGATGTGACAGCACCAGGGCCTTAATATTAAGAAAAAAATATATTTTTGCATGCCACAAAAATCTAGTGAAAATTCAACTAGATATAGTGACAAAGTCACTAAAACGGCAACATTGTCCACTGACACCGTTCTAAAAGCGCAGCACACTCTCAGCGATGCAATTCTGTGAACCGAGTTCATCCGTCTCATGTACGTTTCCCGATCCATCGCTGCGCTGGTGCCCATATGGGGGACCCGTACATAAGCATCGATTTGCTCACTGTTGCTAGGAGGTTTCGGACTGGCTGCCTAGGTCCTCCAACGATTGGTAATAATTTCGATAGTGCCGCTACTGCTCGAGAGGCTCTATCTCCTGCATACCTCAGGTGTACCATAAAATAGAGTTGTGTCGTTTCGGACATGTATAGTTCCAGGAACTAGTTCCTCTGTCGGAACTAGTTCCTTTCGTTCCACAAAGTGAAATTAAACATGTCCATAGTTCCAGGTCCAACTTCAATAAACACTGAAAGCGAACATGTCTCAGTGTTCAAAGAAAAATCAAATATGTGAGCAAACTCATACATACATACCAAAGCAATAGCAAAGCTCGCACGATAATAAACAAGAACCAGTTTATGCACACTGATATGTAGTAAAAGGGGGTGACGAATAATATCCGAAAATATTTGTAAGACAGTATAGGTAGCTCATGAAGGAACGAACGAACGAACAGACAAGAACGATTATCGTATACATAAATCGGTCTCTTTTCTTAATAGTTCCTTTAGCTCCATGGACACGATAGTTCCATGGACATGTTAGTTCCATAGGACATGATTGGAGCTGATAGTTCCATGGACATGTTAGTTCCAGTTCTTTTCTTCGTAGTTCCGTGCGTATTATGTTCGTATTCGTAGTTCACTTAGTTCCATACTCCATAGTTCTTTTTTTTGTAGTTCCGTAGGAAAGAGTATTTTTATGTCTTGTATTCTTCTGTTGGCTAGTGGAAGTAAAAATTGGATTGTTGATACCTAAATGGTAATTTTACATTTGCGTTTGGTTTTTTTGATTTGAAATAGATTTTGAGTTGCATGTTTTGTTTTTACATGATCAAAACAAAATTATTTCTGCTTTTTTCTCCACATTGAAATGTATTTTTTGTTATCTTTTTTTATAATTATTTCTCTGATATTTTTTCAAATAAATAATACTTAAAGTTTTTTAATCTGGGTCAAGAACTTTCCATAGTTCTGAACTTAATTATGGAACTTAATCGTTCCGATGAGAAAAAGAATCGTGGAACTGTTTTGCGCAACTCTACCATAAAATTAAGCCTGTGATCCAGCAGTATGCCCAGGTACTTGATGTGTGGGCTAGACTCTATGGTTTTCTCGCCGACATGTATGGTGAGGTGTTCTACCTTTGTTCTGCTACTTATTAGCACTGCCTCCGTCTTATGGTCAGCCAGTTCTAGGCCAGATGCTTGTTACCATTCCCTCACGTTACTAATTGTTTGGCTGCAGTTCTCGGATACTTGTTCTATTGTTTTTGCTACAACGATTACTGCTATATCATCAGCGTAGCCTATGATGCTTAGCCCGCTTGGCCTTGGCGTTCTTAGTATGCCATCATACATGACGTTCCACAGGATTGGGCCCAGCACTAATCCTTGGGGGACTCCTCCCGTGATTTTGTACATCTTAGGCCCCTCTTCTGTGTCGTAGTATAATGTTCTCCTGCTGAAGTAGCTTCCTATTATTCTCAGCAGGTAATTTGGTATGTGCAGACTGCTTAACGCTCTAAGTATGCAGCTCCAGCTGGCTGAGTTGAATGCGTTTTTAACGTCGAGTGTTACGACGGCAGAGTACTGCTTCCTCCCTCCTAGCTATCTTTGTCCCGCGATTGCTTCGTGTGCAATATCGCACATTGCCCTTATCGCACCTATGGTGCTTCGCTTCTTTCTGAAGCCGAATTATTGACTAGAGAGCCCCGAGTCTCCTTCCGTGTATTGCTCTAGCCTTGTGCGTATTATTCTTTCCAGCACTTTCCCCAGCGTGTCGAGCATGCACAGCGACCTGTAAGATGACGCTTGGTCTGGTGGCTTGTTACCCTTTGGGATGAGAACAAGCCGCTGCCTTTTCCACTACACTGGGAAATTCCCCTCCGTTAGGCATGTCGTGTAGAGCCGTGTAAAGACTTCTGATCTTGCTATGATTCCATCAATTCCTGGCGCCTTTTTGCTTTTTATTGCTACCGCCGCTTCTAAGACTTCCTCATTTGTAACTGGTGGTGTTGCCTCTGTTTCTTCGGCTACTCCTCGTGGTAGGTTGATTCCATCTTTCCTCGGGAAGAAAGTGTTAACCGTCGAGTACATGAAGTTCGGGCAAATCGATGCAGCCGCCGTGTTATTCTTCAGTTTTTTCATGACTATTTGCTACGCGCCTCCCCATGGATTATCCTGTAGTTCCTCCCTGAGTGCCTGGAAGGATTGCCCTTTACTCTTTTTTATCATCTTACGGAGTTGTGTTCTCTTTCTCTGGAACTGTTCTCTCAGTATGTCAAAGTCTCCTGTGCCTCTACCTCTGGCTCTTTGCTGACGCCTCCGCATTCTGAGGCATTCTGCTCTCAGGTTGGCAATGTCATCGTTCCACCAGTATACCGGTTTTCTTCCACTTCCTTTTCCTTTGCGTGGCATGGCTGAATCGCAGACATGGGATAAGGACCTTATGCCCTCCTTAGCTTGTTCTTCCGATGATCCTCTTGCTATGTCCATGTTGCTTATCATGTACTCTAGCATTTCGGTATCTACTTCTTTTGTCTTCCATCCCAGCTTTTGCACCTTAGGTGGGGGTTTGCTGTGCTGTGATCTGTGTTGCTCTTCTATTTCGAATATGACTGCCAGGTGGTCACTGTTTGTATATACTTCTGAGACCTGCCATTTCGTCCTCTTTGCAATGGATCTGCTGGCAAACGTCAGGTCGATGAAGGAACGCGCTCTGCTGTTGTCGAAGGTGTGCTTATTACCACTATTTAGTAGCACTAAGTCAAGGCTAGCGAAGGCTTCTAGTACGGCCTCGCCCCTTCTATTTGTAATAGTGCTATTCCACTCCACCGCCCATGCATTAAAATCCCCGGCGACAATAATTGGGGACTTTCCTCTCACTTCAGCTACGAGGCTGTCCAGCATCTGTTCATATTCTACCATGCTCATGCTTGGCGGGGCATAACAGCTGAAGAAGTGAATTCCTTTAATTTTGGCATATGCGATGTTCTGCTGCTGCCTGGGCTCCTTCCGTTCGATGGGATAGTTTCCGCAAGTCCATATCGCGGCCTTCTTGTTTTTATCTTCCACCCATCTTCCGCTATCGTGTTGGGTTTTATATTGTTCGCAGATAAGAATAACATCTGCCTTATCTTTTCTTTTAAGTAATATTGTTTTTGGAAGATTTCTAAGTTCGTTAGGAAGCTCATTGAATATTGTTGGGACTGCAACGCCGTATCATCTTCGCCCATATTCATTCCAGAATCTCGCAATTTCATATTGATTTTGGTGCCTTCTTCTCGTATTGCAAATTTGTTGGGTGGGAACCTTGTATGTATTATCATCATGGAAGTTTGATATTACTTCTAGCTTGTATAACTGCGATATGCTGAGTAGTTTTTTATCGTTGTCAATTCGTCGCCTATCGTACTGTTGTCCTAATGTGGCGCTATATATAATTTTTTGTAATTTGCGGTGTATATTTTCGAGGCAGGTAAGTTGACGTGCCTTCCCCCATGCAAGTATGCCATATCTTAAATGGGATTCGACGAGTCCAAAGTAGCTCTGCCGTAGGACATCCGCTGGACAGTGATAGCTGAGATGAAAGAGAGCGTATGAGCTCTGTCGATGTTTGATAGTCAGCGCCTTAATATGGTAGCTCCATTTCAGATTATAGTCGAGTGTAACTCCGAGGTATTTATATGTTGATACGTTTTCAATTATCGCTGAGCAGTTGTCCTCCTTAGGTAGATGAAGATGATCCCGTGTTGTATGCAGACATTCAAGTTGGTGGATTTTTATCTTAATTTTGTACTTCATAATGTGTGGTGGGCGAATATGCATGACTTCAGTTTTTTGAGCAATTATTACTACACCATGATCATGACACCATTTCATAACAGCATCAAATTCTTGTTGCAATATTTTTTTTGCTATTTCAATCTTTCTATGACTTACTATGATTGCTGTATCATCTGCGTATGCATAACCCGTACTTTGTTTACGGACTGAGAGTAAGTCATTCACATATGTTATAAAAATCAGTGGGCCTAACTTTGATCCTTGTGGGACTCCAAACATAATTTCCTCATCTTCGCTATACTTGTCCATGATTTTGACCTTAAACTTTCTCTCTTTTAGATAGCTTTCGAACCATTTCAGCGTGGGGCCTCGTAGGTACTCCAACTTTTTCCAGCTGCCTTATGATATTTACATGGCTAAGAGTATCGAAAGCTTTCTTAAAGTCGATGAATAGTACTATTGAGTTCTGATTTTTATCCAGACTTGCGTTTAATTTATCCGTAAAGTCTCCAAGCAACTGGTTTATACTCTTCTTTTTTCGGAACCCGAACTGGTTACTTTCCAACAGTTTGTATTTTTCCAAATATTTATACAGTCTTTTAGAAACCACTTCCTCAAGCACTTTATCTATCGATGAAAGGATGGAAATCGGCCTATAATTTACTATTTCATCTTTCCTACCGGCTTTGTGTATAGGGCGTACAATTGCCATTTTCAACAGCTTAGGAACTGAGGACTCTTATTAACAATTTGCGTTATTATTGGGGCCAGCGTTCTTGCATTTCTTATTAGATCTTTAGGCCTTATGTCATCGATTCCTGCTGATTTATTTTCTTTCATTGAATTCAGAATATTTTCTATTTCTCTTACCGTAGCTTCCTCCATAAAAATTGAGCGTTCTGTGCTATGTGTAGGGCCATGAAAGGTTCTATAGTTGCATTCCCGTACTGCGCTTTTATACGCTGCGCATTTGAAACTTCCGGTGGAGTGATCGTTTCCGCCTTTGCATCCAGGGTCGCATATGGAACACATTGGTTTTTCCGTGCAGTTCTTTGCAATGTGTCCTTTTTCTCCACATCGTAGACATGTTCCTGTGCGGTCAGTTTGATTTTTGCACTGTCTAGCAACATGTCCATACTCCAGGCACCTATAGCATTGTGTTGGTACTAAGTGCTCTCGTATTCTGCACCGGACCCAACCTACCCGCATATGTCCTAGGGCTATCATCTTGCTAGCTTCTTTCGCGGGGAGGCTTATGAGGGCTGTTTGCGTGCCTCCTCTTGTCATCCTTATGGATCTAATTGGATCTCTCGTGATGCACGTAGCCAATGGGAGCTGTTCAACTATGGCTTTACAGATTTCGTCTGCAGTTGTTACCTCGTCTTGGTCGCGACACTCTATTGATAGATAGATAGATTGGATAGATAGATTTGATTTATTGTCTTCTTCTATATATGTATGTAACAAAATTTCATTACAAAAAATCACTAAGCATGGCTGTGCCGTCTGCCCGATTGACATTTTATAAATGAATTAATTAATTGATATATGTACATGGACTATATTCAGAAAGTGAAAAAAAATAATTTTGTTCTTAAAAGGTTTCATTAATAATTTGTTTTCGATAAGTTATTGCCGTTTTGTAATAATTGAAAAGCATCTTATCATCATTTTTGCAGTTAAGAAGTGCTAAAACATCCGTTTCCGATTTAACGTCGCTGTCTAGAAAGTGTCTACGTATTTCCTTTAGGATAGGACATTTTCCAATGAAATGGAGGACATTTTCTCTCTCCGACGTATTGCAAAGGCTGCAGTAAATAGGGACGTCTGTACGATGTGGGATGTAGTTCAGCTCTACCAGCTCCCCTCTAAGTTTAAGGATCGATGAAATATATTCCTGACTGTTTTCATTCTGAAAGTAGTTGCGTTCGCACAAATTATGATCTAGAATGCTATATATTGATCTATGTACTGAAGATTTAGCCTTATTAATACATTCTTCTCTATGCTTTTCATCTACTTTTGTTATGAGGTTATAGAGGGCAACTTTGGAGTATCTTCCATTTGATTCTAGCCGTGGGAAATTCGCTCCGCTGTAAGCCGCAAGTTCTTCTAGTTTTCTATACCACATATTTTTTCTTTCGATAGTGTTCATCGCTATAATTTTAGGAATTCTTTCATTTGGCATGTCTAAAGCTTTCATCAGGTAATCTACATGCAACTTTAAAGTTCTAACAAATAACGGTGACAGTCCTGTTTCTATGTATACCATGTAATTGGGTGTTGTGCTAGGTAAACGAAAGCATCTTTTTATGTAATAGCGTAGGAGCTTTTCCACTGTTTCATATTTGTCGTAACCCCAGACTTGTGCTGCATACAACATTATTGATTCGGCCGCCGTTCGAAAAACTCTGTATTTGACACTATGAGCAACAAGTTTATTGGAAAAGCACCTCATCCAGGTTGCGCATATCGCACTTTTTGCTTTTATAAGTTTTTCCTTCAAATGCGGTTCCATGTTTAGGTTGCTGGTTATCGTCACTCCAAGATATTTATATGATTTTACTATTTCGATTGGCTCTCTGTTAAAGTGCCATTTCTCATTTCTGGCTGTTCTACCAGACCCCTTTTTGAAGATCATCACTTTAGATTTACCTAGGTTTACCGTTAGGTTCCATAACCGACAGTATGCATCGAGACGATTAATCATTAGTTGCAACAAGTCAGGAGAGTATGCAAAAAGTACCACATCATCAGCGAAAAGAATGGCCTTAATTAGCACTCGTGCAATTTCTATTCCACCCGGTAGAAAATCTGTTAGATCATTGATATATATCGCAAACAGATATGGACTAAGAGTACATCCTTGTCTAACTTCCATTTTCGTTTCGAACCATTCCGAAATTTCCGTTCCGTTCCAAACCGCCGACTGATTGCCATCATACATATTCTCCAGTACTTTTCCTAGCTTATAAGTCATTCCAGCTTGGTACAATTTATAGAATAGAGCTTGACGGTCGACGGTATCAAAGGCTGCCTTGAAATCTACGAACAAGGTGTATAAATTTTTTTTTTTGTTCAATGAATGTCCCGTCTATATTTTGAAGTACAAAGATATTATCTACGGTCGAATAACCGCTGCGGAATCCTGCCTGATATTCACTAAGTAGCTTATTTCTATCAATCCAATTTGACATTCGGTTATTTAAAAGTTTTGTAAATACCTTGTAAGAGGCGTTGAGAAAGGATATTCCTCGGTAATTAGCTGGATCAGATAAGTTACCTTTTTTATGTATGGGAAATATAAAAGCTTCCTTAAACTGCTTCGGTATAATGCCAGTTTCCAATATATTGTTAAATGTCGAAGTTAGTTTGCTGATAAGGTTAACCGTCACATATTTTAGAAATTCAACTGGAATCCTATCTGCTCCCGCTGCCTTTCCATCCTTGAGCTTTTCCATAGCCATACGTACTTCGTTGTGATTTATAGGCGCATCTAAAATTTCATTCGAGTATGGAGGTACCGCATAGTGAATGGGCGATATGTTTGTAGGTTGATTGGAGAGTGTTCGGAAATGTTCTAGCAACTTATCAGCGCTCAGTTGTGTACAAATCCGTGGTTGTTTTCCGTTAAATTTATTTATCGCAACCCAGAACTCTTTCGAATCTTTGCAGCATGTAAGTTCGAGGGCCTTATTTTCATGGTAACGCTTCTTTTTTTCTTTGCAAATTCTTTTGAAGGCACTATTTGCTTGGATATACATCGTTTGGAAATAATTATTACTAATTTTGCGAAACATTTTTAGCCATCCAAAAGATTTTCGCCTTGCAGTCTCACACTCCTCATCAAACCATTTTTCTTTATATATAAAATTCTTCGTCAGTGTAGGCCTGGACACTGGGTATGCTGTTTTTATAATATATTCAATATCGGCGATATTAAGATCTCCTTCTGCTTGCATGTTACGTTCAATGTTGAGCCTGTAATCTGTTGCTTTAGCCTCTTTCCATTGTAGTTTAGGGGGGAGTCGCATTGTTCTGGTTTCATCTCGTTCTATTGGTACAACGACAAATTCAACTGTGATAGGTAGATGATCAGAGTATGGCACACTTATGACTTCAAAAGCGGTTATAATAGCAATCCATTTGCCTCTGACTAAGCAGTAGTCCACAACCGAGCTGCCCTGTTGTCCTACAAAAGTATATTCCCCTCGTTTATCTGAATCACCTACGCCATTTACAATTTGAAATCAAGATGAGTCGCATAGCTCGAGCAGTTTCACACCTCTTGGATTTATTGTTCCGTCTTTTGACTCTCTCACCTTTCCTGCGAACCTATTTTCCCTTCCTTGTTCTTTTCCTATTCTGGCATTTAGGTCCCCAATAACCATTATGTTCTCATAATTACTGTGTTCTAATAGATCGCATAATACAGCAAAATCTCTTTCCCAGTGATTACAATTAACATATACTGGTATTATAGTAAGTTTACTGGAGTCAAGGCTGATATTTGAAAGTTTGACTCCATCTACATCTTCAAATGCACACGTTATGTTGGTAATGCACTTTTTATACCCGAAGAAACATCCACCACTTGCTCTCCCTCTTAAATTATATTTTACGGCCTGCTATATTATAACTAAGTATTTTAATTTTATTTAATTCTATATCAATTTTCTTGTTTTGGCAGACGGCAGCTTTACCCTATACATTATTATCACATTTGGATGATGTCCCTGCTACTCTGCTTCCAATTTGACTAGTAGGTGTCGCTAGTAGACCAGCTCCATTGTTGACAGCTTTGTTCTCCGCTTCCAAACCAAAACACAGCTGTTTGCTTAAATCGGTGTTGAAAATCTTGTTGAGCACTGAAATTGCTTCATTATTATTGTGCAAAAGTCCTAGCGTAGAACTCCAGCGAAACACTTCATCCCGAATAAACATTCTGTCATCTCTAACTAAAACTTTCACCTGTGAATCAATTTCCAAAAGCGTACTTCGTATTTTCAGTAGTTTGTTTCGCTTCTGGCGTACTGTCACAGGTAGATCTTTTGAGACGGTAACCCCTGTGCCGCGTAGTGCCTTTGATGATCTCAGTTCTGTTATCACCTGTTGCTTAGATTCCAGTTTGATGACAAAGTTTTTATCACTCGCATTTCGTGATCTTATTTCTCGAATTTGTAAGTTGTTAATAGACGGTGTGGGCTCAACGAGGTTTAGACAAATTCCTTTAACCATTTCCTTTTCATCTTTACCATCCTGGGTTGTAACCCTAACCATCGGATTGTTTTCGGTGTTCTTTCTCTGCATTTCCTCCAGCTGGTTCTTCAACAGCTCATACTTTTTTTCGAGCGCAATAACTTTAGTAGCCAATTGAGTATTTAGTTCCATAATTTTTTGGTTCGCCATGGTGATTGCTTCGATGTCACTCTTCTTCGCAGCATCTTTCATTTTGGTATCGAGTAGATTACAAAGCAATTCTGATAAATCTGACTTGGTCATAACTCCAACTAGTTCCTCGGACATTCTGTCCAACAATTGATGCCTTTTTTGCGTGTTCAAACTCTCCGGCGATATTTCAATTAGTTTTCGTTTATTCATGTGAGTAAGGAGTGAGGTTATGTGTGTGGAAATGTTCACACTCCGATTTAAAGTTTGTTAGGGATCTTATAACTCTAAAACTCACTTGGAATTAAAAAGGCAGGCTTTTCTTCTGGTTTAGTCTCACTTTTATCAATAATAAACGCTTGAAAATTGGTAATAAGACACTTTTTTACTGGAGTAATTTGAAAACAAACTATTCAGTATTTTTTGACAGATGCCAACACTCTATTGTTACTTGGTCGCATAACGTTTTGACCTTGGCATCACTTAGGAGGATTTTGGTCATGTCTTCTTTGAATTTCTTGGTCTGCCCATCATTCTTCCTCTTTAGCTCTAGGAGTAGTTCGCCGCTGGCTGTCTTCCTTATTTTATTAACATTTTCGCCGAGTTCTTTTAGTTCTGGCGTTTCTTTCATCATTTTCAGGATATTTGCGTATGATGTTTCCCCAGTTTTCGCTATTACAATGGCATCCGGCCTTATGTGCTTTCTTCGGGGCTTTCTATTTTCTTTCTCTGCCTCCCTTTTGTTCTCTTCCTTTTCCTTACACCCTTTATTTTTCGCCTTTGGAGGGCTTCGTGCGTCTTTAAGCACCTTCTTCTTCTCCAGTGTTTGGGTCGGTGGGTTTCTCTCCCCTCCTTTGCCTTCTTCTTTGTTTTCATTTGCATTGCCTCTTGGTCGGCCATTTTCGATATGCACCTCCTTCGGTTCCTTAGTTTGTAAGGCTGTGGGTTCGGTTTCCTCTTGTGGGGTCGGCCTTTTTTCCTTTTTAGGGGTTGGCAGCTGTTCTTCTGCTTCGAGCGGCCGTTTTGTCTTTCCTTCGACCGGTGTATATGCTGTGGAAGTTTGTGTGCTTTGTTGGCCTGGTTCTTTTCTTTTTCTACGTTTTGCGTGGATTTCTCTTTTGTGAAGTGCTGAAATATTCCTAATGAGGTCTTACATGGCTTGATTAACGTGCCGTTGGGTTCCCATGGCATTCTGTAGTTCAGCTATTTTCCGTCCAAGTTTCTCCAAAGTTTCTCTATTTTCTCCATGGTTTCTTGTATCCCGCGTTCCTCCACTTATCGCTTGTGTCGCTCTCGGTGCTTTGACGGGGTTTCCTTCACTTAATGGGGCCGGCTCAGTTATCTTTACATCTCAATTGGTGTGCTGGTAACAGGGCTGGTGATCTTTGGGTCCTCACTTCCCTTGTGCAGTGATTTATCGGTGTATTACCGCCCTCTAGGTTGTTGCTTGCTGCTTTACCTTCCATGGCAGTCAAGTTTCACTTTGGTATATCACTGTGTACATCATTGCTACCCACAGGTTGCAAGTTCTTGCTCGTTCCTGCTTCTTTAGTTCTAGGTGGTGAGCATTCACTCTTGGATTTCTACCGAAGGGGTTTTTTATGTCCTCCAGCTTTCCGCTTTGGTTTTCTTATTGCTTGTTATGTGTGTTATTGTTGTTATTATTTGTTGTATGATATATACACTTTAGCATATAAATATATATGGGGCCAGAAGGTGCGTGTGTCACGTTGTGGCGGGTACACATGGGTCTCGCCGTTTCCTCCTTGCTGTATCCCCCGTAGCCACCATGGGTGGTGGAGAGCATGTAGGTAAAAGACGGTGCTTACTCGTCTTGTCACAGAAAGTTCATAGGGGTTTCTTTGGCCTTTTCAGCCACGCCCTCCTTCTCTGCCGCTCTTGGTCGGGGGCTGCTTATTGGATATTCGCAGCTAACCTGCATTTCTGTAGGTCGTTCACTATCCGCAGCCTGTGACCCCCACAGTTGCCTGAGCTAGGTCCCCGACCGTGGTACTCAGTGTTTGTTCTTGCGCCTTATTTATCGTCATCGTGAAGCGGACGCTGATGGAAAAGAGTACACAAACTGGGGCCCTTACATAACTCTCCGGGCTTAAGTTTCTAAGAAGAGTAAAAGGTACACCCACTTTTAGTTATAATTTATGTGATGGAAGACCTGGAGCAGCTAGAGAATTTAAAAATTCGATCAGATAGCTGGTTGTTACTTCTTAGTCCATAAACCATAACCCGGTTGATTGGAATTTATTCTGCACTCTCTCTCTCTCTCGCTATTAGTTGCAGCAACTTGATAAGTCCACGGTGACAAAATAGCTCGCCCACAAAGCTAAGAGTTCTCACGGTTTGTTAGTTGCGATATATCACCGTAAACGTAAATGGATGAGATAAGGTCTTCGGAAGATGATTTCCACATAGCAAATACATGTACATGTGTACATATGTATATGTTAACTTATTTACTTTGGGTAGAATATTTGTTTTATATACGGTTTTAATTCGGTTCACAACTATGTTCGGTTAATTCAACGTAATTCAAAATGTACATTTAGTTTCTGTAAGATTATTCTTCTGTTTTGACATATAAGTAGAAAGAGAGAGATAGCATATTTATATTTTAGGCGTTATTAGATTTATAGATATGTATGTTTTGGAAGTTAAGTGTATGTTTAAGTATAAAATTAATTGTTGTTTCAGTCATCAACACTATGCTATAGCCATTGCTATTACACTGTGTGAAGGAGAAATGAACGAAGAGAATTATAAACAGAGAACCCACTAATACTAAGTTTGGCTACGCACTAATACTTACGTTCACTTAGCCCAAACGTGTGGGACATTATTTCACCCTGAAACCTATAATGAATGAGACTGCCGATTAAGAACCACCCAGATAAAGATATGCATTTCAGGAGTTGTCTCAGCTCAGTTTTACAGTTTAATTTAAGTCTTCCAGCTTATCGAAGAAGGGGTGACCATCACAAAGCAGGTAAAGAACAGATTCAATTTCTTCTTCCACCCTTCAATTTTTGCAGAAGTCATTGTGAAAGATCCTGAGCCGTTCCGCATGAGTACCAATGGCATAGTGCCCAGTAATGATACTAGAGACAGAACGTGTGTCCTCGCTTTGTTAAAAAGACTGGCCATAGAGTTATGGCTATTGCGCATGTATCCATTTGGTAGCTTTATTGATTGATAATTTAATACAGAGAGAAGGGCCTGGCAGATAGGCAGCGCCGATCCCTTTCTTGCGAGTTTGTATGCTCTTTCGTTGTCTGTGATATCCATATCTATGTCCTCGTACCCAGAATAAGATCACCAAATTGTGTTCAGATATCTCATTAAAATGTCTTTCGCATTTACTTACTAGCGCTAATCTTATTACCCCGGTAGAGCCTGACCGGCTGAATACGGCTATCGGAATATATGGTAATTATTTTACCAACATAATATTATCTTCTGGCTGGGTAATGAAGGCGATCTCAGCCAGAAAGACTGCAATCATTACTGGTCCAAAAGTTCTAACCGTAAATGAGCGATTGACTTGTAAAGTCTCGCAATGAACCCCGTACCGTCGTCTATTTTGGACCCGTCTTCGTTTCTCCTTATTTGTAACTGTCTGGCTGATCCAATCCATTTTGTAAGGAATTCTGATAGTGAACCTCTTGTGAAAAGTACTGATTAGAGACAGATACCTAGTCATTTGTCCCTCGTTAAGATGGAGGCATGCTTGTATGGTGCTGGTCACTAAAAGCCCGCTTTGATTAGTCTAAGTGCAGCTCTGGCCGCCAAGATCTTATCTGCCATCAGCTAACTGATTGGCCCCTATCAATGGACTGGACAGATATTGAAATAGACTGTACGCACTTGTTTTGCACATGATGAGAGTCAACGATCGACGTAAACAAGTGCAGGTACTTTTGCACTTGAGTGCACTTAGCTGTTCACTTTTGTTGTTCACGATTTTATATTTTAGCTGTTTATTTTTGTTATTGAAGATTTATGTTTAGCTGTTCATTTTTGTTTTTCAAGTCTTATGTTAAGCGGTTAATCCTCTTTTTTGGATGTTATGATGAAACATGTAAATTAGTTTTAAGTCAGAAGTAAAGCTTTAACGAATAAAGAAGTTCATTCCAAAATAAGTCGGTGTGTTTAATTTTCTTGTATTTAAATAAGTTCTCATACCAAGAGAACATAACTGGCGCAGTCGGTAAATAAAAGTTGTGATTTATTTTAAAGCGAAAATTAAGTAACTTTGAAAAATAAATAAAAAATACAACGTATTTCAGTTTGTAAGTGAAAATTAAAGTAACTTTCAAAATACATTATAGTATAAGGAATTTTAAATAAATAAAAATCAGTGATTCAAAGAAAAAAAAACAAAACCAAATTAACATTTAAAAGAAAAATAAAACCAAAAAACAGTGACGTAAAAAAAAAATACAACACCAATAAAAATACAACAAAAAACAGTGACTACAAAAACAAAACAACAATCATAAAAAAAAATAAAAGACAATAAAAAGACAATAAGTAAAAAAAAAGACAATAAGTGAATAAAATAATATTAAAATAAAAATAGATTACCTAGGATGAATTCCTACTAAACACCGTGTGCAGCAGACGAAGTTAATAGCGTAAGTCCTTTTTGATATAATACACTATCGGCTTTCTCCTTTCCCATGTCACCTACTCCAAAGAAAATTAACAAAAAGTGCTATAAATTTAGTAGTTGTATTCTTAGAAATAGTCCAATTCGTAGAAATTTTAAGATCCGAAGTTCAAATTTTGAAAATATTGACAAAAGTGTTTTAATAGATTTAATAGACCTGATTGGCTCGGATAACATCACATGGCAACGTAATAATTTTCTATGGCTTCCGATATCTTTAATTCACTCAGAATTCCAGATGCGGTTAAAGACATTCCAACCTTTGACGGCAACCCTCGTTTGCTTTACGATTTTCTAAGTAATGTAGACGAAGTGCTGTGTTCTATACCGCAAATTCGGGGTACAAATTACGAAAAAATTATATTTAGAGCTATACATAACAAAATAGTAGGACAAGCTAACGAGGTCTTAAACATGTATGGTTCGTTTGTACAATGGAAGAAAATAAAACAAAATCTTATAATTCACTACTCTGATAAGCGTAATGAAACAAGTCTTATCAGAGGTTTACATCAATTAAGGCAGAACAATGATACTGTTGAGAAATATTACACCAAAGTCATTGAAATTCTGTCAACCCTCACTACTTATATAAGGGTTCATGAAGTAGAAGTAACTGTCATTGAAGCAAAGCAACAGCTTTATAATAATATGTGTCTTAATTCGTTCTTGTCAGGACTCAAAGAATCTCTCGGGTCAACAATCAGAGCAATGAGGCCTAACAATTTAACAGACGCCTTTAACTTCTGCCTAGAGGAACAAAACTCACATTACTTTAAAAATATCCAATACTTAGACGGTTGTTTTTCACTAAGAAGAAATCAACCTAGGGCAAATTTTAACTCTCAGCAAACTTCCAGGTCCTTTGGACAGTTCCATCAAACTCCCAGGCAAATCCGTTCTTCTGAACCATCTTTCATGCCTAATAACCAATACCAACAACCTTATAACCAGCAATCTTTTGGGCAATTACCAGCTAACCCACACCCAATAAATTTCAATCAAACTTTTGGGCAAATACCAGCAAACACAGACCCAATAAATTTCATTCAAAATCAAGGTAATAGTTCCAGGTTACGGCGACTTCCACCTACCCAGCCGATGGATGTTTCTAGTTGTACTACAAATAGAAGCAATTTTTCTCACAGAAACAACGTTTCTCAAAACCAGCGACAAGGTCAATTATTCAATGTTGAGAATTATTGTAAAAATTTTAGTCTCTTAAGTAATGATTGTGGTGATAATCTTCGGAATCTCCGTTCCAAATTATTGTCCAAATTTGGATATTCCATCTTCCTCTAATGGTTTTATCGAATGTGAATGTGATATTTTGAAGAAACTGGGTATGAAAATTGATTTTAGAAAATCTTTGTTGCAAACCGATGACGTTAAAATCCCATTATTATATAATCCTAATGTAGTATCCGAGCGGTACACAGTTCCAAGTAGAACTAAGATGGTTTGTCACCTCCCCGTTGACATAGAAACTGGTAGTATATACATTAAGCCGACTTTTATCCAAAGAAATCTATTTATTTCTGAAGGAATATATGAAGCAAAGAATTGGTTTTCTTACATAGAAGTAGTAAACAAATTAGACTGTTCGCAAAGCTTTATAGTAGAGCCACTTTATTCCAAAAGTCATATTTTGAAACTCATAATTTTAATATTAATAGCGTCGAAAACTTAGTAGACAAAGAAGTGTGCAATTTCATTCGAACAGAGCACTTAAATAGAGAAGAAGAAAAACATATTAGAAAACTTTGTTCAAAATTTAAGGATATTTTTTTTCAAGAAGTAAAAAACTGAACTGAACTTAACGTTCACAAACCAAATAAAACACCAAATAAAAACCAAGGATGACATACCGATATATTCTAAGTCTTATCGTTATCCGTACGTACACAAAACTGAAATTCAAAAACAAATTGCAGATATGTTGAGTCAAGGTATCATTCGTCCAAGCTATTCTCCATGGTCCTCTCCAATCTGGATTGTCCCCAAGAAAAAGGATGCTAGTGGAAAAGAAAAATGGCGTTTGGTTATAGATTACCGTAAACTCAACGAGAAAACGATTGGTGATGTGTACCCTATTCCAAATATTAATGAGATTCACGATAAACTTGGGAAGTTTATGTACTTTAGTACACTAGATCTCGCCTCTGGATTCCATCAAATAGAGATCAGTTCCAAGGACATCGAAAAGACAGCTTTCTGCGTAGACAACGGGCATTATGAATTTGTCCGCATGCCTTTTGGTCTCAAAAACGCGCCGTCGACATTCCAGCGTGTTATGGATAACGTGCTAAGAGATCTTATAGGTAAAGATTGTTTGGTCTACATGGACGACATCATAGTGTACTCTACCTCGCTTCAGGAACACATTGAAAACCTTAGTAAAGTCTTTGAAAAGCTAAGAGATGCTAATCTTAAAATACAGATTGAAAAATCTGAATTCCTTCGAAAAGAAGTGTCATTCTTGGGACATATTATAACTTCTGAAGGAATAAAGGCTAATCCGGACAAGATAAGTGCCATTAAAAATTTTCCAATACCCAGAACGACAAAACAAATAAAATCATTTCTAGGACTTCTGGGTTATTATAGGAAACTCATTAAGGACTTTGCCAATCTTACAAAGCCCTTGACTGAATGCCTTCGGAAAGGTAGAGCAATAAAATTTGACTCAAGATACATCAATTGTTTTGAAATATGTAAATCCCTTCTTTGTAATGACCCTTTGCTTCAATATCCAGATTTTACAAAGCCTTTCAACCTTACTACTGATGCTAGTAACGTTGCAATAGGTGCTTTACTATCACAAGGCCCTATAGGATCGGATAAACCAATTTGCTATGCCTGTCGGACCTTACCTGTATCAGAGCAGAACTATGGCACGTAAGGAACCGCGGGTATGCTGTGTATATGCTGGCGATTGCGTAAGTACTCTACATCGCCCACGCGCACTATAGCTGCTCTGTCAGTAATAGGATTGATCACAGTTCCTCTCGACCACATATTATCTCCAGACTTCTTAAGTTGTACCATTATGTCCTGTCCCTGTTCTAGTTTTGGTAGAACTGCACTCTTTCTGTCATAATACTTTTTTGACACTTGACGTTGGTGAATAATGTTTTGCTTTACACCTTCCTGGACTTCAGGTTTGAGTTTTGAGGTTATTACAGGAACGGAGCATCGTATTCTTCTAGACATCAATCTCTGTACTGGACTGGAGCCGATATGATTTGCAATACTACGGAAATCCAGCAGCATCTTCCAAAAACAGTTTCCAGATTGCGTTGCTTTCTTCATATTAATTCCTTCGAAAAGAAGTGTCATTCTTGGGACATATTATAACTTCTGAAGGAATGAAGGCTAATCCGGACAAGATAAGTGCCATTAAAAATTTTCCAATACCCAGAACGACAAAACAAATAAAATCATTTCTAGGACTTATGGGTTATTATAGGAAACTCATTAAGGACTTTGGCAATCTTACAAAGCCCTTGACTGAATGCCTTCGGAAAGGTAGAGCAATAAAATTTGACTCAAGATACATCAATTGTTTTGAAATATGTAAATCCCTTCTTTGTAATGACCCTTTGCTTCAATATCCAGATTTTACAAAGCCTTTCAACCTTACTACCGATGCTAGTAACGTTGCAATAGGTGCTTTACTATCACAAGGCCCTATAGGATCGGATAAACCAATTTGCTATGCCTGTCGGACCTTACCTGTATCAGAGCAGAACTATGGCACGTAAGGAACCGCGGGTATGCTGTGTATATGCTGGCGATTGCGTAAGTACTCTACATCGCCCACGCGCACTATAGCTGCTCTGTCAGTAATAGGATTGATCACAGTTCCTCTCGACCACATATTATCTCCAGACTTCTTAAGTTGTACCATTATGTCCTGTCCCTGTTCTAGTTTTGGTAGAACTGCACTCTTTCTGTCATAATACTTTTTTGACACTTGACGTTGGTGAATAATGTTTTGCTTTACACCTTCCTGGATTTCAGGTTTGAGTTTTGAGGTTATTACAGGAACGGAGCATCGTATTCTTCTAGACATCAATCTCTGTACTGGACTGGAGCCGATATGATTTGCAATACTACGGAAATCCAGCAGCATCTTCCAAAAACAGTTTCCAGATTTTCTTCATAAGAGTTTTGGCTATTTTTACAGCAGATTCGGCTTTGCCATTCCCTTGTTGATGACGTGGAGAACTTCTTGTGTGCTTAAACTCCCACTCCTTAGAAAACTGTTCAAAACTTTCGCTAATGAATGGAGTACCTCCATCTGCAGTAAAAATCTGCGGAATCCCATGTCTACTAAAATTTTTCTTACAGGCGACTATTAACGAAGCTGCCTTGATTGACGATAGCTCATCAACTGCAAAGAAATCTGAAAAGAAATCAACAGTTACTAGAAAGTATTTTCTGTTGTTACCTTTAGGGTATTCAAATATATCGAGACCAACTCGCTGAAAAGGTACGTCAGGTAAAGTTGGACATTGCAATGGTGGGCTCTGCTGGTTCGGTTTATTTGCTAGACATATTTCAAAGGTTGAACAGATATTTTGGATATGACTGTTGATCAGGGACGTGGCGTGATGTTCTAAGCAGGGTGTTCTACTTTTTTTTGTTGAATAATAACGTACATATGTATATACTCAGTTTTCTCCAGGACCACGACGAGGATGTTAAGTAAACAAGGCCAACAAAATAATTTATTAAGAACGGGGCAACCACACAACCAAAATGTTCTTTCATAGTTAGGAATCTAAAAATGTCTAGTAAAAGCTTTACTAGGTAAACCTTACAAATCAAATCCGGAAGAGACGGTGTTGGCCTTCCAAAACTAATTATTTCCAGTCTTTCTTCCGAATTTAATTGAGAAAATGGTTTCTTCAATAAATTTTCAATAGCGCATCGACAGGTCATTTTTCTCTTATACGATTTGGCTTAAAAGAACGATATGCATATCTAACTATTGCCAAAATGCGAATGATGAATGATGATGTAAGAATAAACATGTTTCCGCAACATGTTTTCAATGCAAATATGTATTTGAAAAAAAACACGCCTTGTGTTGCTTTTTGCTTTCGCTTCAGTCGATTATGTTCTAAAAATATAGAGCACATCGAAATCGAACAAATAACTAATATCAGGAGAAGAGAATCGAACAAAATTCAACCAAACAAACGTTAACATGCGAAATAAAACAAAATATAAAAACCAACAAAATACCCACAGGCCACAGCTAACATCTTCCTCGCTAAAGAAAAGGGTAGAAAATGTATTGTATCGAGCCTGCCTGCGTGAGTTACGTTCTCTTGGTATGAGAACTTATTTAAATTTAAGAAAATAAACACACCGAATTATTTTAGGATGAACTTCTTTATTGGTTGAAGCTTTACTTCCAACTGACTTAAAACTAATTTACATCTTTCATCATAACATCAAAAAAAAAGGATTAACCGCTTAACATAAGACTTGGAAAACAAAAATGAACAGCTAAACATAAATCTTCAATAACAAAAATAAACAGCTAAAACATAAAATCGTGAACAACAAAAGTGAACAGCTAAATGTACTCAAGTGCAAAAGTACCTGCACTTGTTTACGTCGATCGTTGACTCTCATTAAGTGCAAAACAAGTGCGTACATCTGCACTGGTTTAATTCAAACCACGATCCTCATGGACAAGTACAAAAGAAGTGCAAATCAAGTACACATTCTATGTCGATCTCCAATGGTGAGAGATGTTGCTGCTGGTGGGCTTGTAACATGTTGCTGGTTTTGATTTGGGATCATGTGCGTGTATACTCATATTGCTGTAGGTGTATGTATGCATATACATAACTCCTCCCACCTAAGTGTGAACTTTAGCGAGGTGAAGAGTAAAAGTTCAACATAATATTCTAGGTGTATGGTGTTGTTAATGGTAAAGTTGAATTCGTCTCGATGTATTGGATAAATGCAGGTGAATATAGTTTTGATGATTGGACTAAGTTATTGCATTTCGTCCAATTTGTCCTCTTTTTTTTTTTTTTTGTACATTATCGACTTTAGGGTGGGATTGGATTTTTTTTTTTTTTTTGTGCATACATATGTATGTATATAGAGAGTAGTTCTATTTTATAATTTTTATTTTTTTTTTTTTTTTTTTTTTTTTTAACAAGAGGCATTTTTCTTCATAAAACTTAAGCAACAAAATTTGTGGTAATATATATTCTAGATATAAGACTGGATTTGTTTCAAGTCTTGTTATAAATAGAGTTATACTGTTCGTTATGAATACCTCGCGCTATGATTCCTTGAATTCACGTTTTTCCTTAATTTTTTGTTTGTGTACTTTACGTTTATTTGTATCTACTGTTATTTTATTATTTTTGATAACATTATGATTAATGAATCTAGGAGCTAACTTATTTCTTCTATCATCTGATTCGTAAATGACTTGATTTGGTACAAAATTTGGTGGATGCACACGTTTTTCACTTACTAAACTTGTCAATAATCGTTAAAAAATTTTGCTTATGAATCGAATATATGTCTATATGTAGAATTTGTAGGGGTTTTGATGGTGTTTCCGTTATTTCGTATTTTAATTTCTCCCTATTTCGTTCGTATTTATTAATATTGCATACTTCACAATTATTAATAATCTTTGTGATTGTGTATCGCATATTCGGAAATAGGGAGTGTCTTTGGATATGACATAAGCTTTCTGTTATACCTCTATGGTTAGAGTTTGAATGGTATTCGCGAATTGGTTTTTCCTGTTCATGTTTTTCGGTAACGTCCTTTAACAAAGTGTTAGATCTAACTAAAGGGTGATTTTTTAAGAGGTTGAGAACTTTTTTTAAAAAAAAAACACAAAAAATTCGAAAAAATGAATGAAATATTTATTTGAATCGATAGTTTGAACCTTGCAATTTAATGTTTTAAGATAATTTCATGCAAATGTTGACCGCGGCTGCGTCTCAGGTAGCCCATCCGCTGAGTCCAATTTTGGCATACTCTTTCACACATATCGGCCGGTATCTCACGAATGAATGCATGGATGTTGGCTTCCAGTGCGTCAATCGAAGCGGGCTTGTCCCTATAGACATTAGCCTTGACATACCCCCACAAAAAATAATCTAATGGTGTCAAATCGCACGATCTAGGCGGCCAATTGACCGGCCCGAAACGTGAAATTAACTGTTCACCAAACTCGCCTCGCAATTGCGCCATTGTTTCGCGTGCTGTGTGGCATGTGGCACCGTCTTGTTGAAACCACATATCATGCAAGTCAAGAACTTCCATTTCGGGCAAAAAAAAGTTTGTTATCATCGCTCGGTAGCGATTCGCATCATCTTTGAAGAAATATGGCCCAATAATGCCGCCGGCCCATAAACCGCACCAAACAGTGGCTTTTTCGGGATGCATTGGTAGCTGTTGCAATGCTTCTGGCTGATCTTCACTCCAAATGCGGCAATTTTGCTTATTTACGTACCCATTCCTAAACATAGCTAAAACATAAAATCGTGAACAACAAAAGTGAACAGCTAAATGTACTCAAGTGCAAAAGTACCTGCACTTGTTTACGTCGATTTTTGACTCTCATTAAGTGTAAAACAAGTGCGTACATCTGCACTGGTTTAATTCAAACCACGATCCTCATGGACAAGTACAAAAGAAGTGCAAATCAAGTACACATTCTATGTCGATCTCCAATGGTGAGAGATGTTGCTGCTGGTGGGCTTGTAACATGTTGCTGGTTTTGATTTGGGATCATGTGCGTGTATACTCATGTTGCTGTAGGTGTATGTATGCATATACATAACTCGTGCGCAGTTTGCTGGGGAACTCAAATTGATGCGAAACAAAACAGAATATGAGAAGCAACATAATACCCACAGCTAACATCGTCATCGCTAAAGAAAAGGGTTGTATCGAGCCTCAGTGCGCAGTTTGCTGGACAACTCAAGTTGATGCTAAATAAAACAGAATATGAGAAGCAACATAATACCCACAACTAACATCGTCATCGCTAAAGAAAATGTGTTGTATCGAGCCCGGGTGCGCAGTTTGCTGGAGAACCCAAATTCATGTTATTGTACAGACGATTGTTGGGACCTTGAATGTAGTAGAACGTTTTTTTTATATGGATATTTCCTTTGGGTTGGTGCGCTAGTAAGTGGAGAACAACCGGGCGAGTCGACGTCGAACTGAATTTAATAAAAAGTTGGTTTGGATAGGTTGCTGGATAGAGGTTTGAAAGTATGTATGTCTATGTATGACGGCGCGCAACGTTCAATTTACTTACGAAAAGAGGATAACATTTTGTTCAACGTCAATTTGTGTTGAATGGTTTATATACATTTTGGTATTGCGATTTTGACTGCGGTGTTTAGTTTGGTTGATTTGGCTATGGACGGTGCGGCATAACAGAGTGAACAAAACTGGATGTTTAAGCATTATTTTTAATTAACTATTTTTGAATTGTAACTCAATTAGATATTGTTAGCGCATGTATATAAACAAATCAATTTTTCATAAAGATGGATTTCGTTGGGGTGTGCGGAGAACACCTGCGCACCTTAGAGTAAACGTCACTGCTGTTGATGTTCGGCCAAAACACTGCATCTCGAGCTTTTTTTATACATGCTTTCATTCCTTGGTGATTATAGTGTATTCGTTTTAGGATTGATTGACGTAAACTTTTTGGAATGATTATCCTGTCACTTTTTAAAAGAATTCCATTTTTTATTGTTATCTCGTCCCGAAACGTCCAATAGGTTTTAAGTTCCAAGTCCAGTTTGCTGGCGTCTGTGGGCCACCCTTCACCAACTGTCTGCATTAACTTTTGCAGAACTGAGTCCTTTAGTGTCTCCTTTTTTATTTCCTCCACTCGTTGCTCTGTGATACAAACGTTTTTTAACTCCTCTATTATGTTTATCTCCGCAATCTCATTCATTAAGCTAACAAGGTCTTCTAATCGGTAGACTTCTTCTCGTTTAGTGTATTCCTTGCTGTTGAATTGAAGTGCTGCTCTGGATAATGCATCTGCTATATACATATACTTTCCTGCAAACTTAACCTCATTCTCTGCAAACGTCTTGGAGTATCGAGCATCGACTTTTTGAAAATCGTTTGCAAGGGTAAGTGATCACTTTCTACTATTATGTTACGTCGTCCGCATAGATACTGATCAAAACGCTTGCAACCGAATACAACAGTCAAACATTCTTTTTCTATCTGTGCATATTGTTTTTCTGTGCCCGTTAGAGTCCGGGAAGCAAAAGCTACCGGGTGACCTTTTGCATTAAAACAGCTCCCAGTCCTTGTTGACTGGCATCGCATTGTAGTGTCACTGCCTCATCGACATTGTAGTACTGCAAAACTGGCGCATTTACTATCATTTTCTTTAGAGACCGAAAAGCATCATCTTCCCGAATACCCCATTGCTATACCTGATTGATCTTACAAACTTCACGTAATGGAGCTGCAATAGAAGAAAGATTAGGCAAAAACCGTGAAAGATAAGTACATAGGCCAATAAATGTTTGTGTTTCAACTTTATTTCTAGGAACCGGCATGTTTAAAATAGCGTCTACCTTGCTGTTATCAATTTTTAGACCTTCGTTTGTCAGTAGATGTCCATAAAAAGGCACTTGTTTAACCGGGTTCAATTTGACATTATGTTTTCTTAACCTTGACAGCAGATTTTTTAGATTTATATTGTGATCGATCGTTGCTTCTTCGATTGTATCGCCTTTCCAAATACTAATATGTCATCCGCAATAACGTCTATTCCCACCAGTCCGTTAACAATCTCATGTAAAATCTGCTGCCAATATTCTGGTGCTGGTGAAATACCGAACGGCATTCGATTCCACCAACACCTGCCAAACGGAGTCCAAAATGTAGTTAATGATCTGCTTTCTTCATCCAAGGGTATCTGCCAAAATCCATTTTTTGCGTCCAGAGTACTAAAAATTCTAGCTTTTGAAGTTGGGAAGCATTTCATCAATTGTGGATATTTGATAATTGATACGTTTTAGTGCTTTGTTTACCTCTGTTGGATCAAGACAAATGCGCATTTTGTTATTTCGTCTTACCAAAACTTAATTGCTGATCCAGGGTGTATGATGATCAACTTTGCTTATGATTCCTCGGTGCTCCAATTCATCTAGCTTTCGTTTGAGTTCCTCTCGTATGGTTACTGGTATTCTTCTGGGCTGCTGCTGTTTTGGCTGTACACTTTCATCGAGTTCCAACTTTAGAGGCATTTCAATTTTTCCATCTCCATCAAACACATCGTGGAAATCTTTTAGAATGTCTTGTGCCGTCTGGTTACAAGATTGGAGTCTATTTACTTACTTACTAAGTTGGCGCTACAGCTCGAGGTGAACCTGGGCCTGCTTCTCGCAACCATTTGTGTGTGCGTGTTATATTTTTGCACGAATGGAAGGGACCTACAGTTTTTTGCCGACTCCGAACGGCGAGTTGAGAAGCTCAATCGTGACAAATGATACTCTTTGATGCTTGTCAGACATTCGAAAGAGGTGGGCACTGTGAAAAACTTTTAGGTGTTTGCGGCGGGATTCGAACCCAAGACCGCTGGCACAGTAGTCGACCCACTAACCACTTGCGCTACAGTGCCCAGTGGAGTCTATTAACGTGAATAATATTCATTGCTATTGAATCATTTGCTCCGATAATAACATCACATTTCGTATCCAGCAACTGAAAACATAGCACATGTTTGACCCCGTTGAAAACACAGGTTAGGTTTCCCTTACTGACCGGCCATGTCCGCTGAAACTTCTTAACTTTGCGGTATTCTCAATTGATTTTTGGTTGCTTAGTTGCGTAAACAACTTAGAACTCATAATATTGCATGATGCCCCGGTGTCAATTACACATCTTACTCTTTCTAATTTGTCTCGTTTTCCACTTCCCTTAACAAATTCTATATACTTTCTCACAATACTCTTCTTATCGCTGTTACCAATCGTTTGTACTAGCAAAATGTCATCGTCCGTTGTATTGCTGTCGTCCGTCACTGCATATATATTTCCTTTTCTTTGATACTTATTTCCAAATTTGTTGTTCTTACGTAGTTTGTCTCTGTTTACATTGGTTGAACATACTGAGCTAAAGTGATTTTGTTCATTGCACTTTCTGCATATCTTACCATATGCCGGACACTTGCCTTTTGGGTGAGAGTAACCACAGTAATTACACGGTTGTTTCTGGGTGTAAGTATAAGACTTGTGCTGTTGTTGATTGTGCTTATATATTCTATTGCTTTCATACGATTCTTGCTGCGTATCTTGGTCTGCGTTTGATAGGCTCTTCATTCTTACTGTTGTCTGTTCTATTAGTTTACATGCCTCTATTGCTTTTTGTAATGTAAGATCTTCGGTCATCAAGAGTTTTTTTCTCATCTCGTTACTGTTAATACCAGGGATTAATCGATCACATACAAAATCGTCTTCTTCATTTGCTGCATACGAACAACTTTTGATCAACTCTCTCAGGCGACATACATGCGCTTCTATACTTTCATCTTCCTCCTGTTTTGTGGTATTGAAGACGTACCTTGTATTTACCTTTGGCTTAAAATATGCCTCCAGCGCGTCAAGAATCCCTTTCACAGTCTTTCTATTAGCTTCTGGAATTTTCAATTGAGACAACACTCTAAAACAATCATCGCCCATGCATGCTTTTAAAATCATCCACACGTTGTGGATCATTTTTGCTTATTAAATCAGCGGCTATCTCAAAATGTTCCCACTGTTCTCTAAAAACTTTCCAATTTTCCACCTGATTTTCTTTTGTACTCATTGCACGTGGCGGTGGTATACTCATGACAGTATTCATAGTTACTTCTTCCTTTTTTTATAACTGGAACTATTTCTTTTGTTTTATCTTCACTTGCATCACTTATATATTCTTCCGAGTCGCAATTCGAATTAGACATCTATAATTTTACGCGATGTTACTTTCTTGCCATAACATCTGACACCATGTTATATATTGTATTGAAAGACGTCCGTTTCTGATGTGTGTTTATTAGCAACTGACTTAATACATTGTACCTACTTCAATATGTAATGTGTTAGTGTGATATATATATATACTACTATAACAAGTACCATCGAGAAGGAGCTGTTAGCTATTGTTTGGGGCTCAAAATATTTCCGCCCTTATCTTTTTGGTAGAAGATTCCAAATAATAACTGACCACAAACCACTGACATGGCTTTTTTCACTCAAAGAGCCAAATTCTAAACTAGTGCGATGGCGTCTGAAACTAGAAGAATATGACTATTATGTTACCTATGAAAAAGGGAAGCTTAATTCAAATGCCGATGCCCTATCGCGTGTTGAGGTTAACGTAAACAACATTATTCAATCTGATCAACAACGTTCTGATTACTTAGATTTTGAATCTATTGCGAACAATGTAGATGACACCGAACAATTATCTACAGTCCATTCAGCTCAAGAAAATTTGGACGATGGTATACCGATAACAGAACGCTCCATTAATGAATTCTCAAATCAAATTATCCTTAAGAAAAATATAACAAAAACTAAGATCTTTGTTAAATTACAAATTCTATTTAAAAGAAAAAATCATCGAGCATAAAGACATTAGCAATGAAAACGTTATAATATCTATTTTTAAAAATTATTTGAATTCAAAAAGAGTTACAGCTATTTTAGCAGATGATGACACATTCAAAACCGTTCAGTCGGTATTTTCTAAATATTTTAACAATCGTTGCCTTAAACTAGTTAGATCCAATACTTTGTTAAAGGACGTTACCGAAAAAGATGAACAGGAAAAAATAATTTGCGAATACCATTCAAACTCTAACCATAGAGGTATAATAGAGAGCTTATTTCACATCCAAAGACACTCCTATTTTCCGAATATGCGATACAAAATCACAAAGATTATTAATAATTGTGAAGAATGCAATATTAATAAATTCGAACGAAATAGGGAGAAATTAAAATACGAAATAACAGAAACACCATCAAAACCCCTACAAATTCTACATATAGACATTTATTCGATTCATAAGCAAAATTTTTTAACGATTATTGACAAGTTTAGTAAGTTTTCTTCGGTATACTTGCTTACTGCTAGAAATAGTATTAATCTCATTAGATCACTAAAACACTTCTTTTCCCATCACGGAGTCCCAAAAAAAGTTATTACTGATAATGGCAGTGAATTTGTGTCAACACTATTCAAAGACTTTTTAGATATTTATAATATTCAGCTTCATACTACCTGCGCAAAAAGCTCAACAGGAAATTCACCTATAGAAAGGTTTCATTCCACCTTGACAGAGCTTATTCGAATAATAAAATATCAAAGTAAAGACAAGCCTATAAGTGAAATCGTAGACGAAGCCGTATTAACTTGTAATAACTCAGTTCATTCTACCACAAAACTTACTCCATTTGAACTTATAACTGGCCATATTACCACAATGAAACCATTTCCTTCTAACATAGATTCTCAAACTGGTCAAGAATACTTACTTAAACATGTGAAAGACTATGAAAACCTGAGAAACATTATGTATAAGAAAAGTCTAGGGGTTTAGGAAAATGTTAGAAATAAATTAAATGAAAAACGTGTACATCCACCAAATTTTGTACTAAATGAAGTCATTTACGAATCAGATGATAGGAGAAATAAGTAAGCTCCTAGATTCATTAATCATAAGGTTATCAAAAATAATAAAATAACAGTAGATACAAATAAACGTAAAGTACACAAACAAAAAATTAAGAAAAAACGTGAATTCAAGGAATCATAGCGCGAGGTATTCATAACGAACTGTATAAATCTATTTATAAAAAGGCTCGAAATAAATCCACTTCAAATGCCTTATATCTAGGAATATATATTACTACAAATTTTGTTGCTTAAATTTTATAAAGTAAAATGCCTTTTGTTAAATAAAAAAAAAAAATGATAAAATACATAGAACTACTACTATTATATCCACATATATTGCAACCCCAAAAAAAAAACATTCCAATCCCACCCTAAAGTCGATAATGTACAAAGAAAAAAGAAAGACAAATTGGACGAAATGCAATAACTTAGTTGAATCATGAAAACTACATTCACCTGCATTCATCTAATTTCTAATACATCGAGACGAATTCAACTTTACCCACAACTACAACACCATGCACCTAGAATATTATGTTGAACTTTTACTCTTCACCTCGCTTAAGTGCACACTTAGGTGGGAGGAGTTATGTATTCATACATATACCTACAGCAACGTGAGTATAAACACGTACATGATCCCAAGTCAAAACCAGCAACATGTTACAAGCCCACCAGCAGCAACATCTCTCACCATTGGAGATCGACATAGAATGTGTACTTAATTTGCACTTCTTTTGTACTTGTCCATGAGGATCATAGATTGAAGTAAACCAGTGCAGATGTACGCACTTGTTTTGCACATGATGAGAGTCAACGATCGACGTAAACAAGTGCAGTTACTTTTGCACTTGAGTGCACTTAGCTGTTCACTTTTGTTGTTCACGATTTTATGTTTTAGCTGTTTATTTTTGTTATTGAAGATTTATGTTTAGCTGTTCATTTTTGTTTTTCAAGTCTTATGTTAAGCGGTTAATCCTTTTTTCTGGATGTTATGATGAAACATGTAAACTAGTTTTAAGTCAGTAGGAAGTAAAGCTTCAACGAATAAAGAAGTTCATTCCAAAATAAGTCGGTGTGTTTAATTTTCTTGTATTTAAATAAGTTTTCATACCAAGAGAACATAACTCGCGCGTCGAGTCAAACACACTATTATTTTTTAAATGTAATTTTTCATCATTTCATTCTAGGCTATACACTAGCATTCCAGGAATGACATTTTTAAGAATATTTTTTGCCACATTTATATTATTCATCATTATCCGTCATTCCGGCAAAATCCACTAAAAAATTTCAACCCTCATAATTCTCGCCATCATTCCAAGCTATTTTAACATCATTTCAAAAATAATATTGTGTAGTCCACTGAAAACTGCATAAATATAAATATTGGGTGATGAGAATAATAATAAGAATATTCCTAAATATTTTTGATTACTATTATGTAATGTAGAATGAAGGTATATCAAATTTTAAAAATTTTGTACATGTGTATATTCTTATTTTCATTTTCATAACCTATTGTTTTTTACCCACTCGGGTTAGGGGATAAGAATATTCCCGTGGTATGGGTGCCTCTCGTAAGAGGCGACTAAGACCCCAACACGAAAATCCAGATGCGACTGTTTCAGAATGAACGACTTCCCGGTCAGCGTCTGATCTCCATGTCAAGAGCGACTGTATATATGAAATGAGTATAGAAGTAACTGACCTACTTACGATAAACAAATTGTTAAAAAATTATGGCAATGAACAAAACAAACAGATTAAATACCCCAGGTAGCACACCAGCTTAGCTGGAAAATCCACCCTCTTCAGAGGACAGTCCTACGGATTCTGCGGAGGACTATTTATTGCTTTTAGAAAAATCGAGTAGAAAGAGTTCAAAAACATAAAGAACTCCACCAAAAAAAATCTACGCCAAGGGTTGTTCCATCAAAAACCCCAACTAATAAACCAAATAACGTTGAAGTCATAAGCGAGAAAAAATACCAAGTATTTTGACAAGATCGACAATGCTAGTCAGCCACAGCAATGTCCCAAAGATTTAAACGAAACATCTCAAGTGAAAATAGGTAACTTCTTTAACGAATGGCAGAGTGAAATACGAGCCAGAGAACATCTCGAAGAACTAGTTAAGAACCTTCAGCAACACGTTAAAAAAAACCAAAAGAGAAAGTAACGCTACTTGACAATAAAAGCGCAGCTCCTGTTCAGCAAAGCCAGCAAACTAAACCAGGATTTCAAACTGACGAGTATGAGCTTGCATTCGAAACAGAGAAACAAGTAAAAATGCCACCAAAAAAGCGCAAAGCAGAGAGTAGCCCGGAGACTTCCACTCAAAGCCAGGAAAAGGTAATTAGGGTTGATAAAGAAGAATCACTCAGCAAAACAAATAAAAAAAAGATACATCTTATAACAACGACAACTGGAAAATCAATACTGATGCATATAGATCTGTCACTGAGGAACTAAGCAAAAATAACATTCAGTGGCACTCGTATGAAAACAAAGCTACCAGGTTCATAAAAGTAGTAGCAAGAGAGCTCCATTCCTCATGTGATACAAGACAAATAGTCCAATACTTATTACAAAAAGGAATTCAAGCACTGGAAGCCAGCAACATCCTTAAAAATTATATCCTAAAAGATTCCAGTGGAGAACCAGTGAGGAAAAAGAGGCCACTGCGCTCTTCCTCTATTCATGATCATTTGATAATAAAGACAGTGTCGAAAAGATGTACACTGTTAGATCAATCATGGGCGTAGTTGTAAAAATTGAGCCACTGCGAAATTCCATGGTTGTCCCACAGTGCAGGCGTTGTCAAGCCTTTTGGCACACACAAAAATACTGTAACCGCGACTTTGCTTGTGTTAAATGCGAAGGAAAGCATGCAACTAAAAACTGTCAAAAGAACAAAGAACAAGAAGCGAAATGTGTGAACTGTTAAGGCAATCATCCCGCAAGCTATAGAGGATGTCCAGTTGCTAAAAAGTACCAAGAAAGCAAAAGTAAACGTACTTCTTAAAGAAAGAAGTCAACAACTACAACAAATAAGGAAGCAACGGTTGAAAATAAAACCTTAAACCAACCGGCCGATGATATAGTCCTTAACAAAGGCGAGGAGAAAAACAAGTCCTATTCACAAATCGTTTAAAATGTGAGTAAGAATGAGGAAACCTCTATAAAAGAAATGCTTTCTCTTATCCTCAAACGACTGGATAAACAGGATTTGACAATAAAACATCCAAGCGAAGAAGTCTTACTCTATCTTATGTTCGATATTAGAAAACTTTGCATATATCCAACCTCGCATCAACTCCCATTCCAACAGCGACCAAGCAGGGGCGTACATACATATTTCACTGTTTATGCACAAAACTTTGCAATGAGTACCTGATGGCAAATTAACGAAACGAAATTGAACTTGAATTTGGCCTTATTTCGGCCAATTTGGCATTATTTCCATTTCAAAAGCGAAATAAGGCGAAATTTGAGATTTGGTTTCATTCGTTGGGCCTTATTTCACGTCACCGCCACCCACCTCCTCTATTTCATTCAACAAAGAATAGCGGAAATTTGTTGACATAGGCCGCTGAATTATGTCACACAATTGATTTGTGTTTCTGGAGAAATAAAGTGTTCGTATTAAGTAATATGTTGCAAAAATATAGCATGTTTGGTACCGTTGAAAAGGTTTTAAAATTTAATTTTGTAATTCAGTAAAAAAAAGGTACCTTGACACAATAATTGTTTTTGAAAAATAAAACATTTTTCCCCTAAAATATGAGCACCAAATTTTGATTATACCTTGAAAAGTTTTTAATGGATTACAAAGCTTTTTATTTTAATTGAAGGTCCTTAATTGTAGCTTTAATTGTATAATATATATGTGTTATAGTTTTGAAGATATTTGAGTTTTTTCCCAGGATTTTCAAACTTTATGTCCTTTTAGTCTTTTCACTTCTTTTCACTTCTGACGTTTAAGACTATACATTCAAACATTCATTCCACCTGGAGGCAAAAAAAAACCTATTGTTTTTTGGACAAAGGGCAGCCGACAAAGAGAACAATTTTATTAATTTTTATACAAAAAGAGTAAAGTATTTAATAATAATTTAGGAAAAGAGAGCATTAGTAAATCTATGTTAAGGAAGGAGTATTTTGTCAAAAAAAAAAGAGTACGTCTGGTCAGTCTACTCAATGTAGGTATTAAGTGGCCTGATGATACCAACATCGTTCGAAATAAGTATTTGTTTATCCTTTAACTTGAAATTTTGTATGTTTGTTTAACCGGTACCTTATATTAAGCTTATGGTTGGCTTTTTGAGCCTCCTCGGAAAGCTCTCCTATTGGCAAAATATGAGAACCAATTATAATGTTCTCTGCCATCATTTTGTGAACAGTTATTATATGTTTTTTCCATAATTTATTTCTTATGTGATATTTGCGTAGTTTCCATTAAATATAATTATATATCCGCTATTTATTAAAATTCTAAAACAAAATAATTGTCTTGCCGTGTTTCTGTCATAAATGTTAAATTCTCTCTCGAAATCCTATCTGCTGAATCTGTTTATTTTATAAATAGATAAATGAATAAATAAATAAATGGATAAATAAATAAATACATAAATGAATAAATAAATAAATGGATAAATAAATAAATAGATAAATAAATAAAAAAATATGTAAGTAAATTAATAAATAAATAAATGGGCATAAATAGCACCGGTTCTATCGCTGCGAGAAGCTAGTATACCAACACCTCTACTCCGTTCACGTTTCATTCTACCGAAGATATAACGTAATGAGTCGGATTTTCGCGTTTCACTTTAGTGCTACATACAATTTTATCTAAAGTGCGTATAGAAGTTTTACTTCAAAACCCCAAGAACAACATTACGAGAAGTATTTAAAGCCTCTACTGTAGACAATTGCATGATAGCAAAAATCCTAAGAGTATGCACACATTTTGAATGCTTTTTGTCTTTAGTGTTCTTCGCCAATGCGTCTACGTTCCGTGTGGATATGCAGTGTTTTTATTTCCGAAACTGCATCCACTAATTATTATTTTTGTCAACGCTTTCACCATATATGGATACATGTACGGAAGTATCATATTATACATATGTATGTACGTTTGTGTTATTCCAAATAAAAGGTTAAAGGGGACCAGGGCCGGCCCAAGCCAAACGAGCGCCCTGTGCAAGATTTACAGAAAGCGCCCTTTTTTATATTTGCACACACACGCATCAATCTTTTCCACATCACCCAGGAGGTAGACTTTCAATGCGTTTTTTTTATTGAGGTATCCCCTGTAGGCCTAATCCTCAGTAAAAAACAAATATGTATATTTACATACATATATGTTTATATGCGGTAAATAAATGGAAAATAAATAAATTAAAAACAAAATTAAAAACAAAATGAAATGAAAACATATTTACAAAATAAATAATATATAAGAGAATTCAATTAAGGAACTTAAGTTATTTTTTTAAGGGGAAAAAAAAGTAAAACCATAAACTAAAACGCAGCGAAGAAATGTGCAGAGGGGAAAAGTTTAAACTTGAAAACTTATTTTTCTGGCCTTAGCTTTGGCAAATTCAGCAATAAGATCATCATAGTCTAAAGATTTCAATAATTCCTTTTCTATAGACATTATAGATAAGCCTACCAATCTCTCTTGAGTCATAGTTGTCCTGAGATAATTTTTAATAATTTTAAGTTTAGAAAAACTACGTTCTCCTGAAGCTACTGTAACCGGAGCAAGATCTTTAAGGCTTGAACTGAATATAAAATTTAACACATCTAAAGATGAGCTTTGTGGTATAACAAGCTGCGAAATGACTGTTAGCTCTTGATACAATTCTGCTCCATCTAAATCTTTAAAATTACCAAATGTTAAAACATTGTGCAAATTAAGGCATGAAGAAAGTAAATTTTTATTTTTCAAACATTCGTTTATGTTACTTAAAAATGACACATATAGTGTCAAGCTGCTCAAACCTTTCTGTAATTGATTGAATCGCTTGATCAAGTATTTTGAAATAAAAATCTACTTTAAATCTTTGTTTCGGTTCTAATATAGTTTCAGGACATTCATCAGCATAAAGTCTTTTTCTCCGTCGGGATCGCAATGATGAAGCTTCAGGAAACATATTTGGTATTTCAAGGGAACTAGCAATATGCTCAGTTAACTGAACATAATCATTAAATTTTTCATCGGAACGCATTGCAATCAAACTATTTTTGGTATTTTCTAAGACTTTTATGCCTGTTGACAGATTAACGGATGGACTTTGCAAATATTTACTAGTTTTATTAATGTTTTCTAAAATATCAAACCAAATAAGCAGGCAACAAATAAATGTAAAATCAAAAATTTTATTTCCTAAAGATTCTGCAATGTTTTTCGCCTCCGGATTTCCTATTTCAGATATTTCTATAAGGGCTTCATATATGTCTTCTAGGTTTGTTTTTAAAGGCTTTAATGCGTCTAACCTGCTCTCCCATCTTGTTTCAGAAAGGGGTTTCAAAGTAAGATTTGGCACTTTTTTTTTTATAAATATCCCACCGTGTTGTGGAACTTGATATAAACATTGAATTGTATCAAAAAACTTAACAGCATATAATGAGCACCGAGCAGCATCGTTAACTACTAAATTTAAAGAATGCGAACAACATGGAACAAAATATGCTCTTGGTTCCAGGGTTCGAATTCGATTCTGTACACCCGCTTCTTTACCTTTCATATTGGAACCATTATCGTAACTTTGGCCTCGACAATTACTTATTAAAATTCCATGCAAATCAAGTTTGTCTAAAATTAACTGTGTCAGTCCCATTCCGGTCTTGTCTTCCCCCTTCAAAAACCCTAAGAAATGCTCTTGCACTGTAAAGGTTTTCTGATTCTTGTGCACAAACCTAACGACAATAGTTACTTGTTCTACGCGACTTTTATCGGTTGTAGAGTCTACAATAATTGAAAAATACTTTGCTTCTTTAAGCATTGAAACAATTTTACTGGTAATGGTTGTGGCAAAAATACTTATTATTTCATTTTGTATGTTTCTGCTTAAATATTTATTTTGGGTTTCTTGATTTGTTATTCTCCTCAAGTGCTCTCCTAAAACCAAATCAAATGAAGCTATTTCCTCTACGAGTTGTAAAAAGTTACCATTATTGAACTCAAACAATTTATCAGAAGAACCACGAAAAGCTAATGATTGAGAACCAAGAAATTTTACAACACTGAATAACCTTTGTAAAACCGCTCTCCAATGCTTTGTTTCAGATTCGACTGAACTTTCAAATATTGTGTCAATTGCTGTGCCTGATGTCAAACCTTTTTCTAAAAATTTCCACGATTTGAAATTTTCTAAGTGGAAAATACTAACCTCGTGACTTTTTAATATTGCGCTTAAATGTGGCCAATCGGAACTCCCTGTACTTGACAAAGCATGATAATTTTTATTTCTTGCAAATAAAATACAACAAAAGCAATAAACAAAATCCCTTGATTTCGAATAAATTAACCAAGTCCTCGGAACTACCTTGCCATTGGATAATGTTCGTTGATAACTTGAAATTGAAAATGTTCTTTTATTTGTTTTTGGAAAATGATGACCCTGAATTTGCATTGGACCCTTTAAAACTAGTTTTTTAATAAACTCATCAGATAAATTTTCCCAATTATTGGGATCATTAAAAAAATCATCTGTTAGAACTAAAGATACCTCTTCTCCTGGCCCTAATGTGTTTCCTAGTTGCACCTCATCGATATTATTTAAATTACTTACATTAGTTTCATTTACCCCATCTGCATGTTCGTCGCTGCGTTTTAAAAATTTGATGAAATGTTGGCTTTGTTTTTTATTATCGGCTTCAACAAGCCTTCGCCTTTTTCTAAATTCTGCCCCCGAAGCCTTTTTTTTGTCCATATTGGAAGAAGGAAAAGAAAAACACAATTTAGAAAATAAATTAACACTTGCACTTCGATTAAAAAACACGTTATTTCTATTGAAAATTGATATGTTTAATGTAAGTCGACTGAGTGAAAAACAATCAAAACAATCTGCACCAGAGTATATCTAATAGTGACAGTGAGTATAGGTCATTGCCCGTGCCCTTTTTTGAAATTTGAATTTGCTTTCACAATCATATTTATCGTAGTAGGCCGGGCACAAAACATGTAGAATGCTATTTCAGTTAAGACGTAGAAATTCAAATGTGCCACATATACACACAATATGACTTCACCCACAACCCACTGCTGGCTGTTGGCTGTTGGCTTCGGTTTCCATTGATAGAAAATCGTAGATGAGAAATCCTATACATACATAATGTGCAGAATAAAAACCTGCACGTTCAAACACAAACGATTCCGTAGGATTGAACTTTTTTGTTTGACATATTTTAGAAGAGAGTACTATATTTTCATATACAAATATACAATACAAAGCTACTTCTTCTCTTTGTAAGAGAAATTTGTTTCTTTATTCCGTTGATGAGAAATCCCATACGTGCAGAATAAAAACCTGCACGTTCAAAGGTCAAACAAACGATTCCGTAGGGATGAACTTTTTGGTTTGACATATATTTTAGAAGAGAATACTATATTTTCATATACAAAGCTACTTGTTCTCTTTGTAAAAGAAATTTGTCACTTTATTTCGTAGATGAGAAATCCCGTCCATATGTGCAGAATAAAAACCTGCACGTTCAAACACAAGCGATTCCATAGGGTTTTTTTTTTTGTTTGACATATTTTCCTATGAAAATTTTACGAGTGAATGTGCAAGAAATAAAACCTGCACATAGGTGGTGGAACTTTTTTTGTTTTGAGATTTTTGAACTAGATTCTTTTAGTAAAATGTAAGTGGATGTACAAGAAATATACCTGCACGAACAGGGTGGAATATTTTGAGATTAGGTAGGTAAGAAATGAACTTGCATAGGTCTAGTGGGTTTTTTCTAGTTTGCAATATTTTGAGTTAGATTCTTATTGAAGTTCCAACATTGCAAGTGATGTGAGTTAACCTGCAAGAAATAATTCAGCACAGGTGTGATGGATGTTGTTGTTTTGGGCTTATTTGAATAAAGTTTTTGCTTAAAATGCAAATGGCAGTAGGTATTTGTTCGCGCATGATTAAATTAATTTTTCCTACTCCTAGCAATGCGCCCCCAGAACTTGGCGCCCTGTGCATTTGCACATCTTGCACATATGGTTGGTCCGGCCCTGAAGGGGACCTAGAAACGGCCACGAAACGATTAATCAAAATTAAAGATATTTTTGTTTTTTTAGCTGAAGCTGACTGCTGTCTATGTCCTATGTGGTGTTAATGCAGTCAAACGAACTAAATCAAGGTTTCTGAGAATGTGAAACTTTTTATACCAACAAAGTGGGTTTCGGGTTTCATAAAATAAAAAGCATTTACAACTTTCATTCCGCTATATTGACACTACAAGTCGCACTAACTGCAAACAATGTCCTAACTTAATTATTGCACACTGTCGCACTTTTGAAATAACTTTTGTAAGACCTACCTGTTCGACAATCCGTCAAAGCGTACATATTTAGGTATGGTGGTATGCTTCATTCAACCCAAACTGAACATTTCAGTTGATGGAGAGAATTTCCCGTGGGAGGGTGTACTAGTGCTAGAGCTCTGCAAAAGTACTCTTCTCTTCTTTTTCAGTGAAAACTCATGTGTCTTTCTAATTATACACAGTTTTTTTTTTAATTAATTTCCTTATTTTTATTTGTTTAATTAAATTCATTTGAGTAAATGATTCATTCACTAAAATATTTAAATTTGTGCAATCGTTTTAACTTAGTGCCTTACCTAAACAAAGAGTCCGACAGTCACCACCGCCGTTGGGTGTTTATGTCAAGTGAGTATGCAGTAGCAGTAGACTCTATTATCTGAGTTTAAGGTTTCTTGTGAACGAATTTCGAAAGAAAATTTAGTTCTTCTGACACGAACACGATGTCGGTAATATAACAAACATGCTCCGTGTCAGCTGAATCTACTAGATACAAAATTACAGTAAGAGCAAGACCGGGTAAAGATACTTCTGCAGGCAAAGCAGATCAGACTAAAATGCTGGTTGTGTGGGTAAAATATACTTGACTCATATCTACGTCCATCCAGTCCATACATGCGTACGACAACTGAGTGGTGTTTATCTTTAACATCACAAAACAAATGTTGTGCTAGTGTGTGGCAAAATATGTCTGTGGGTTTAGATAAAAATAAAACCCGCGTAAACACATGTTGACGCATAAAAATGTTCGCCAGCAGGGTTGGGAAGAGTATAACATTTTCATTTTAGGAATTGAGTGTGAACATTGGCGGTGTTTTTTTTTTCTTCTGAAATGCATCCAATAGTAACTGTCCATTAGAAAAAAATTAGTTTAGATTAGATAAGATTTTATTAAATCATTCATTATTTTCTATTATTTACAAAAATCAATTAAAGCATGGCATTAAGCCGTCTGCCGATTGCCAATTTTTATTTCTCCAAAATAGCTTATTTTTTCCTACGGTGATCTGGTTTGGGATATGTATGGATATTTTGTGATCTGATTCATTGGTACATGATATAAAAAAATCGTATGGGAGGGGGTATGTCTTGAACACCCACTCAGCTACAGGGTGTTTAAAAAAGTTCCTTCAGAGAAGTAGGTACCTGCAGTTATTCAATTATAACTTCTAGTGTATTAAGCTTAGAGTAGGTAACCAAAGTAGGCTCGTAGATATTCGATTAGTGTTTATCACAGTTAAAAACTATTGTCGTGCTTCCTTTTATTTTCGAGATATTGGTCTTCAAAAACATATTTTTTTAATTTTTTTAACCAATTTTTGTGAGAATCGCATTTATCTCCGTAAAGTGTGCTTATATTTTTTTTACTATTATTATTCCGTGCGTCATAGGGCCATCTACAAATTCGCCATACAAAGTTTATACCAGTTTTCCTGGTATAAAGTCAATTTAGCCACCAGAACCATTCAAAAACGAGCACTGTACCAATTAGTTTTTCGCCGTAATGCCTCCAGTGCCACTTCTATGGAAGTCCATATTGACAAGTTTTAAAATGTAGTTTACCTGCAGATTAAGCGTCTTTGTAGCCAGCGGTGGGAGTCTCAAGCATAATTGCATAGGTTGGGGTGTTAATTGGTAGGCGGATGTAAAACGGCAAAGTTTACGGTTCGAATCCAGATTTCTTCGAAGCATTTATTTCTCACGAAATAAAAATACGTTGATCAGTTTCAGAAGTTAATATCGAAACCTACTGCGAAGGCATAACACTGGCAGTAGGGTATTGGATATGGCTGAAGAAATTGATCGCCCAAACTATAATACGAAATATCTGGAAAAAACTCCTGTGAATCATAAGCAAGTACAAAAATAACACACAACTCTCCAGTTATACTGGACACCACCCATAGACTTAGTTGAAATTGAAACCTATCATCTGAGTGTCCTACTACTACGTCGATCTGTCTGTCTCTCGTTCTCGTCCTTTATGTGCTCGCGCTGTGTGTAAACATTAAAAAAGTGGTATTCATATCCCCTTTAGCGTGTGTAGATTATAAAAAAAAAAAAAAAAAATATCGTTTTTCCACTTTCTCGAACCAGCTGCCCTCCCATACCTGAGCCGCATGTTGACTCAGCGACTGGTTAAAAAACACGCTATGTTTTATGTATTTGTTACGAAACATTTTTTTCACGTTGTATTTAATGCGGTCTTGGCCTTTTGTAGCTTGCATTTAGATTTTGTATGAAAAGTATTCCAAAGGTAGTTGCATTTTTGAACGGTTTCAATCTGTTTCACGTTCAAAACCCAATTCTTGTTGCTACACATTCTTCCGCCACCCCTTTTAAAGATCGGCATCTTCGATTTATCCGTCCAATAATTTTTAGGGAAATTATACATGCCTACAGATGCATATCTTAATATATAAAAATCTCGTGTCACTGTGTTCGTAAACGCTAATCTCCGAAACCGCCCAACCATTTTCGATGAAATTCTGTAAATATATATGATTGGTCCCAGCTTGAAAGATATGATTATTCTGGACCCGATAGGTGGCGCTGGAGTTAAGTTATTATTAACATCTCTATTTATAAAAATGAAACATTGTTTGTGTGTATGCTATAGACTCCGAAACTACCGATCCGATTGAGTTCAAATTTTGTGGAAAATTTTGGTATTTTTCTGAGAGTGTTTCAGTGGAGTTTGGTCAAAATCGGTGTGCTAGGAGCTGAGTTAGTGGCAGAAAGGGGGTAAAAAGCTATTTTTCTGTCTTTAAACAGCCCCTAACTCAACAATGGCTTATCGGATTGAAAAACTAAAAAATAGGTGGATTTAGTAAACTGTCCACTGATTCATTTAAGCTATAAATCATCCATCTGCGTTATCTTGAAGCTGAGCTATGCTCAAAACAATTCATAAAGTCATAGCCACCAATTTTCCATCACAGGAAATCGTAGCCAAAAGTCGTGCAGCAGTGGGTGACGTAGTAGTATCGGTTATGTGAATGCGTGCTCTATTCGGCGCCGCGACGATCTTTGTTCCTTAGTATGTGCGACAGGAAGGGCTGAATATTGAACGATGAGTTCTATACCGGAATACGCACATACATAGATGTTTATGAACAGGGCCGGTTTTAACAGTTTTGGCGCCTGGCGCAGGAAAAAAATAAGCGCCCCAAAAGCAACTTAAAAATGTTTGACATCTCCCGATGAGAGAGAGTAATTGACGCGTTGACATAAAATTCAACCCTAAATCTTTCTTGATGGTCTAAAATTACCTCATTCCTATCCTCCCTCATAGGAAAACTGAACTACTTTTTTTCGGGACCGTTAAGTTGAAATTGCTGGAAAAGGAACATTAATTAAATTTGCTATAAGACTCTTACTTACTTAGTTGGCGCTACAGCTCGAGGTGAACCTGGGCCTGCTTCTCGCAACCATTTGTGTGTGCGTGTTATATTTTTGCACGAATGGAAGGGACCTACAGTTTTTTGCCGACTCCGAACGGAGAGTTGAGAAGCTCAATCGTGACAAATGATACTCTTTGATGCTTGTCAGACATTCGAAAGAGGTGGGCACTGTGAAAAACTTTTAGGTGTTTGCGGCGGGATTCGAACCCAAGACCGCTGGCTCAGTAGTCCGACGCACTAACCACTTGCGCTACGGTGCCCACTAGAAGACTCGCCATATCTAAAAATTGAAAAAAACTTGTCATTAGTTCTTAGTTCGACTAAAAACTTTTTCATTGAGCACAAAATTTCAACTGCAAGCATAAGGCAAATACTGCTTTGTGTCTAATATTGTGTACCAAATAACAACACAACAAATAAATTTAAATTCGCTTAGCTTACTACCAAGAGATTGAGGCATATTTTGGACTTTTTGATCATAATTTATAATAAACAAAATACATAAACATTTCCCAAGTTTATTGCATCTATTCTGCTTAAGGCTGCGGTTATATAGCAAGCGTGTAATACAAGCGCTTGCTCGCGCTTTAAATTAAATGGATTTTATTAGAGCATGGTGGTTGTGTAACAAATTTTTACGAGCGCGAGCAAGCGCGAGCAAGTGCAAGATAAAATGCTCTGATAATTTAAAGCGCGAGCACGCGCGAGCAACCGCTTGTATTACACGCTTGCTACATATATAACCGCAGCCTAAGAGTCAAACTACTAAGATGTTTTTTTTAAAACCGACCATCTGCCTACAGAACTTGAATAGAAAACATAGATACTCTCAACTTTATCGAAGAATGCAACTGCATCAGTAGAGCATTGAACATAATCAAAGCTCTAGGTTCCAAAACCTTAGTTCTCGCTTGCATACCACAATGTTTCCCCCTCATATATGTAAGTACCATTATCATACCCTTGTCCTCTACAATTCACTAATAGAATATCCAAATCAGCAAGTTCATTCAAAACTAAATCAGTTAAGCCAGACCCAGTTGTTTTTTTCACAACAATCCCAAAAAATATTCTCTCATTTTAAACTTTTTTGGTCCAATATTCTAACTACTAAAGTTAATTGCTCCTTTCTAGCCAAGGAGAATCAAGGCATTAATAAACGCAGGGAAAATTGAATACATATTACATACTTATTTTCAATATTTTTAAAAATGTGCTATCTACCACTCGAAGTGCTAATGTTCCGAATTGAATAATATCTTTTATTTTCGTAACCGCAGGTTGCCTTTTTTCATGTAGTCTTTTTTTATTATCAATTAAATATTAAATGCACTACATAGAAGGAAATGTTTTTTATTGGTTGAAAACACGACAATGCAAAAGGGATCCAAAAACAAAGGAAATGTGCTATCTTTCTGTCGCGATCTGTACATACATAAACAATAAATTTTAATACGTATGACCTGAGTCTCTTTCTCTTCAGTCAAATCGAACGTTTTGATATATCGAACAAGGTTGTGAAACCAAATTTGAAGTTCGCATCGTTTTAGGTAGGCGCATTGCCTTGGCGCGAAATTTGAATCCTGCTCCACAACTTCCGACATGTTTGTTGATTTGTATGGATTTTGGTAGGCGCAAATGGAGCGGTATGATAAGACTGCTCCACAGCATGTTGGCAGTGAAAATTTCGTTTTTGGCAATGGGCTGAAAGGGTCGACTGGATATTTAATATGAAACAACAGAGCCTACTATGGTTGCAGCAAAGACAAATGTTTGTCTTTGGTTGTAGTTGGGTACAGATAAAAATTCTGCTAACTAGTCTGTTATACCAATTAGCAGCTCTGGTGAGAAAGAGAATGAAATGTTGTGGGAACGGGAAGGGATAGAAAAAAAAAAACATTTTGTGCATATTTATATGGAAATTTGGTGATTTTAATGTGTGTGTATTTTTTAAAGTACAGTGATTGAAATGTGTGTATTGTTATTTGAGAAGTACGGTGAGAAATATTTGTTTGTGAAGAATATAAATACATATTAGCAAACAAGTAGATTTGTTTTTTGGATAGTAATTTTTTTTAGTTTTTACGCCTCTTGCTTTCTAGCGCCTGGCGCGGCTGCGCCACTCGCTCCTATGTTAGGTCCGGCCCTGTTTATGAACACAATATATAACCAGTAGGAATAAAAATTATCAAACCAAAGCGGGTAGATATACATATATGTACATATAGATCAGTGATCGATTTAACAGGCAGGTACCCCTTTGGTGGCGGCTGGTGATGCTGTTAATATGTACTGTACGTATGTTCATACATATGTATGTGCGTTTTCTGTGTTTCGAATACATACAATGTCGAAATGGTTATTTTGCGATTGTGTGCTGTAATGTATTTGACAATTCTGAACTCACCGGTGGACTTTACATTGCATTAACCACGAGAAACCATAAATGTCATACAATTTTCTGAGGAAATCGACATAAGTAATACATGCAATTGATTGGTACGATACTATTACATGGCAATGCTAAACCCCACACCTCACGTGTAACGGTACAGAAACTCTTATATTTGGGATTGGACATTCTTCCCCATCCACTGTAATGTCCTGATGTTCCAATCAGTCTGAAGTCATTTAGCTACCAGATAGTCTTCCGATATAAAGCAAAAGGCTATAAAATGCCTTAAAGATATATATCAATGCGTTGAATATTTAGAATTTCTTAATAGGTTAGGTTAGGTTATGGGGTGGCGGCTTAGCCTCACCTAGACCAGTGTTGGTCCATAGTGATACCACAACTCCTCAGAGTAATCAGTTGATTTCTGCTGCTTTGTTTAAACAAAATAAGTTTGTCTGTTGAGCAAATTTAATGAGAAGGTGAAGTTTTATGTCTGCCACTTCTAGGAGTGAGTTGAAATAGAATTTTCCCATTAGTCTGTGCCTTCTTTTTGCCAATGCAGGTCAAGCGCACAGGAGGTGCTCTAATGTTTCTACAATACCCGGTTCATTGCAGTTTCTGCATATGTCCGATGAGACTAGTTTAAGCCTGCGAGCGCGATAACCTATAAGGCAATGCCCTGTGATGATGCCTAGTAGTAAATTGCATTCCACTCTTGATAGCGAGAGGATGTATTTAGTTCTATGGCCACTGCAGTGCGGCCAGAATATTTTCGTTATTCTGCAGGAGGTGGATTGATTCCACTTGCTGTCAGCTATGCTTTGTAACTTAGCATTAATTTTTGAGAAGTAGTGCTAGATCGGTGCTACGATGATTTCGGGTTCTGGACTACCATTTGATGACCAGGAACCCAATATAAGCAGACTGTGTTGCTTCTGCTGAGTTCCTGAAGTAAAGCGTAGCAGTTTAGAACGGTTTTCGATTTTATCACATTACTTTTTAGAGATTTGAGCGCAGCTTGACTGTCGACATATATGTTAATGTAGGATCCTTCTTCGCAGTTCATTAGATGCTCCGCGGCTTTTTGAATTGCCAAAAGTTCAGCCTGAAAGATGCTGCAACTATCTGGCAGTTTGAAGCCTTGTTTGTAGTTAGATTTTGGATTGAAGACTCCAGCGCCCACGCCTTCGTCCTGTTTCGATCCGTGTAAATATTAATGCTGTCGATTGGATCAGCTGTACGCTGTATCCAATATTCTCTAGAGGGAATTTTTATGGAGAAGTTTCGGTCAAATAGGGTTATTGGCTTGAGATAATCTGTACTAATATTATCAATATTGTCCAAATAGTCTAAACTTGAAACCATTAGACTCTTTTAGCCTTAGCACTGTTTTAAAAACGACACTCTTAGGAAATAGGTCTATTGGTAACAAGTTCAGTACGGTGTTTAGTGACATCGTTGATGTTGTTTTAAGTGCTCCAGTGATTCCAATACACATCAGACGTTGAAGTCTCTCTAGTTGTTTTAGAGTGTGTGTTTTCTCCAGGGCTCTCCACCATACCACAACTCCGTATAGTAAGATCGGTCTTACTATGGCAGTGTAGATCCAGTGTGTCACTCTAGGTTGTAATCCCCATTTTGTTCCAAACATTCTCTTGCAAGCGTAGTAGGCATTTTGAATAGAATTTCTTAATAAAATTAATACTTGACGACTGACGTCGGAAGAGCATTGTACGTACATACATAGAAGCAAACCCCTTATAATTTGATACAAGATAAATGAATAAAAAAGTGTTACTAGCTTTTAAATGTTTGCTACTAAATCGTACATTACATGTGGTACAGTCAAATAATAGTAGAAACACTATGCTGTTGTTTATTCTCACGATGAACATTTCGTGTGTTTCAACAAGGTTTGTCGGATTTGGCGGTTCTTATTTCAACCCAGAGCCACATTACTAGAGCAGTGTTTTTTGCTTAATAAGTAACGCGACTGTTTAAGTACACGGGCGAAGCCGGGTGGGACAGCTATTTCTGTATAAAACTAGATAAGCAGAACAGCTTCATTCTTATTCGTGTATAAGATGTTTCGACTGATTATCACGCTCATTATAATCAACGCATGCAGCATTGTATCGGCATTTCTATATTTAAAATATCTGCACTATCGGTCGCCTCCAGTTGCGCACTCTAAGTTGGTGGAGGTCCTTTACTTCTTGTGCGCGCCACCTTAGGCAAGGTCATCCTCTGCGGCGCTGACCCTCCTTGTTAGAATCGAATTTTCTCCGAGCCGGAGCTTTGATGTCCATACTTAATCGCCTAGTGCGCATTCTTTTTTGACCAGGTCGATGTCGATGATGCTGTACAGCTCGTGTAGTTTGTGGTTGAATCTTCTCCTCCAAAGCCCGTCAACGCAAACGAGATTTTTCTCTCGAAGAATATCTTCATCCGCTTTCGATAAGGTCCATGCCTCAGCTCCATAGAGCAGGACTTGAATGATAAGGGTCTTATAAAGAGTCTCCTTTGTCGATCGGGAAAGGACTTTGCTACTCAATTGTCTTCTTAGCCCAAAAAACAGCGATTGGCAAGAGTAATCGCTCGTTTGATTACCAATGATATGTCATTTTTTGAAGTTATAGCAGAGCCAAGGTAGACAAAGTCCTTTATTATTATGACAAAGAGCTGCTGCTAAAAAAACTAGATAAATATGGTGTTAAGAATGGTGAACTGTCGTGGTTTAGATCGTACTTCGAAGGCAGGACACAAAAGGTTAAAGTGAATGGAGTGCTATCTGAAACTAAGGAAGTACCATTTGGTGTACCCCAAGGATCAGTAATCGGAACATTGTTGTTCATTATTTATATAAATGATATGCAGAGCGCGATAAAAAATAGTAAGCTTGCACTGTTTGCGGACGATGCGGTTATTTACGCGTCGGGAAATAACTTTGCCGAGTGCCACCTAAAAATGCAAGATGATTTAAAAACTGTCGATAAATGGTTAAAACAAAATAGACTAAAGCTAAATGTAAAAAAGACTCAAAGGATGATACTGAACGAGAGAGATGGCGAGGACATAAAACTGGAAATTGATGGTGAAACCATCGAGAAAGTTGGTGAAATTAAGTATTTAGGCGTAATTATGGAAAGTACCGTAGGATTAACAAAACATATTGACTACATATGCAAAAAAGTGTCTAAAAAAATAGGTTTTTTGAAGAGAATACGAAGCAATGTTTCTATATTAAGTGCAATAAATATCTATAACGTAATTGTCAAACCACATTTTGAGTATTGTTCCACAGTTTTGTTTTTATGTAGTGATAACGTAATTAAAAGGCTCCAGCTATTACAAAATAAAGCTATGCGTTGTATTTTGAAGTGCAATAGATATACACCTATTAATGTTATGTTGAACTTGTTAAAATGGATGTCAGTAAAACAAAGAATTGTAATGAATGTGCTAGTTTTTTTATATAAAGTTAAAAATAATTTAATGCCAAAATATTTAGTTAATTATGTGCAATATATAAGAGATGTCCAACCATATGCACTAAGAAATTGTAATGATTTGCGTTTGCCTAATATGTTAAGTGTGTGTACACAAAATTCAATTATTTATAAGGGTTTTAAACTATTTAACGAACTGCCAAATGACACAAAGAACGAGGCAAATTTTGTATCTTTTAAAAAAAAATGTATAGAATTCGCTAGACTTAATTTCTAAATGTATTTGTTAAAATGTAAACAATGAATTTAAATAGTTCCTATGGAACTAGTAATAAAGTACTACTACTACTACTACTACTACCTCAAAGTTGTAACTGTCTGTTGTGACATTTTGTTCCAATTCGTCGATGTTGAGTGTCCCCTTTTGTTTATAGCATATACTTTGTTCTGCCCTCGTTAACCGCCAAGCCCATTTTAGCCGATTCCATTTCTATACTCACAAATGCACCGTTGACAGCTCGCTGTTCTACCAATGATGTCAATGTCGTCGGTATATGCAAGTAGTTGAACGGGCTTTCGAAAGATTGTTGTTCGTGTGTTGGCATCTTTCAAGCATGATGTTGAAGAAGTCGCATGACAGTGTGTCACCTTTTCTGAATCATTTTTTGATATCGACGATCTCCGTGAGGTAGTTACCGGCCGTGATGGAGTAGCGAGCTTTCTCCATCGTCATCCTGCACAAACGGACGAGCTTGGCAGGGATGTCAAAATTAGACATGGCTCTATAGTCCATAGTACAGTTCATCCCTCCATATGCTGTCATAGGCGGCCTTGAAATCGATGAACAGCTGGTGGGTATCGATTTGGACTTCTTGGGTTTTTTTCCAGGAGCTGCCTAAGTGTGAAAATTTGGCATATGGTGGACTTTCCAGGCCTACGTTTTAGTTTTAGCCATAGAACACATGTTATACCTTCATAACTCCTAGCGCCGGTTTACTTTTGTTTTTATTAGATACATTTTTTTTTGTCCGTCTAATGGAATTAAATTAAATAATTTATTTTTAACAGATATGCGTGTCCGAAAATGTAAAATGTATGCAATTTTAAACGTAAAAGCTGGGTTATGAAAAGTTGTCAGTTTAAAGGATCTGTCCGTGTAATGGAGCTGTCCGTAATGGGAGATTTCATTCTACATATACATATGTATATGTAATAAAAATCTCTAGTACATCTAACCCCATTCAATTAAGATACAAATTGATGCGGTAGTAGAATCGTATCTTAAAACTCAAAGCACAGTAAAATTGAAGGAATTTATTATTTTATTAGAGATTTTATTTTCATAGATAAGGCTTTTTTTTACAAATTTTTATAATACGCAGCTTGCTCAGAGATTTGATATTTAAATTATATCTTATAACTGAAAATTTTTATAAACATTTTAAGATAATTTGAATTTTAGATTACATTTGAAGGAAAACTATGATTAAAACCTTAATTTAATATGATTTTTATAAAATTTTATATAAAAAGAAAAAAAAAAAAAAAAGAAGAAATTGACTATATACAAATCATACTTAAAATCTATGGAATATAATATTTGTTTAATTAAATAATAATTAATTTAGTCATTGAATAAGTAAATAAAAATGTACAAAAATGATTATTATCTATATTATGTACAAAAATTTGTGAGGATGAAACATTATATAAGGAACACTTTTATTGATTTATTAAATTTTGTATTAATACATTCTTGGAATCACTACATCTTAGATTAAATTTTTCTTTGAGAATTTCAATTTTTCTTGTAACTTGATGTACACCGGTTTGCTCATGTAATAGTTGAGTTGAAAAAAGCCAAGGTAGATTTATCATAATTTTTAAAGTTTTATTTTGTGAAACTTGTTGTTCACAAGCGTTTTCGTGAATCCACCTATGTGTCAATAAAAAGTCTCGTTGTCCTCTTAATTCTCGTTCCCAAATCCAAAAAGAACGAATTCATTTTTCTTCTTCTATTTATAACATAAATTCATAAAATCTCAATTGCGTAAGGCAAGTACATTTTCATTTAACCAATGTTCAGAAAAACAAGATTAAAACTTTGATAAGTAAAATAGTATTAGAAGGTATTTGAAAGTTAGTATTAGAAACATTTGATATAATTAGCAAAGGTATTTAAACAAAAGATATTTTTTAACAATAAATTGGTATAGGAAGCATGATCATACTGCCCCTTTGAAGTGTCGTATAAAAAAAGACAGTTCAATCACTTGGTAGTGCAGCCAGCCGATGAATTGGTCGTCTTAATATCGCTCCTTTAGTTCGGATATCTGCAACCCGCACTTTTCCATCAGCACCAGGAACAACCCGCTCGATCCGTCCTACGAGCCATTGTTGCGGTGGTAAGTTGTCATCTGCGATTAGCACCACTACACCTACCTCAGGATTTGCGGATGTTGTGTTCCACTTAGTTCGCCTTTGAAGTTCTAGTAAGTATTCTTTAGACCATCTTGACCAAAAATGCTGCTTGATTAGAGTTAGTCTTCGCCATCGCTTCAATATTGGAACCTCTTCATGTATGATGGGGTCTGAAATGGAATTCAAAGGAGCACCAATAAAAATATGTCCTGGAGTCAACACCTGTTCATCGTTTGGATCTGGATTTAATACGCATATGGGACGAGAATTCATAATTCCTTCTATTTCTGCAACTACCGTAGAAAACTCTACATATGTAAGAAATGCCTGTTTAACCGTCCTGTAGAGATGAAACTTGGCGGACTTGACCGCCACTTCCCATAAGCCTCCGAAGTGTGGTGATCTGGGTGGAATGTGTACAAATTTAATACGTTGAACAGCCACCAGGTTGAGATATTATTTTGCGTCTGTTGCTCCAAAAATAGGTTTCGAAGTTCGTTGAGCTCGTTATGAGCCCCGACAAAATTAGTACCATTATCGCAATGGATTTCCTTGCACAACCCACGCCTCGCAACGAATCGTTTAAGTGCTGCAATGAAACCCTGCGTCGATAAATCTGATACTACTTCCAGGTGGGATGCTTTCGTCGCGAAGCAAATAAATACTGCCACGTATGACTTATGAGTGCAAGACCCTCGACGTTTTTGTGATATGCGAAAAGGTCCACAGAAATCCACGCCCGTCTTTGCAAATGGCCTTGCAATGGTTACTCTGCTTGCCGGTAGGTCACCCATGATCTGCTTCATTAACTTCGGTCGATATCTGAAGCAGTGATAGCATCCATCTACGATCTTGGCTAACCTTCGCACGTTGATAATCCAAAATCGTTGACGTATGATAGCTACTAACGCTTGAGACCCTGCATGAAAGTTTTTTATGTGCAAATGGACAACAAGATTAGTAACAAAGAGGGAGTTTTTGGGTAGGAGTAACTATAAGGTATGTCCGAATTCTGCAGACGCCCAACTCTCAAAAGTTCAAAAGAGTGATCATCATCAAGGAAAGGATTGAGATTGCTGATGACACTTTTTGGGATTATCTTACGTGCTTTCCTTAGATCGTCAATCTCCTCCTGGAAATGAGTTTGTTGTAAGTTCCAGAGAATTCTTAGTAAAGCTTCGTCTAGTTCATCCGCTGTTAAGCCTGACGGCTTACAACATACATTGGCGCTAGATTTCTTCTTTCGTCTTTCCTTCAGCTTTGTAATAAAACGCGTAACGTATCCAAAGATATGAATAACCTTTTTGTAGTTGCTAAAGCGTTCAAAATGTTTAGAAAATTCAGGTGATATTATTTTAGCTAGTAAAACTAGTGGATTTTTGGATTTTGATTCAACGAGAGGTGAATATTTTTTCTGTTTTGGCCATTGCTCTTCACTCAGATATAAAAACTCTGGCCCAGTAAACCACATACTTGCAATGAGTTCAGTGCTACATGCACCTCGGGAAACTATATCTGCAGGGTTGGCCTTAGAGTTTACATGTCTCCAAATAGCAGATGGCAGTTCGGATTGTATCTTTGAGACACGATTGGCAACAAAAATCTCCCACGATGAAGGATAAGCCGAGATCCAATGCAATATAATCTCCGAGTCTGACCATAGAAACATTTTATCAATACGTTCTGAAAAATTTGGTAAAATCTTTAGAACCAAGTCAACCAACAAAGTTGCAGCACACGGCTCTAATCGCGGAAGCGGTTTTGTTTTAATGGGAGCTACTTTTGATTTGGCACTTAGAAGGTGACATTCTATTTTTCCGAGCATATCCATCGTGCGAACGTACACAGAACTCCCATAGGCACGAATGGATGCATCTGCAAATCCATGGAGTTCAATCTTAAAGAAGGCAGTATTTGAGCAAAAAATATATCTAGGTACTTTTATTTGGTTTAGATGCGCTATATCTTTTCGAAACTCCTCCCACTGGGAGTGTATCCCTGGAACAGACTCATCCCAACTACATTTCGCTATCCAAAGATCCTGCATCATTATTTTCCCCCTAACAACAATTGGATTTATTAATCCTAGGGGATCAAACAGTTGTGATAGCTCGGACAAAATAGTTCTTTTTGTTATTGGGTTAGAAAGGCTGCACTCTGGAATGACGTATTGAAATTCATCCTTTACTGGAGTCCACACTATACCTAACGTCTTGATCACATCCTTATCATTTATTCGAAACGAATCTCTTACCCCCTCTTCACCGGAAATTTGTTCGAGGACCTTTTTTTCATTGCTACACCACTTCCGCAAATCGAATCCTGCACTTTGAAGAACGCAGTTTACTTCATTGTAAATTTTTTAGATGCCTTCTAAAGTATCCGCACCAGTGATCATGTCATCCATGTAGAAGTCTTCACTTATGACCTTTGCCGCTAATGGAAACTTGGATAGATTTTCATCTGCAAGATATTTTAAACATCGAGTAGCAATGTAGGGCGCAGAAGTGGTACCATAGGTTACAGTTTTTAATCGATATGGCCTTAAGTTCTCATGATCGCTGGGCTTCCATAAGATGCATTGATAATCTTGATCGTCTTTATGTAAAATTATTTGACGATACATTTTAGATATACCTGCGGTAATAACAAATTTATACAGTCGAAAACGAAGAATAATATCATACAACTCGTCTTGAATCAGAGGACCTTTGAACAGGAGATCATTTAACGACACATTTGAGGAGGTTTTGGCACTACAATCAAAAACTACTCTTAACTTCGTCGTTAAGGAATCGGGTCTCAGAACGAATTGATGAGGAGCAAAGTATTTAATTTTAGAAACCTGATCTTCCGGTACTACTTCCATATGATCTAAGCGTTCATATTCCTCCATGAATTGTACATATTGATTTCGTACCTCAATGTTCTTTCGCAGTCGTCTTTCTAAGTTAAAGAACCTCTTCTTGGCCTGGCAGATTGAATCCCTTAAATGCTCTCGCTTTCCTTTGAACAAAATATTAACAACAAACCGACCATCTGTTTGTCGTCGAACGCCTTTAAGAAACGCTTCCTCACATGCCATTTCCTCGGGTGATAATAATTTTTGTCCCGAGCTCACGTCCTCAATTTCCCAGAATATCTTTACTGTTTCGTTCATAGACTCATCTTGAAAATCTAGGCAACCAACAAATGTACATGCGGCCTGAGGAATATCATCTAGTCCATATCTCCCCGATGCTATCCAACCGAACAACGTCTTTTCGAAAACTGGTAAGTGAGAACCAAGTCTTATCTGCCCGATGCATAGGAGCTGGAAAAAGCTATCTGCTCCTATCAAAAAATCTATTTGGCTTGGACAATTAAAGAAGGGGTCTGCTAGTGGAATATTCGGCGGGATGTTCCACCGAGATACACTGAATTCCTTTTCAGGGTGTACATTGGTTATACTCTTTAAAACTAGCAAACCTAAATTCAACTGGTACACTCAGAAAAAAAAACATTGTTGAAACAAGGATTTTCAATTGTTAAAAAATTGTAAGCTGAAAATTGTTGCCGGTAAATACTAGTTCTTGCGGCAACAAATGTATTTTTAGAATATTTGGTTCGAAGTTGTTGTATCAAAAATCTCATACTCAGGTTAAATATTTATAAGTGTTAACATATTATCAAAAGCGAAAAATTGTTAGATTAAAAAGAAAAGTGTTTTCTCAAGTATTTTATTTTTAAATATTTCTATTTGAGATTGGATACTCGAATCAAAAATGTTTTTTTTGAAACAACAATCTAAATTTTTAACTTTTCAAGAAAAAAAATTATTTTCATAACAATATCATACGGATTTCCCTGAAGCAACAATTTACATTATTCTCAATTTCTGCCAAAAATAAATTTCTTAAGACAACAATTCACGTTTTTAAATTCTTGACTATTCTTTATTCATTTGGCACAAAAATGTAAATTCTTAAATGTACATTTTTTTTTCTTTATGTAAGAACTTTGCTTCTTGACGTAAGAACTTTTATTCTTATGTAGTACTTAACACCGAGAATTCTTAAACTAACAATTTTAGTTGTTGAGCAGATTTTAACCAACGTTTATTCTTGTGACAAAGTATAAAATTGTTGTGATGACCTGCAAATAGCTTCTGTCTTGTAATTGACAAGGGCATTTGATTTCCCTATTCCGGAAATAGAAGTATGAGTTGGAACTTTATTTAACTTTAACTTTTGTACCATATCCTCTGTGATGAAATTGATCTGTGACGCTGAATCCAACAAGGCTCGAACAGGTTGAAATTTACCAAGCTTGTCTTTCATATACACTATCGCAGTTGCCAATATTACGTGGAATGAATTTTCTTCAAAAGTATTCGAAACAGAAGAAAGGGTCGTTCCGCCGTTAGCACTTGTACTTGGTTCGCCATTCGACGGGACATCTTTGGCCACCACATATCTGTATAATAATTTGTGATGTGGCAACGTACAAATGCCGCACTTTGGTAAGTTGCATCTCCTCACCGAGTGACCTTTCCCTAAACAATTTATACAAAGAATGCATTTTTTAACTTCCTGGAAACGACTCAAGACGGGCAACTGGCTGAATTCTGGGCAAGTGACGATATCATGCATTCCGGATTGGCAGAATTCGCATTTGTTTTTGTGAGCTACAAGTGTGGTATTTGAATGCGAATTCTTTGTCGTAGTTCGAAAGCGAGAAGAATTATTTTGCATACCAGCGGTATGCTCGGGTTTACTTGGCTTTGACTCTTTTGCCTCTAACGTTTGACAACGCCGATCTACTATCTTCGAGAATTCCTCCCACGATGGTAACTTTGAATGATGTACCGACTCATCCCACTTTGCCTTAGTTTCCATGTCCACTCTGTCTAATGCAAACGAAATTAAAATTGCTTCAGCTATGTTTCTATAAGTCCCAATACTAAGCATAGCCAAAATATGCGTATTAAAACTGTCTTCTAAATTGCGCAAATGAAAAGACGAGCATTTGGAGATTTTGGGAATCCCTAGCAAGCCATTAACATGTTCCTGAAACATCATAGTTTTGCTGTCGAATCTTTTCCTCAACCGTTCCAATGCCTTGGGATAGTTTGCAGCTGTTAAGTCACCGCACTTAACGTGTTTGACCGCACTTAACGCAGAACCTGTCAAACAGCTCCTCAAATAATTGAATTTTTGAAGATTATCTATGGAATCATCCTTGTCTACCAGGCGAGAAAAGATCCCAATAAAATTCGGAAACTCGGAGAACTTGCCGCAAAATTAAGGCAACTTAATTCGCTCCAACTTTGATCTAGAAGTGGGTTGATGTTGATGGGTTGAAAATGATGCATTAAGACTATCAGAGACGACGCAAGTGTTTGATTTCTTTTCCAGCAATGTTGAAATAATCTTTGATTTGGTAGCAACATATAGATCTTCAATTTCTGCTCTACTAGTGGCATTCGCTTTCGCTTCTTCCGCGATATTCATCTTTTCCAATAACATTTGAACATTCAAATTTTCTTTAAAGTAAGATTCTAGAATACCTAACCTACACTCCAACTCAGTAGCAGAAATTGAAGTAGCTTTGCTTGTTAATAAGTTCTTAATACGACTTATGCTTCCTTTTGTTGTAGATCTCAGTATTTTTAACTCGGCTAAAGTTTTTTCCTGATGACTATTTAAAACCCTTTCGCCCGTAATTTCCTCGTCACCGGGCTGATCCAAGTCACCTCTGTCCTCAGCATCGACATCTGATTTCGACATATTGTGGATATCCAACAAACTTTTTCAAGAAAAGAATCAACAACAACTTTTAATTGATTCTACAAACAGGCCTATCAGCAGCAACAATGTTCCCACAAATTAATGCAACCAGATTTGACGGGCAAATGTTTCAGCAACAGCAACGAGATAGAAAAATGCACTAGGTTATTATAAATTTACCAATAATTGTCTTTTCCGTTTGGTAAGATTTCCCACGTTGATTCGTTGACGTGCAGGCGATACGGCTCACAATTCCTTTAGCAGCTTCTTCTATTTTTATATTTTTTACTTAAATGTGTACAAATATGCACACTACTTTGTTTTACGAAGGGGACTTCAACTATCTAGTCCCGGGTTTCGGCACCAAAATGTGTCAATAAAAAGTCTCGTTGTCCTCTTAATTCTCGTTCCCAAATCCAAAAAGAACGAATTCATTTTTCTTCTTCTATTTATAACATAAATTCATAAAATCTCAATTGCGTAAGGCAAGTACATTTTCATTTAACCAATGTTCAGAAAAACAAGATTACAATTTTGATAAGTAAAATAGTATTAGAAGGTATTTGAAAGTAAGTATTAGAAACATTTGATATAATTAGCAAAGGTATTTAAACAAAAGATATTTTTTAACAATAAATTGGTATAGGAAGCATGAACACTTGTAATTTTTTAATGTGTGATTAAGCACAAGTTCCCCATACTGGACATGCATATAAGATTATGGCTTGAAAAATTACTTTACATATTATAATTTTATTGAATTTACTCAGGGGTGATTTCCTACATATAAGGGGGTATAGCATTTTAGTAGCAATGCTTATTTTGTTGAGGGTATTTGTAATATGGTTTTGGAAAGTTAGCGTCGTGTCTAAATATACACCTAGATATTTAATAGAATTAACCCACGGGACATCACAATTGTTTATTTAAAGCTGACCAAGTGGTAAGGCACAAGCTTTTCTTTTTCTAGTGAAAAATATGGCCTTTGTTTTGTCAGCATTGAGTTTGACTTTCCACGATTTAAAATAATCGTTGATTTTGCTTAAAGCATGTTGTAAATCGTTTTCAATTTCATGGCCAGAATTATTTGAGCTGTAAATGGCGGTGTCATCCGCAAACATTGCTTTTTCACAGTTCCATAATTCCGGAAAATCAGCAACGTAGGTTATGTACAATAATGGAGCCAATACTGATCATTGAGGTACACCCGATGTTATATTTTTTAAAGATGAATGTATGTTATTTAAATTTACTTGATATTTTCTGTTGCCGAGAAAACTTTGTACTATTTTTATGATGTATAAAGGACAACCAAATGATTTCAATTTATGCAGAATACCTTCATGCCATATGCTATCAAAAGCCTTTTCAACATCCAAAAGGACAAGACCCGTAGACTGTTTTACGCTCATTTTTTCTTTAATATGTTTGCAGATTCTTAAAACCTGGTGTGTAGTGCTATGACCCTGTCTGAAAGCAAATTGTTGATCTGGCAGAACATTTGAGGACTCAAGAAAATCTATAAGTTTTGTTTTGATTACTTTTTCTAATATTTTGCTCAATTTACTTAGCAGACTTATTGGGCGATAGCTATTGGGATTTTTAGGTGGTTTTCCTGGCTTAGGAATTGGTATAATTTTCACAGTTTTCCATTTGCTTGGAAAGTATTGTAACTTGATACAAGCATTAATAATAAAGCATATAAAAGTTACTCCAATGATTTGTAGCTGCTTGAAGTAAATATTTTTAAGAGAATCTATTCCTGGTGCTTTATTATTACGCATATTTTGAATGATATCTTCGATATCTTCGTTGCAAACAAAAACGTCTGCTGGTAAGGATTCATTAGTAAGATTTATAACATTTATAGTCTCATTTACTACACTGTCAATTGAGCTGATTTCATTAATCAACGGATTAGAATAGAATAGAATAGTTTATTTCAAGTAGCTAAAGTTTATCATTACAATATCTCATCATTCTTATTTTAGAGTTCTAGGATACTTTCTTTAATCCTCTACAACTATAATATGATAATATATAACAAAATTAGTAATAAATATAAAGTATAAGAAACGGAAAACTACAAGCAAAAACCCTTATAAATATAACTCTTAAACCTAGTATTGCAGTCATCCCGTGGATTTCCAGGATTAACCTTTCAAGATTAAATGTATTATAATAAATTCAATTCAGATAAACTAAGTTGACTTACAAGCTCATTTTCAGAAAAAGAAAATTTTTCAAAGAAACTTATTTTAGATTTAGTAATAAGGAAATGTAGTAAGTTGACATTGGCTTTTTCATGAAGTTTTCTAGTTGAATAGTACCATGGCAGGTTGAGCATCATCTTTAATAATTTATTCTGACATCTTTGTAACTTCAATTTATGAGTTTTTGCGCAATCGTACCAGACAGGGGCTCCATACAAAAGAATGGCTTGGAATATAGTTTTGAAGATTATTAATTTATTGTCAACATTGATATTTGAGTTTCTGCAGATCAAGGGATAGAGGACTCTTATCAATTTAGTTATTTTATCGATGGTGGTTGATACGTGGTTCTAAAAGGTGAGTTTGTTGTCTAGAACTAATCCCAGATATTTGCAACTATCTGACCAGTCTATATCCACAGAACATAATCTTAATTTGACGTTATTAGGTAGGAAACACGATTTCCTACGCCGCTTGATTTTCCATCTGTGAAAGTAGTCCTCTAATTTAGTGATCAGGTTGCAGAATGTGATAAACGTCAAGAAATAAAGTTCCAGATGCGAAACCAGCAGTATCATCTGCAAACATGGCTAGCTTTACGTTATTGCCTAGACAAGGTAAGTCAGATACGTAGATATTGAATAAGGTAGGGCCAAGAACGGAGTCTTGAGGTACGCCATGTTCTATACATCTAACCGACGACTTACAATTTTTTATTTTGACCACAAACTTTCTATCGATAAGAAAACTTTGAATTATTTTAACTATCATGATTGGAAAATCAAGTTTATAGAGCTTATGGATCAATGCATCATGCCAAACTGTAGCAAAAGCTTTTTCAATATCTAATAAAACGAGTCCTGTAGATTCTTTCAATCCAAATTGTTCTCGGACGTGATTTTTGATTCGGACTATCTGATGGTTTGTGTTGTGCCCACTTCTAAAACCGAACTGAAAGTTTGGTAATATATTTCTCCCGGTTAAGGTCTTATCTACTTTTTCTTTAATTATTTTTTCTAAAAGCTTACTTATGCAACTAAGCAAGCTAATTGGTCTATAGCTTTCAGGACTTTCTTTGGGCTTACCACTTAATACAATTTTTTTTAAAGGAATCTGCAAAAACTTCTGCCTTCTCTTCACTAGTTATTAACAATGAATTATTGTGTTCTAAGTGAGGAATAAATTTGTTTTTGTTTTAAAGCACCTTTGCACCTTTGGAAAATTTCCAAAATGGTTTGGAATTTGGATCAAGAGAACAAAGTTTCTCATTCCATGTTTTGTTTCTGAATTTTGAAATTTTGAAAGCTATTTCTTTTGTGTATATGTTCATTTCATTAAAATCATAAACCTGTCCAAATCTTTTCCACTGACTTCTAAAACTATTTCAAAGTGCTCAAATATATTCGTTAGGCAAATGTAACGCTCGATTTATATAAGCATAGTTTTAAAATGAACGCACAGGGGGCATTGGTTTTTAACGAAACCAATGCCATCTGAATCCAACCTATCCAACTTCCTTTTTATCAACCATCTCTTCTTTCACTAACCCTCCACGAGGTAAGACCACCAATTGTACTCATTATAGATAATAAATTGATAGAAACTCAAACGCATCTTTTCTTATTATTTCACAATTTCCTTCTTTATTGGAGCATCGCCTTCGGCAATCCAAGGTATTGTCCGTACGAACCGGATTTACGAGAAAGAACCTGTGGAAAAATTGTTCCATCTTCGTGCTAAAACGCGAGGAAATGCTCTCAATACAGTTTCGAAATTCTCCTTAACAGATAACAACTTCGAACTTGCATGGAAAGCACTATGTGAAGAATACGAAAACCGAAGGATTTTAGTCAATAATCAGTTGAAAATCTTGGTAAATCTTCCGAGCGTAGTTTGTGAAACAGACAAAGCTCTCAAACAATAAGTAGAGATGTGAACGATTGCCTGTGTGCGCTTAAATATCATGGAATTAACATAGATTCATGGGACTGTTTTTTGACATTCCTGGTCTCGTATCGTCTTCCAGAGAAAACGCTTGCGCTTTCGGAGCAAAGCTTAGCAAACCCCTCAGAGATTCCAACGTGGAAGAATATGAGCACATTTTTAGTAGTACGATATAAACTGCTTGAAACCATTAGTGACATTCGACTTCCAACAAATCAGAAATCTAGTTTTGAGCCATCGCACACACAGTCAACTCGAAAAGTAAATACTCACCATACTAAAGCATACTCTTGTGTGGTGTGTCACGAAAATCATACGTTGCGAATTTGCCCTTCGTTTTTACAATAGTCTGTTACCGATCGACTTTAAATAGTGAGAACCTATCATTTGTACACAAACTGCTTGGCTCATTTTCATACTTCTCAATCTTGTAAGAGTCAATTTACGTGCAATCATTGTAAACAAAGGCACCACACGCTCTTACATTTGGGAGAAACTTCAATAGCAAGTAGATCAAATCCCATTGTTAATACCAATACACCAATACAGTCCACTTCTCATCCCACGGCAGCTAATCTCAATTCCTTTTTTTTCAACGTCATCGAAACAGATTCTTTTATCCACCGCTTTAGTTTCATCTCCGAGCTTTAATTGATCCTGGATCAGAAGTTACCCAGATATCCAAAGCTGCTCAAGGTCGCTTAGGGCTACCGGTTAGTCCTATTCAAGCACAAATTTCAGGTGTCAATACCGATTTAGCTACAACCTCGAAACAACTCTGTCACTTTACGATAGGGTCGGATTTTAATCGAAATATTTCCATTCCTGTTCAAGCTCTGGTGATTGACCACCCAACTGGAAATCTTCCATCCGAGTCTGTGAATTCACTCGCGTTGACCGAGCTCAAGGGGATCAAGCTTGCTGATCCACAATTTTACAAATCGTCTCAAGTCGATTTACTCATAGGGGCAGATTTTTACCCAGATATTATCCTAGAAGGTCTTCAGCGTAATGTTTTTGGTAATCTTATCGCGTAAAATACCATTTTTGGGTGGATTATTTCCGGTCCACTGTCTCAAATACAATCATCAACCTATACCTCTTTGGTGACTTACTTCAATCAGGTTGGCATAGATGAGGAAATAAAACGCTATTGGGATCTGGAAGAGATAACTGAGCCTCCACTGCTTTCGCATGAAGACCTTACCTGAAGGACGATATGTAGTAAAACTTCCAATCAGAGCTGAATTTCATCAAGATCTAAAACTAGGATGCTGACGATACATGAGTGAGAGGCAGTTCTTATACTCAGAACGTCGCCTGAGTAAAAATCTCCCTTTACATACTCTTTATAACACAGTTATTAGCGAATATTTGCAAGTAGGTCACATGAAATGCGTACCATCCAAAGAGCTTATGGAGGAAGATAACATTGTACCCTACTATATGCCGCATCACGCAATCGTAAAGCCAGAGAGCATCACGACTAAACTCCGTGTTGTTTTTAATGCTTCAGCTGGAGAATGTCACAAGCCTAAATGACATTTTGTATACTGGTCCTGTGCTACAACAAGATTTGGTTTCGCTTATACTTGGCTGGCGACTGTATCAATATGTCTTCAATGCCGACATTGCAAAAATGTACAGGCAGATTCGAGTTCACCCTAGTCATACGCCGTTTCAAAGAATTCTCTTTAGAACTTCGCTAGATAAGCTCATTGAAGACTTTGAACTCCAAACTGTTACGTTTGGCGTAAGAAGTTCACCTTACTTGGCTATACGCACTTTATTCCAGCTGGCAGACGATGAAGAATCTAAGTATCCTATAGGAGCCGTTATGCTTCGTAAACACTTTTATGTAGACGATTTATTGTCTGGATCTGATTCTCTAGATGAGGCACTCCAAGCGCAATCAGAAATCATATCCATCCTGCAAACAGATGGTTTTGAATTAAGAAAATGGACAAGTAATAACTGTTCACTTTTACAAAATATTCCGAAAGAACATCTTCTTCACGAACAATTTCTTAAACTCAATGATCGGAGTGCGGTTAAAACTCTTGGTGTTTTTTGGAATGCAAAGTCAGATACATTCCATTTCCAGCTCCAACCGATCCCCTTTTCGAGCAACTGCACAAAGCGAGAAGTATTTTCACACATAGCTAAGCTCTTTGATCCAGCTGGCTGGTTAGCACCCGTAATAATAAGAGCCAAAATCCTTATGCAAAGAATCTGGAAAGATAAGACACACTGGGACCAAAATCTGACAACTTCTTCATTGGCTACTTGGAAATCCTTTGTAGATAATTTTACCGACATTTCGAAATTGCAAATTCCTCGTTGGATCAGAACACATTCAAACAATGTTGTCCAAATACACGGGTTCTGTGACTCTTCGGAACAAGCATATTCTGCTGCCATTTATGTTCGGGCCCAGAATAGCTCCTTAGTCAGTACTTGCCATCTCCTATGTGCTAAAACCAAGGTTGCTCCAGTAGAACCAGTTACGTTGCCAAAATTGGAGTTATGCGGTGCAGTGCTTTTAGCAAAGCTCATATCTCACATTATACCCATGTTTAAACCAAAAATCCATCTATCCACTTGTGGTCTGACTCATCTATTGTCCTTGCTTGGCTAGAAAAACCACCCTTCACATGGAAAACATTTGTAGCTAATCGTACTAGCAAAATAAGAAGTAATTTTGGAGATATCCGATGGAGGCATGTGTCTTCAGAAGACAACCCAGCGGACCTGGCAACTAGGGGGGTGGCGCCTGGAGAACTTTTGGATAATGAGTTGTGGTGGCATGGCCCAAAATATCTGTGCACTCCCGAACAGCTTTAGCCTCCTTCCACTCCCTCCTCTGCCAAGGAAGCTGACTTAAAAGCGAAACCTATCAAATCCTATCATACTCAAACCAATCAGCAAGACGATTACTCAACAGATTTTCATCCTACCCTCGAGCTCTTAGAGTTACAGTCGGCGACAAAATTAAGTGGACGGTAGCAAATTTTACACTTCTTTTCGCAATTCCCGGAATAGAACCTAATTACCGGACTGTTTTGAATACGAAGAATTTATTTAAGAATTGTAGCATGTTTTCCCCATTTATTTCTTTTATTGATCTTTTCCTCTCTCTCCTTTCTTCTTTTTTTGTCTATCATGTAAATTTAAGGAGGGACATAAATGAGTGGACGGCATACAAAAATTCAGAGAACTGCTATTTTTTAGAACAGTTTTTTTTTAAAATCTGCACAATTCTCGCTATCAGTTACAAGTTATTACTGTGAGTGCACGAATTCATAAATTCTTGTGAAAAAATTTAAAATTTCAAAGAAATGTCGGGCAGAACAGAGATTTGAGAACAGATTAGAAAACTTTTTGTTAAAGAGAGACAAAATGGTACGAGTTTTGGGAAAATCGGTGAAAAATTTAATATTTCCAAGAGTGGCGCCGGGAAAGTACGGAAGAAATGGATACATTTTAATACAACACAAAATTTAGTTGGACGAGGTCGAAAAAAATGCACAACAGAAAGAGAAGATGCGTTGATAGTTAGAAAAGTACGAAAAGAACCAACGAGTACTCTACGGGAAATCAAAGAAGAACTTCAGCTGAGAGCATCTGAGAAAACTATAAGACGGAGATTAAGAGAGTCTGATTTATGCAGCAGAGTACCTCGAAGGAAACCTTTCATATCTGACGTGAATAAAAGGAAGAGGATGGAGTTTGCAAAAAAATATGTAAACAAACCAATTTCCTTTTGGAAAAAAGTTATTTGGAGTGACGAGAGCAAATTCGAATTGTTTCGAACGAAGAGGAGGCCAAAGGTATGGCGAAAATCGAACGAAGCGCTTAAGTCAAAATTCATTTCCGCTACAGTGAAACATGGAGGAGGTTCCATAATGGTTTGGGGCTGCTTTTCATGGAATGGGCTTGGGAATCTTGTCCAAATACAATCAATAATGACTGCAGATGTGTACATCGACATTTTAAACACAAACTTGGAAGAATCGTTTGAAAAAATGGGCTTTGGCGAGGTTTATGTCTTCCAACAGGACAACGATCCTAAGCATAAAGCGAAAAAAACAATGGCGTTCTTTGAAAATAACAGCGTAGAACTATTGGAATGGCCACCACAGAGTCCTGACATCAATCCAATTGAGAATCTGTGGGGTATCTTGGACAAGGGTGTTCCTAAGGACAGAAGAAGCAATAAAAATCAGTTTTTTGCGGCCCTGCAAGAATCTTGGGAATCCATTCCCTTAGAAACTCTTCAAAGACTGGTAGAGAGTATCCCAAGACGACTAACTGCCATCATTAAGGCGAAGGGTGCACAAACGAAGTATTAAAAATCAGAGGACGTCTAAAAATAACATCGTCCACCTAATTTTGTCCCTTGGGCTTATCAAATAATTTATATTTTTTCTCTTAAGTTTCACTTTTATATTTTTTTTCTCTCATCGTTAACTTAAATATAATGTATTTCATAAAATACCAATAAATTTTTTTGATAAAATATTTTTTAATTGAAACTGTAGTTATTTTTGTTATATTTTTCAACCGTCCACTCAATTTTGTCGCCGACTGTATATCGTACATTCTACGGTTTTTTCATTTAACTCATCCTCAATTAAGAACTCAATATTCCTATGCAACAAAGGATTTGACAAAGAAAAAAATGATTTCTACCAAGAAAAAGCTTATCATTCTTGCTCAAAGAATACATTTTCCACATGAATACGATCAACTTGAAGCCAAAAAGCTCATGAAGCGCTCAAGTAATCTTTTAACTTTGAACCCAACTCTCGATACTGAAGGCATAAGACGAGTTAATGGAAGGTTAGTCAATTCAACACTCTCATGGATGGAACGATATCCAATTATCTTACCGTACAAAGCAAAGTACACGAAACTCTTGGTAGAATTCATTCACGAAATATCGCTCCATAGAGGAAATAGCCTGATGCTCGTTCTCATTCGTCAAGAATATTGGGTTCCCAAACTAAAAACCCTAATCAAAACGGTAATAAGTCACTGCAAAACGTGTGTCATCCACAAAATAGATCTTCGCTCGCAACTTACGGCAGCGCTTCCGCCAGAAAGAACAGAGTATAGTAGACCGTTTTTGAAAACTGGCGTGGACTTTGCTGGTCCCTTTGACCTCAAAACCTATACAGGAAGAAGTTGTCGGATAACAAAGGGCTACGTATGCGTATTCGTATGCTTTTGTACAAAGGCTATACATTTAGAATGTACTACTGAACTTTCTTCCGCAGCATTCCTGGCTGCCTTTCAGCGTTTTACTGCGAGGCGAAGTGCTCCTCAAGATATTTATTCTGATAATGAAACTAACTTTGTTGGAGCCAACCGAGTCCTCAATGAACAGTTCAAAAAATATATCAAAGAAATCACCACCATAATGTGTAGTTCTCCTAGCACCGCGCTCACTTGGCATTTCATACCTCCTGGAGCCCCTCATATGGGTGGCCTCTGGGAAGCGGGAGTAAAATGTTTCAAAACTCACATTCAGAAAGTAGCGACTGGTGCAAAATACACATTTGAAGAATTTTCCATCCTTCTCTGTCGAATAGAAGCATGTCTTAGTTCCCGTCCAATTTCGCCAACCTCACAAAATCCTCACAACATTCTTGCTCTCACCCCTGGACATTTTCTAATTGGTAGTCCCCTTTTTTCTTTGCCCGAGCCGATTCCTCATGAATCTCCTATATCCGTCGTGAATCGTAAGCTTCTGCATTTGCATTTCTTCAAGAGATGGAAAGAAGAGTACTTAAAAGAATTGCATAAAAGGTACAAGTGGAAGTATCCTGAGCGCGATATTAAGATCGGGGATCTGTGGCCTATTTCACCAACTTACAAATTGTAATTTACAAGCACTTTTTCAACAAATTTGTAGAAAAATCGATTTATTCCGTTTCACAAAATATTTATGCTACAAAATTGTGGTTGTAGTTTACAAAGGGAAATTTGTAGAAATTTCATTATTTCCGTTTCACCAAAAGTTAATTTTCTTTGTTGCTAACAAGTACAAAATTGTTAAAATTCATATTTTTTTGTAAGTTTGTGTTTCACGAAATCAAGAAATTTTACATATTTGTTCAGTTGCTGAAAATTTCTTACAATAGAAAGATCGTGTGTCGATTAAATAACAATTTATATTTTTTTAAAAAAATCGCATTTCAAACCTAAAAATGTCATAACGTCAAAGGCACCGATAGTGATATATAGGTAAGGGTAGATTTTGTGCTTAATAGACCAAGGAAAATATATCGTCCGCAAATTAACTATGAAATTGCAGATTCTTTTGTTTTCAACGAAAAGTTTCGGTCAGAGGAAATAATAAGACAAATTGGACCTAGAATTGCAAATGAGTCTGAAAAAATCTTTTGACTGACACCGAAACAGCAACTTCTCCTTATCATTAAACCGGTGATAAAAATTTTGTTCTGTTTATTCATTTTTGTCCTTGATGTTATCAGTTAGTGTGAACCCACGCTGAATAGAGCAAAACTTTGTTGGATACACATATTTCAATGCGAGTAGGTACCCCCATTGAATAAAGCAAAACAAAGCAGCCTAAGGGTAAACACACACCAAAGAAAGCATGGACAAACAAAGCAAAAAAGCCTGTTAGTAACCCACACCAAATAAAACAAGTCAAAAACACATTTTTGTTTTGCTTCATTTGGTGTGGGCTATTGATAGGCGTGATTTATTAGTTTTCTCCTAGCCAGCCAAACTCTAACTAGCTTAACTACACAAAAATTAGAAAACGAATGACTTACTTACTTAGTTGGCGCTACAGCTCGAGGTGAACCTGGGATTTATGACTTAGGCAGTCAAGGAAAATCGTTTGCGTTAGTCGGCTTTGTTTTGCTTTATTCAATGGGTGTACTTGCATTGAAATGTGTGTATTTTATGCTTTAAAAAAAAATAAAAAAATGTTTTAATTATCTAACACAGCTTTGTTCTATTCAGTGTGTGTTCACACTTAGAGAGCTTACAAATTTGTGAAAAATAGTTCTTGTATACAACTTTGCAGAGCAAATGGTGAAACGGCTTTTTTTGAATTTGTAAATAACAAACACAATTTCCCTTAATTTTTTTCTCTTTTTTACAGATGTGTTGGAATAAAGTTTGTAGTTTGTGAAACAGAAAATCGGTAAACAAATTTGTAAATGTAATCAACAAATACAAATTTGTAATTGTACTTGTAATTTGGTGAAATAGGCCACTGGTGGTGGTTAAGAGGGAAAATTTACCTCCTAATGAATGGCGATTAGGTCGCGTTACCACGGTTTTCCCTGGGAATGACGGGAGAGTTCGAGTCGCTAGTATTCTAACACAGCAAGGAGAAATCACTAGACCAATCGTTGAACTTTGTGTCCTTCCCTTTGAATAGATCTATCACACCAATTTTTTGTATTAACTAGAAACTTTTTGTCTTATTGTTAATACTGAAATAATTATGAATTGCACGTTTTTTTTTTTTTTTTTTTTTTTTTTGTTTTTTTTTTGTTTTATAATATGTAGTTTAAATTCACAATTCATTTCTTTACTTAACTTTAACTTAATAAAACAGAAATTAATACATAAGGTATATAAATTATTTTGTGTAGTTTAATCTAATAACCGGTTTTACAACTCTGCCGCTTCGAGTACGTACCATCCCTGGTAAGATAGGCGCTGTCGTCTGGTCTGTTTGCTGTGTCAATTGAAACGTTGATGTGTCATTTTTGTTGTTGACTGTCAAATTGTTTCCTTTTTCAGTTTCAAGTCCATGTGCTTCGGTGTTTTCTAATGATTTTTTCACTTCTGGATATGCTGTGATGTTGTTTGGAAATTCTGCTTTCGTACTTTGAATCTGTGTAGTGTTTCGTCGATATGTTTTTCCGTCTTCGGTTGATACTATCATTGATCTTGGGTGTTATGTCTTGCGTATTATTTGAGCTCCTATCCACTTGCGATGTTTTTCTTGCAATCGAACTTTTTGTCCCTTTAACGGAGTGCTTTGTTTCTTTGCTGTGCTTTCGTAATATAACTTTTGCTTATCTCTGTTTTTATGTAGTTCTCGAGAGACGTCCGGCTGAACTTTTGGAGATAGAAGTTGTTTTGAAGTTGGAATTGTAGTTCTCGTTCGCCGACTCATTAAACATTGATTTGGGGACCCTAAAGCGTTACTTCTTGGTGTGTTGCGATAATTTATTTATTTATTTATTTATTTATTACAGCACTGACTTATAATCTAAAATTATAACTCAGAGTAGAGCAAGAGCAACTAAGGCCTTCAGCTCGCTTTTAACTAAATGGTACATAATGATACATAATGTTATTGTTTTGTGTTTTTTTTTTTTTAAATTAAATTATATAGATTACATTGTTTGAAAAAACTAATCACAGTATTGATATTTTTAACGGTAGGGTTAGAAAGTAAGTTTATTGGGTTAGTATTGAGGAATAATCTTTTCCTTGTTTTTCCAAAGTGGGGCACTTATCGAGGATATGGGCGATGGAGATAGTGGCTTGGTTGCAGTATGGGCATTGAGAGGAGCTGTTCTTGTCTATGTAGTGTTGATGCGAGAGTTTTGTGTGTCCCAATCTGAGGCGAATGAATTTTGATATTCTTATTTTTGTTTCAGTGTTTGTCTCTTTTAAACTTAGGTAGTCTTTGATGTTCAGTTTGAGGTTATTTGTGTTTTTGTACCACTCGGAGGAATCAATCCACTGTTGTTGATGTTTTGTCTTGTGCTGAAGATTTAACCATTTTTTTATGTCTTGAGGGTTGAAGTTTGCGGTGTTAATTAGGGGTAGATTGGAGGCATTTTTAGCGATTTTATCTGCGAAGTCATTTCCTGGGATTTGAACGTAGCCGGGGATCCATATAAGTTTTATATTTGGGTAATTCTCGGAGATAATGTTTCTAACAAGGCTTGGGTAATAATCATTGTTTGTGGTATTAGCAATGGCTTCTATCGATGATAGAGAGTCAGAGCAGACCGCGTATTTTCTTTTTTGTGTTTTTATTTGGTTTACGGCGACAAATATTGCGATTATTTCAGCTGAGAAGACTGAGGTATAACTGGGAAGAATAGAGTGTTGGATTATTTTATTTGAGGATGTGACACTAAAGGAGATGTTGTTTGTTTTGGAACCGTCGGTATAGATGAATATGTGATCTTTGAGTTTTTCTTTTATTTCGAGGAACTTGGCGCGGAATACTTCTGGAGGTGTGGTAGACTTTGTGTATTTTTTGATTGATGTATCAATTTGTATAGGATTGAATGACCAGGGTGTTTTTTTTGGGAGAGGTGGTTTTATCGGTTTGTACGGAATATTTTGGGACTCAGAAAGTTTAATAATTCGTTCTATGCTGGAGGGGATTTTCTTTTGTCGTTTTCTTTTCATTATTGCCCCTATTCCATAACACAACTACATTTAGTTGGGTTATCTCTTACGCAACTCCACTATCACACAACTGAACGAATTTTTCATATTACATAAAACAACCTTTTTCAGTTGTGATTGTAAAAAAAATTGCATACTTTCAGATGCGAATAACAACTACAAATTGACTATTTAACGTAAATCTGACCCCTGGTGGTCGAAGTAGAAAATAATTTTGCCAACAGAAACTCAATATTCAATAAAAACAGAATGAAAAGATGTTTTGATTTGGTTTTTTTTAATTATAATAAAGATGAAGATAATATTGTTATTGTTGTGCGCACACGAAAATCTATCGTGACACATTCCAATTTCAACTAGAACTAGAAAAAAATGCAAAGTAAAGAATATGCATTTGCAATGTGTAAATTACTAATGTTATTTTTAAATATTTACAAGTGTTTTTGTATTGAACACAGAAGCATTTTGCTTCGTTCAAACCGAAACCAAAGATTTCTTGAAATTGCATGGACGCTCGACTGCAATTGCAATACCACTACCACTTCCGAGTGCTGAAGATGGAAAACTATTTTCTCCAACTGATGTGGACTATAGGCTTTTAAACTGCACCCATTTTTTTAATTACGTTATTAATAATATTGCATTATTTCATTTGTCCGATATAAGTCTTTTTGTTCATTTTCCACCAACATTTACTCTCAAACAACTGCTTAAAACCAGTTGTTAGATTTTGACAGCTCTAGCAACCAAAACATAACTGAGTTGTCTACCATAATACCAGAAAAATTCCAACACAACTCTAGAGAGGATTCGCCATCTTGGTTTTATGTTGACAGGCAACTCTTTTTCTCAGAGTTGTGTTCAGTAATACCGAATTTCAAATTTCAACCAAATTTCAACTCAACTTAACAAAAATTGTCTTACGGAATAGGGGCATATGTTTTTGATTGAATTTAGTAGTGGAGTATCTGTGCTGAATAAAATTGATTTAAATAGGTTGACTGTTGAATGGTCTCTTAGATTTTCTATTGTATGCATATTTGATTCGTATAGTAGGTTGTTGATTTTTGTGGTACGGTATGCGCCTAGTGCTGATCTTATTGCAGAGTTATAAATAGTTTTGATTTTGTTGAGTTGTGATTTGGGGGCTTGTCCATAGAGGAACAGTCCGAACAGTATTTTGCTGGTGAGGATTGAATTGGTGACTGAAATTATTGAGAGTGGATTGCTATTGAATTTCTTGCTGGACAGGCATTTAATGATGTTTAGACGACTTGCTAATGCGGGGATGATGTGTTCAATGTGGGTGTTCCATTTGTATTTGTTGTTGATGTAAATTCCTAGAATTTTTAGTGATTGCACACTTTGGATAGCTGTGTTGCCAAAGAGTACATTACATGTGCATTGTTTTTTTCGGCATATGTGTAAGTGTTTACATTTGTCGATTGATAGTATTGCATCTGAGTATAAGCACCAGTTGTCGATTTGGTTGAAGAGGGAAATGAGGTCAATGTTGCCATTATTTTTCTTGTTGATTTTTTTTATTATGTTGAAGTCGTCAACATATGCGCAAAAGTCAATTTCCTTGTTTGTTGTGAGTATTTCGGTTAGTTTGTGGTAGGCTATGAGGAATAAGATAACTGAAAGTGGTGATCCTTGAGGTATTCCGTTATGTATTGAATGTGCGTTGGCCGTGTTGTTTCCGATTCGCGTTTTTATCTGACGGTTTGTCATAAAATGATACGTGTATTTTATTACATTAGGTCCTACTTTCCATTTTTTTAATTGGTCTATTATTGTGTGGACGCCAATTTTTTCAAACGCTTTTGCGAAATCAAGGGTAATGATGGATGCGTGGCTTTTTGATGACAAGGAGTTGGTAATCTGATGGTCTAGGTATAATAGAGGATCAGCTACTGACTTGCCTTTTTTGAATCCGAATTGATGACTGCTTAGAAGTTTGTTGGTGGAAACAAACCACCAGAGTCTGTTGGCGATGATTTTATCGAGGACCTTGGAACAGCAAGGATTAAGGGATATTGGTCTATATGATTTGATGTGGGTTTTGTCTGAATTGAGTTTTAGTATTGGGATAACTGTGCTCACTTTGTATAATTGTGGAATATGATGCTTAAAGATGTTGTTGTATAGGTGTAATAGGCGCTGTTTGCAGTGAACTGGTAGGTTCTTAATTAGAGGGTATGAGATCCTGTCTTCTGCCGGGGTTTTTCCATGGAGTTTGCTTAAGGCTGATGTGAGTTCTAGGTAGTTTATTTCTCTTTCCATCTGTAGAGCTGATTCAGAAGGAAGGTAGGAAATGGAAGTGGTAACAGCTCGCTTTTGCTGACAGAAGATAGAAGGGAAGTTACTATCATGGGATTGGTTGGACCAGTATTTGGTGAATTCGAGTGCTACTTGTTTTGGTTCTGTTATGTTTGCGTTAGATGAGTGTTCGAGGTTGATTGCATGAATGGTGTGCTGTGTTTTTAGCCCACATAGCCTTCTGATATTCGACCATATTTTTACGGTGGGGGTTGATGGATTTATTTCTGATGTGAATTTTTCCAGGGACTCCTTTTTGGATATTTTTACTTTCCTCTTAAAGCGAGCATTTGCCCTTCTGTATTTTAGGATGTTTTCTGATGAGATGTTACTTTTCAAGATTTGCCATAGTTTATTTTTCTCTAGTTTTAGGGTTTGCAGCTCATTATTCCACCAAGGGACATTGTACTTACAAGAATGTTGATTTGATTGGGGAATGGAGGTGTTGGCGCTTTGGAGTATAATTCTATGGATGTTGGCCGCTTCTTTGTTGATGTTGTTGCTGTGCGGGCGTTCAGTATTATATTTTTCTGCGAGATCCTGATATAAATTCCAATCGGTTTCGTCGGTCTTGAATTTTGGCCTATGTTTGGCGATGGGGTCATGGTCAAACATAGAGATGATGATGGGAAAATGATCGCTTCCACATAGGTTGTCTAAGGTTTCCCATTTTGAGACGATCGCTAGTTCCGGGGAACAGAAAGAGAGGTCAACGTTTGTGAATGTGTTATGTGTACTAAAGTGGGTGGGTGAGCCATTGTTAAGAATTTGGTAATTTGATTGGTTGATAAACTTGGCTATTATGTTGCCACGATTATTATTACCGAGCGATCCCCACATCCTGTTCCAGCTGTTAAAGTCACCTGTTATCAGGCATGGTTGGTCTAGATGTTCGAAGACATTTTTTATGTTTCTGATATTAAAATATTTGTTGGGTGGTATGTATGCGGTTATTATGGTGAATTTTGTTTGCGATTGAATGGTAAATCCAATTGCTTTTATGTCTTTGTTGAGGTTGATTGGTTCACTTTGGATGGAGTTGTGTATAAGTAGGGCTATTCCGCCGTATGAATTCCCCAGTGTGTTTTGGGGGTAGATTTTGTAATTGACGGGAATCGGGACTGTTGTATTGGGGCGAATGTGGGTTTCCTGTAGTGCGATGATTTTTGGGGAATGCTGTTTTATTAAGAGTTGTAGTTCGTTGTAGTTGTTAGTATAGCCTTTAATGTTCCATTGTAGGATTTTTAATGATGAAGTGTTGCGTTGTGGATAAGTTGCGGTGGATGGGTTTGCGTTGTTAGGGTAGCGACTCCGCCAGCCAGCACTGTGACAATTCGGGCTCCGTAGAGAGCCCGAGTTATTCAGCCTCTGGATGGCGGAGTTGCTAATATTATTGTTAGATGGTTTCATCTCCTTCTTTGCCTGTGTAGTGTTTATTGCTGTGGACGAAATGATGGCCGACTATGGGCATAGGAGCGTCTAATGATGTTTCTTGATGTATTGGTGGATTTGATTCGTTGTTTGTTTTTTTTACGGTGTTATTTGGTTTTGAGTGGGAATAAGTGAGGGAGTTGTTGGTTTCGAGTGGAGGTAATTGAGTGTATTTTTCAAGAGATTTTTGAGTGGCAGAAGTGGAGAGTTGGTGTTGTGAGTTAATTGGGTTTTTGTTTGCTTGATTGAGTGAGTTGGTTGTATTTGGGAGTTTGTTTGCGCTCAATGAAGAGATTGTACTTGATTCTAGTGGTTGAAGGGAAAGGTGTTCTGTGTTACTCTTATTTTGTTTTGACATGTGGTTTGCATTTTGTCTATCGGAATTAAGAGAAGAAGAATTTACAACGGTTGTTGTTTTGCTCGATGTAATGGGTGCTGTTGGTTCATTTGTGTTGGTTTGTTGGTTCACTATGTTAGCGTACGATGGTTGCGATGAGTTGACAGGAACGGGGTTTTTTTCTTTGTGTATGCGCTTGGCATCGGCGATGCTGCATTTGTTTTTTGTTTGGATTGTGAGAATTTCCTTCATTTGTAGGAATTTCGGACAGGCTTTGTCTGAGGAGTGGTGGGGGACAAGACAGTTGGCGCACATGATGCGTGTGCAGGTGGCTAGTGAGTGGGGGGGTAAGTTACATTTTTCGCAGGTTGGATTTCCTGTGCATCTACGTGTTGTATGACCGAGCAGCTGGCAGTTGCGACATCTCATGGGGTTAGGGACATATTCATTGACTTTGGCTTTATACCAGCCTATTTCGAGAGTATCAGGTGGTTGGTACCGATCAAAGGTGAATAACATTAGTCCGGTTGGGTGGCTTGTGCCGTCGCGTTTTTTTGTAAATTTATAAATTTCGATTATGCCTTGTGGTTTCATTTCTGAAACGATTTCGGCTTCATCAACATTGATTAAGCATGGCGCATAGACTATGCCTTTTGAGCTATTGAGTCGTTCGTGTAGCTTTACTGTTACCGGGCATACGTTTGCAATGGTGTTGACTGCTAGGAACTTGTTTGCTACTCGTTGATCCTTAGCTAATAGCAGTATGCTACCGTCTCTTAGCTGAGTTATACTCTCGTATTCGGTGCTGATTGCATCGATTGATTTTTTTAGGATGAAGACGCTTATAGATGTAAGTGGCTTGTCGGTGCTTTTCGGAGCGATGACTATGAAGCGCGGATTTTTCTTACCGGATGTTTGTGGAAGGGGGGGGGGGGGGGTATTCACTGGTGATAGTCGGGAGGGTTTTGGGTCTTTTAGCCTTTGGTCCGGGTGGAGGATCTTCTGAAAGATCGGTAAACCGATTCCCGGAGTTATTTTTTGGCCCCGGGGCCATTTTTATGTCACTGGAAACTGGATTAGCAAAAGAGTATTGACGCACTTTTGGAAAGATATGGGAATTAATCCGGAGAGGGGGTGTTGGGGGAGAGAATTTTGATATAGAGAGAATACACTTGTTCACCACTGAAAGGAACTGTACACGATGTTAGCCGGTCGAATGTAAGACGGAGACTTGTATTTGTATTTGTATTTGTTTATTTAGAAATTATGTTTACACGTAGATACAATCAATCTTTTAATTGTGTAACATTATTAAAAGGTTGAAACAAAAATAGATAATTATTATAATATCAATAACAATTTCTTAAGATCAATAGAAAAACAACAATAAATTAACAGCAAACATATGTACATATTTATGAGTAAATTTTAAATTTCATTAGTCTTAAGTCTTTATTAGTCTAGTGATTGAATTAAGAAAGAAAGAAATCCCTAAAAAAAAACCCCAAAATCAGTTATTGTCTATTTTATTTTATTTTATTAGGTCATTTATTATTATATTTTATTAAGTCATTATTTATTTATAATTATTATGTCAGTAATTATTATTAGCTATGTTGAAAAGTGTTGCGTTAGTTGTCTCTGAAAGTCGCGTATGCCTGAAGATTTCCTGATATAAACCGGAAGCGAATTCCAAAGTCTTACGGCATATACGAAAAACTGTTTCTTTGTAACGTTATAGTTATATATTGGTGGAATGAGACTTCTACTTCTAGTGGAAGATGCGAATTGTAATCTTTGGAAAAGATACTCTGGGGTCTGGCTTTCTTTAAGATTAAATAGGAAAGTCAGTATTTTGGCGTCAAGGTATTTCTGTAGGTCTAATCCCAGAAAATTCTTTACATGACCAGAGATGTGCTCCCTTCGACCTATGTTATAGACAAATCGCACTGTACTATTAACAGCTACCTTCAGCTTCCGCGAGCTGTAACTGTCTAAATCACAAAAGATCGGATGTGCGTAAAACAGAATCGGCAACAACAGTGACTTAACTAGCATAGCTTTGATCCTTAATGGAAGACAGTTTCCTACTTGATACATAGCGCGCAGAGATCCGTAGACTTTAGACACTGTGTTCGTTATATGATTCTCCCAAGTAAGATTCCGGTTAAATATTACACCTAGATTTTTCACGGTACTGACGTAGGTAAGGGCTGATCCATCGATAAAAAGTTGGGGGAAGCTTTGGGTATCGGGACTTGATCGGCTGATTACAATTGCTATGAAACTATGACCATGAAACTATAGATTTGAGGTCTTCATTGACTCGCTCAGTGGCATCCTCAACTAGAGCCAATGGATAGCTTAAGTACAACTGGACGTCATCGCATACATCTGAACCTTGCAGTATTTTAAGCTAGAAGGAATGTCATTATTGAATAAGGTGAATAATAATGGGCCCATTATCGACCCTTGTGGAACACCGGCTTTAGTAACAAGAAAGCTTGACAATCTCTTGTTTGCATGTACAGCTTGAGTACGACCCTTAAGGTAGCTATCCATTAGCTTTAATGCCGTAGTATTGAAGCTGAAATAGTTTTTTAGCTTAGCAAGTAATATCTCATGGGACACTGTATCAAAGGCTTTCGAGAAATCGAGCAATACAAGCGATGTTACTCGATCTTCATTCATTTCAACGCGAAGGTCGTCCACCAAATTCAACAGCGCAGTAGTACAGCTGTGCTTTGGTCTGAAACCGGATTGGTATGGTGAAAGGAGATTAAACTCATTAAGATATAAATGGATTTGATGGCTCATAAGTTTTTCGAAAACCTGCGATATGAATGGCAGTATCGAGATAGGACGGTAGACTTTAATCCTTGAGGCTGAGTTTTTAGGAATTGGTATAATTTTGGAAGCTTTCCAAGCCATCGGATACGTGGAGTAAGTCAAAATATTATTAAATATATAAGTGATTTCAGGTAATACTCCGTGAATTATCATTTTTAAGAATTTTGGATGCATGTCGTCCAGGCCAATTGCGTTCGACTTGATAGCAGTGATGGCATTAAGTACATCATATTCATGAATTCTTTGAAAGTAGAAGTCTCTTGAGGTTGTCGGGTTAGGTAACGCTTCAATATTATAAGGCGTATTATTTCTATGGTCAAGTGATGCTGAAGGAGCGGCAAAGTCAGAGACTGTGCGATAATTTAATAGCGCCAAGTAGTAGTCCGTACCATCAAGCTTGTACTTACGGAGCATATTTTTTGCCGTTTGGACATACCTTTCGCTTAATCCGTTTGATTGGGCATATTTTGGTGTGGACTTTATGTGGTTGAAGTTCCAGTCGTTTGCGAATTCTCGAAACTCCATTGATGAAAATTGTGGTCCATTATCGCTCTCAAGAATGTATGGGATGCCGTGAACCGAAAAATTTCTTTTCAAGTGTGTGATGACCTCTTTTGATGTTCCTTGATTCAATTCTGCGACATCGAAAAATCCGCTAAAACTATCAACGATTAATAAATAATTTTTGTTTTGAAACATAAATAAATCGGTTCCTACGATCTCGTATGGACACTGAGGAATAGGCTTTTGTATAAGTGGTTGCTTCTGTGGTTTTCGTTGGGTGCTTTGACATACGTGGCATCGCTCGACGAAATTGATTATGTCGTTCGTCATACCTATCCAAAACACGTTCTTTCTTTCCCTGGCTAATGTGCGCTGGATACCTATATGCCCTTTGTGCACCTGCTCAAGAATTCACTGTTTTTGCTGCCTAGGAATTATGATTTTACTTCCCTTGTACATAATGTTGTCGTCGTATGTGATTTCATCACGAAATTTAAAGTAAGGCTTAATATCCTCGGGCACTTTTCTTTCTTCATCAGGCCAGCCCTTGTGTGCAACATTCAGCAATCTTGTTAGGTGTTCGTCGCTTTTTGTATATTTTTTTAGGTCTGATAGTGCTTTATGCGAAATAGAGTGCATTTGCAGAACTTCAAATTCTTCGCTTTCGCTTTGTATTTGTTGGTCGTTGATGCAGTCTCGACTCAGAGTATCAGCCAAATTCATACTGGTTCCTTTTTTGTATACTACAGTGGGCGCATATTGGTGTGTTTCCATTAAAATTCTTTTTATTCTTGCTGGTGCAGAATAGACGGTTTTTTTGTAAATAGATTCAAGGGCACTATTCATTTGACACTATTCAATGCGATCTGTTGCTCTGTGTCCCACTGAAATTGTACATTTTTTTCTAATAATTTACGTAGTAGTTGTGTTAATTCTGAGGCGTTCCTGATAAACTTTGAAAGATATGTTACCATCCCAAGCAATCGTTGCAGCTCTTTCTTATTTTCCGGAGTTTTTAGCTGTTCTATTGCTCGCACTTTTTCTGGATCGATATCTATTCCTTTGGCACTTATGTAATGACCCAAAAACTTAATTTTATCTTTTTCGAAAACACATTTTTCCATGTTGAGTTTGAGTCCTTTGTCGTGTAATGCTTTTATGACTTTTTTCTGTTTTTCTTGTAAGCTTTTTAATGTTTCAGCGTGAATCAGTATGTCGTCCATTGAGACTTCAACATTTTTAATATTTTTTAGTATGTCCGTCATTATTCGCTGAAAAATTTCTGGTGCCGGTGATAGGCCAAATGGTAAGACAAGGAAACTGTATCTGCCCCACGGTGTGGCGAAAGTAAGGTACTTCGTTGTTCGCTTTGTTACTTTGATTTGCCAGAAGCCTCGTTTACAGTCAAGCAAAGTGAAGTATTTTGAGTTCTTAATGCGCGTTGAGATCTCTTCTAGCGTGTTTAATGGGAAGTATCGACGCAATATTTTTTTATTTAAATCCGTCGGATCGATGCATATGCGTAACTTTCCCTTTTGCTTGACCACAACCATTGGAGATACGCACGGCGTTGCTTCCGTAGTTGGTTTTATAACCCCTTTGTTAACCATGTCGTCCAGCTCAGCTTTTACTGCCTCTCTCATAGTATATGGTATTCTTCGGGCTGGATGTACTCTTAAGTCGGTTGTCTCTTTCAAATCAATTTCATATTGAAAATCTTTTAGACAACCAATACCGTCTTCTTTACTGTATTTATTGTTGGTAGTCCTCTCATTTATTGCATTTATACGAACGATTAATTTGGCGTCTTCGCATGCTTTTTTGGCAAGAATTGGAGAGACTTTTGCATCAACTACGAAAAATTTTATGTAATATATTTTTTTTCTTATGGTGACGTGAATTGCAACTTCTGCTATTACGGGCATTTCATGTTTGCTAAAAGTTATGAGCCTTGTGTTACCCGTAGAATGCCTTGTTTTCACATTTGCTGCTTTCACGAGATACTTTGGTAGTACATTACATTGGGCACCTGAATCGAGTTTCATTTTTATCTTTTTGTTGTTAATTTCTACGACTTCGTACCAATTTTTATCATCATCTTTGTTGCTTTCAGAGATTTCGTTTAGTTCGTAGTCTTCGTCGCTTTCTTCTTGTATTGCATGCACTTTTTTGTCGCTTCTGCATATTGATGGGAAATGGTTTCTGTTTTGACATTTTGTACACCTATTGCCAAATGCAGGACATGATTGTTTGCCATGATGAGTTCCGCATCTCTTGCAGTGAAATGTGTTTTCGGGTGGTGTTTTTGTTTTGCACCTGCTAAATGGCTTACCATTATATTTTCCTTTGTATACTGCATCTATGCTTTCTTCTCTGTGCATCTCCTTTAATTGCTTCGAAGTGATCTCTCTTGCCCTGCAGCTGCTTATTGTTTTTTCTAAAGTCAGTCTTCTGAAAGCACTTTTTCTCTGAGGAACTCATTGTGGATACCTATTATTATTTTATCTTTAAGCAGACTGTCTTGAAGGCTTTCAAATGCACATTTTTTTATTTGACATTTTATTTTTGTGAGGAATTCGTCGAATGGCTCGCCTTCAGTTTGATGCATTTTATTGAATAAATATCTTTCGTAGGTGACATTGGATTTGCGTATAAAAAAGCTGCTGAATTTATTTTTTATCAAATTTACCTGTAATTTTTCATACTCATTGAATTGAAATGTGTTGTATATTGCTACTGCTTCTGCACCAATCGTTGACATCAATGTTGCTACCTGTACTGCCTGAGGCCTAGTTTGTTGTTGTGTCGCTATTTCGAACCACTCATATTGTTGAATCCAGTTCTTCCAGTTTGTTGCCGCGTCCCCTGTAGTGATTAATTCATTGGGAGGTCGGATAAAACTTGCTCCAGGGTTTCCCATGAGGTTACTATTTGCCGGTTGTGTTGGTCCAGGGTTTCCGGATGCGCTGCCGCTTGGCAGATTCTCATTATTTGCCATGTTGGCTGTAAGACTTTCTTTGAAGAAGAAATTGGGTTATTTTTTTATTTTTTTAGTTATGCCGCCCTTTTTTTTTCGCGCCACTTCTGACACCACGTTATGTCTTTATTGAAGTGAAGTTATCTTACATGTTGTATTATGAGAATGACATTAGCCCTAGATTACTAACCTTCGTCGAATCGACTACGCTTTTTCCAATCTCTCTTGTTTTTTTATTTTGAGGTGCCTATTGAATTTCTCAAAAAAGTCTGAATTATACCCGATTTTATTTGTGTTTTTTTATATTTTTCATATCGCTAAATAAATAAATTCTTATGACACAAAAAAAAATTACTTGTATCTCTAAATAATTTCAAAAGAAATAAAAATTAATATTCCGTCGTCTAATCGACGAAGGTTAGTAATAAGGTACTATGAAATAAGATTAGTAATCTAGGGTTAGTGGCAGTTATGCCAAATTATATAAAGTACTAATTCTATTACATTACACTAATGTATATAACTATGTATCAACAACAAAAAAAAAAAAAATTATATTTGTATCTATATTTACATCTTATATGAGTTAGGGTAGCTCTCCTCTACTAACAATCCTTTCCTCCGGAGTGAGTAGAACCCCTTCGGTAAATGAAAAGGTTCCCCATCTGAATCGTAGATTTAGATATAGGGCTTAGATTGTTGTTTTTAGGGTTCCGTACCCATATGGTAATACGGAACCATTATAAGTTCGCTCTAACTCAAAAATGTCTGTCACGATAAAAACATCAAGAACCGTTCTTCCTAGAAACTTGAAATTTGGCACACTTATACATTATGGTGGTCTACATACATGGATAAAATATTACTCAAAAATATTGTGAAACAACTATGGGTAAAATGTGAACTTGAAAAAAAAAATTTCTGAAAAATATATCATTCGAAAGGGCTCGAAGCATAGACTTCAAAACTATTTTGCTTAGTTTTTTCCGATAGAAACTTTGGGAGTTATTGCCAAAAATATGTGAAAAATATTATACAAAAAACACCAGAACTTTTTCTCGGAAACTACTTAAGTCAAAAATATGAAAAAATCATAGTTCGTAGGTGATTAACCACATTTTTGAAGAAAAATATAACGAGTCTCGTAAGTTGTAGTTTTTGAGAAATTCACGTCGAAAAATTTTAACTTAATGTCGAAAAATTCAATTTCTCAACCGATTAACTCGTAAACTACTAGACCAATTTCAATGAAACTATCACTACTCGATTAACAATAATTTTGGGAAAATTAAAGACGATCTAAAATTGTGCTGCCGTATAAAAAAAATAAAAAATAAATAAATGAAAATACGGATTTTGCCAGGAAACGAACCTGGGACCTCAAAATTCAGTAGCACAGCATTAAAAAGAGGAAAAACCACGCGCTATACACCCAGCCACCGCGGTTACAAAAATTCGATGTCTAAAGGCCCCGACCCATAGAATCCGTCAATGCCGCTGCGCTTAACGTTGACGCTGACGTTGGCGCGTGACGGAAAGATCCGTCCCATAGAATCCGTCGCATACCAGCGCTGGGGGAGGACAGCCGATGACATTTTTCTATTACTGAAAACAGAGCTGTCGTTTCGGTAATTTTTTGGGTGCTTAATTTTTGATAACATGGTGGTACTTTTCAAATGAAGTTACATAGTACCAATATTCACATATGAGAAAAATTATGAAAATGGTAAATTGTTTGGAATCAGAAACAAAATTATCTGAAGCTCACTAGTTTCCATTTTTTTTTTTTCTTTTTTTGAATTTTTCAGTGTATGTTCCTATTGATTGCCGGTTGGTTTTTCAATCCAAACATAATTTTATCATGGCCCTTGGAGTTTTCTTACCAATAGAGTTCTATTATTTGGTATAAGACCTGACATTGCAGTCACTTTTTTTATCTCGAGCAGTTTTTATCGCTCCAGTACAATTATCATTTTCCAACCCACTAAAAAAGCACTTTTTTTTTGCTCGAGATCAATTTTTGTGAATTTCGGATTCAACTCGAGACTTATACCTACTTGCACTAATACCAAAGCATTTTATACGAAATTTAGACGCAGCACATCAAAATGCTATTAATTAACACAAATATTATCAGAAAAAACTAGAAAATACAAAGAAAAAAAGTGTATTTAAAATTGTATTTATTATTTTTCTTTTTTTATTTATTTCCTTTTATGAACAAAATGTCAAATGACACACTAATACAATTGCAGAAAAACAGATCAATCTCATTTGTTTTCTATTCAGCACGAAAAATCTGAGATCTGAGAGTAAACTCTGCAAAGCCCAAACAAAAACGACATAAATCAAGTGAAGTACGGACTGCAGATGGGTATACAAAACTAATATTGTAGTACCACCGACAACACTGGCTGAAAGTGTTTTCTTTTCAAGCTGATGTCAGCTGATTGTCAACATTGATGACAGTTTCTCTATATTTCTCTATGCTTCCACCAATTATAATGCATACTCTCAATTTGTGAATGCGTGAACTATAATATGTGAAGGTGTGCACTTCAATGCATGAATGTGTGAACACCCAACGCACAGCGCAGAGAAAAAAGTAGAAAGTAAACCTACTTTCTGCGTCTGCGTTTTTATGTGCGTTGGTTATGGGCCACCTTCCATAAGAATGCGTGTATTCTATCGAGCTGTCCGTTAAAACGGATGAATAAACGCACAACGGATTCTATGGGTCGGGGCCTTAAGTTCGTACATAAAAAAATAATATCAGCCAGATACTCGGTTCTATCATCTTCATCACAAACAAGAAAAGAAAACAATAGAAACATAATAATAAAAACAACAACAAAACCAAAAAAGAAAAAAAAAACACATCCATTTCAATATACATATACATGGACATATAAAGGGTGATTTTTTAGCTGGTTTGGTTTTGGCAACACTGGTTTTGACAGCTGACGTGTGTTTAGTACCTTGTGTCACTGTCAAACAGCTTCAGTTTGGTTTGCAATTTAACCATGGATCGTCTTACAAATGAACAACGCTTGCAAATTATTGAATTTTACTATCAAAATTCGTGCTCGGTTCGAAATGTTCATCGCGCGCTGCTTCCATTTTATGATCGGCATTCTCGACCTTCTGAGCAGTCTATTCGGAAGATTGTGACCAAATTTCGCACCAAATTTACTTTGTTGGACATTAAACCACCAACACGTTTACGTACTGTGCGTAGTGAAGAAAATATTGCGGCCGTATCAGCTAGTGTGACAGAAGACCGCGAAATGTCGATTCGGCGCCGTTCCCAGCAGTTAGGCCTTTGTTACAGCACTACGTGGAAAATTTTGCGGAAGGATTTGGGCGTAAATCCTTTTAAGATACAGCTGGTGCAAGAACTAAAGCCAGCCGACCTACCACAACGCCGAATTTTTGGTGAATGGGCTCTTGGAAAGCTGGCCGAGGATCCGCTTTTTTATCGAAAAATTGTGTTCAGCGATGAGGCTCATTTTTGGTTGAATGGGTACGTAAATAAGCAAAATTGCCGCATTTGGAGTGAAGATCAGCCAGAAGCATTGCAACAGCTACCAATGCATCCCGAAAAAGCCACTGTTTGGTGCGGTTTATGGGCCGGCGGCATTATTGGGCCATATTTCTTCAAAGATGATGCGAATCGCAGCGTTACTGTCAATGGTGAACGCTACCGAGCGATGATAACAAACTTTTTTTTGCCCGAAATGGAAGTTCTTGACTTGCATGATATGTGGTTTCAACAAGACGGTGCCACATGCCACACAGCACGCGAAACAATGGCGCAATTGCGAGGCGAGTTTGGTGAACAGTTAATTTCACGTTTCGGGCCGGTCAATTGGCCGCCTAGATCGTGCGATTTGACACCATTAGATTATTTTTTGTGGGGGTATGTCAAGGCTAATGTCTATAGGGACAAGCCCGCTTCGATTGACGCACTGGAAGCCAACATCCATGCATTCATTCGTGAGATACCGGCCGATATGTGTGAAAGAGTATGCCAAAATTGGACTCAGCGGATGGGCTACCTGAGACGCAGCCGCGGTCAACATTTGCATGAAATTATCTTTAAACATTAAATTGCAAGGTTCAAACTATCGATTCAAATAAATATTTCATTCATTTTTTCGAATTTTTTGTGTTTTTTTTTTAAAAAAAGTTCTCAACCTCTTAAAAATCACCCTTTACAATACTGAATGAAGAAGAAAAGAACAGAGAAATAAAAAAAAAACATCGCAGCTCCCAGGATTCGATCCCAGTGCACCCGAGTTGACTGTCAGAGTTTCATTTCATTTAATTTTTAATACATTTTTATTTTTCAATTCAATTATTACTTACTTGCTAGACAAAAGTGCTTAAAACTAGCTGAACTAACTTAATTATCTTACTCTAACTTACTGGCCCCACACGGGCACTCTAAGCTAAACTTACTACTTATACTATGTCTTTCGACGTAACCTAACTTATAATATATAATTTTCATTAAAGTTACAATTTTAGATCTAAGAAAAGTTTGAAAAAAAAAAACTTAGAAAAAGGACAGGTTTTTTGTTTAAAACTACCTTAAATAAAACTTACAACTACTTAACCTATCTTAACTCTAGCTACGTAATTAAATACGTATTTTTTTTTGTTTTCTTGTGCTGTGTTATTTTATAATTTTTTTTTGGGGTTTTTTATTTGTTTTTATATTTTTTTTTTGTTAGCAAAGTGCTGTGCTGTTTTTTTTTTTTTTTTATAAAACTTATAAATACCTACACTACCTAAGCCTATGTAAACCGGCTACGGCATGTCTATATAATAAACATAAAAGGCGGCCAACTTTGCCTTGGGGCTTACCCCGGGTCAAACGGAATCGACGAGGGAATTCCATCTCTTTCCAGCAGCCACCAGAATTTCTGATGCTGCTGCTCAACATCGTACCCATCGCGCCCCGAAACCGACCTACTAAACCGGAGGCGCTCCGTTTGGCTCTGTGCGACGTCTCTGTCGTAGTTGAGCCGCCTATCCACAGTCGTGCGAGAAACATGTAAGATTAGCGGCACCACTAATCTATCCTGGATCAGACCCTGTTGGTCAAAATAGAGGAAGGCTTCTGGTGGAACGAAGCCGTTAAGGCGCACTCTTTCATGATATGTGAAATTGGGGTAGTAAGCCCCGAAGATCAGGCTATTCATCGAACTCATTGCTCTTGCAATGTGCCTTCGAGTCATCTTGATTAGAAAATTGTCCACTCTTATTACGTTAGCCCTGTTGTACAGGACCTCATTAGAATAGAATTTTTTGTACTCGGACTCTGGTGTTCTGTATAAATGAAGGCAAGCCCGAAGACAAGCCCTCTCAAACACCCGAATCCTTTCCATCAAACTTGGTCCGACGTTGAACCACACGGGACAACCATATACTATCATTGGCCGTATAAGGGCCATGTAGCAGATAACCTTTACCGTCGCATCGAGTTGGCTGCTATAAAACAGTCTCTTTGTAAGAGCAAAAGCGCCTCTGGCTCTGGCCAGAGCAGCATCTAAGTATATGTTTGTTAAAATACAGATACTGGTCTAGCCACAGCCCGAGGTATCTGACTACATTTCGACATGCAAGTGGCCGCCCGTGTCGTCCCATGATTGCGAACTTTCGACAATTCTTTCTGGTGTCCCTAGAGGCCCCAGACAACGGCGTCCGAAACAAGATGGTTTCTGACTTCTGGAAGTTGATCTTCAACTTCCAGTCGTCACAATATCGCTGAATCTTATCGAAGTCACGCTGCGAGAGAATTGCAATGACCTCGATCTTTGGCCCTGATCTGTACGCGACCAAGTCATCTGCGTACGCAATAGCATGGTGAAGAGACCCTACGAGATCACTTGTGTAAATATTGAAAAGGATCGGCGAATTAACCGCACCCTGTTGTAGACCATTTTTAATTTCAAAAATACCAGCAGAGGTCACATTTCCATTTTTCACAACGAACCGCCTACTGGTGAGCATATTATAAAGTATGTACAGCAGTGGTTTACTTATGCCCAGCCTGCTCAACTTGTAAAAAAGACCCTCTAGCCAAACGGTGTCGAAGGCCTTTTCCAAGTCAACCAGACAGGCACCCGTGCATTGTCTTTTGCTTTTGTTCCATTGAATATCCGATACTAGTTTAGACGCGGCATGTATGGTATCATGCCCCGCCTAAAAATCGAATTGGTTATCTGGAATTATATGTTTGTCGTCAACCCACTTAGTCAGGGCTCTATTGACCACTTTTTCGAATATCTTGCTGATGTTCGGAAGGAGACTTATTGACCGCAGATTTGCCGGATTGGAATTGTCCTTACCCCTTTTAGGGATAGGATGTACTACTGCTGTTTTCCAATGAGCTGTATAATGTGCATTATTCAGCGCATTATTAAACAAAATGCAGTAAATGTCTACCGCTTCTAGAGGGAGATGTCTAAGCACAATGTTAGATATTCCATCGATTCCCACTGACTTCTTCTTTCTCAATGATTCGAAGATTGCTTGGAGCTCTACATTCGTTAAGAACGGGGGATGTATCCCTTCGTTGGCGATGGTATTATTTGCCCCATTGTCTTCATTGAACTCGGTGAAACCGATGTTCTCTGATCGCCATTGCTGGAGCTCATTTCGAAGGTAGAAGTTGTGCACAAGGACTCGATTCTCCAGGTCATGATTCGGGCAAATAATGCTATTCACCTTATACACTTCCTGAAAAGTCGCTCCTATAGTCTCAACCTTCTCCTGCGAATCTTCGATCAAAAAGAAATTGTCGTCATCGACTGCGTTTACTGGATCTATACCTGCTGTCACAAGTATTCGTTCGTTGTTCGTATTTCGAGGAATTTTGAGACATGGAAGGTCGTTGAGATTATTCCTCCGAAATATTTTATTTATTTGCGGGAAGATACTGGGGTTGTTGGCTTTTACAGCCCCATTTTTTTTGTTCCAGTGCAGATTTACCGCTAATCGGTAGTTTTCTTTAATTAACTGTTGGAGGTTTTTAATCAACGCCTTCAGTGTCCTAATCTCTGAGTTTTGTCTGTCAGTAAACCATCTGTACAAGGTTTTTAATCTTGACAGCAGTCTACTTTTCTGTTAGTGTAGTGCGTTTATTGTTGCGTTGCGGTATATCCCTACATTGTCAGTTTGTTGATATCGAGGTATCGTCCTGTCCATCGTTTGTTTTATTGTCTCGTCCATTTGTTTTAGGTATCCGTCAATCTCCTCATTTGACAGTTTCCTATTGGACGGTGGGTTGAGTGAGTTTGAGGAGAGTGCTCTTGTCATAACTCTAGAAAAGCGTGTCCAACGCACCCTACTATAATTGTAGGGATGCGCATGAACAAACGCTTCAAGTTCCGCAATCTCGTTGGGAATTGTAATTTCGGCACTGAGTCCGCAATGGTCACTGTCATACACAAATGTATGAAGGCAGTTTAAAGTTTGTCCGTTCGTGTTAGTCAGTTGTACCGGTACGTCTAACAGCAGGAGATACAGATATGATCCGCCCTTGGGAAACGACGGACTATCTGTTGCTTTCAAATCGAGTCTATACTCGACGCTGTGCTGAACCCACCAATTAAATAGTAGGTTCCGTCTAGAGTTAGGAATGTTATTTCCCCAATCTCTGTGTTTAGCGTTTTGATCCCCGGCCAAAAGGAAATAATTCTCCTCCGACTCCAGCCTAAGGCATCGGAAAAGTGTCTCGAGCTCTGAAATAAACAAAGTTGGTTGCGTAGCTTCAGGTGCATAAGCTAAGATCATGTACATCCTCTTCCCACTATGAAGAGGGATGCACACGATACATGCTTCTAGCTCCTGGAATCTCCGCACTTCACCACTGTACACAACCTAATATTTTAGCTTTTTACTAATGAAGATCGCAACACCTCCTCCTTGTATAGAGTTGGGTCGGTCTCTTCTTATTATATTATAATTATTGTGCCGTAACGTATGTTTCTGGTTTAGCTTAGTTTCGCTAACCAAATGCACTTCAATGCTTTGATCTTCTAACAACTTAAATAGCACGGCTCTTCGTTCGATCCTAATAATTGAATTTACATTCACCGCAAGGATCCTCAAGGTATTCTCCGCCATCGCACTCATTATGATTGGAGATACGCTAGGCCCGGCAGAAGCGCGCAGATTTGGTCCACCCTCTTCGCCTGCTCTTGTATCTGACGTTGTAGCTGACCCATCTGCCCTTGAATAGAGAGCAAGAGAGCCATCAAGTCAGCCTCCGGTGCTTTAGGCAGTGGGGCCTGTGAAGCAGCCTTCGGTTGTTGCTGTACCATCTGTCCCCTTCCTGCCGCCATTTGGGCGTAGGATATTTGGGGTGTGACGGTTTGACTTTGGCTTGGACGTGGTAGACTTTTCAGTACGCTTTTCTGCTGTCGAACCAGGTTCACTTTCTTAATGTCTTGGAACTTGGGACAACCCCGATAGTGAGCGGTGTGTCCCGAGTTCCTGCACAACGCACACGAGAGCTGAGATTTCTCTGACGCCCCCTCTTTCCCCAGAGAACATTCTTCGGACTTGTGGTTCTTTCCACACTTCACGCATCGAGGCTGCATCTCGCAGTTCGACGCGGCGTGCCCGAACCTCTGGCAGCGAACACATTGAATAATGTTATCGTTCCTCTTTACTTTTTCCCATGTGACAACCTGGTAGTCTACGACCTTAATGTTCCGTAGACCATCCAGTTTGCTATTGGGTGACAGCTGAACCAGGAAGAACGGTAATTTCCGATTCTCCCTTTTGGCCCTTGCTGTGGTGAAAGGCTTGACTCCTACGAATTCGAGTCCATCGCACGTCTTTTCTTTGAGCATTCTTAGAAGCTCCTCCGGTTCTGTGGACGGTTCCACCCCCCTCAGCAGCATTGTTTGCAGCTTTTCCCCCTTCGGGGTGAAGGAGAAGAACTCCGTCGTCGAGTCCGCTAACAATTTCTTAATTTTCTTATACTGCTCTACTGTACTGCAGTGTATAGCATGTCTATCATTACTTCATCTTTTAATAAAAAAATTGTTGCCTATGGCCGACTTACACAGTTCTATTGTGTCCTTTAACTCCATTTTAAAGGTGTTGATTGGGGGCACCTTCTCCCTCGTTGTCTTCTGTTGTTGTTGTTGCTGTTGCTGCTGCTGGTTCTGCTGCTGTTGTTGCTGTTGGTTTAGCTGCTGTTGTTGTTGTTGCTGTTGCTTTTGCCGTTGCTGCTGCTGGTTCTGTTGTTGTTGTTGTTTTTGTTGTGTCTGTGGCGGTTTCTGCTGGTGTTGCTGCTGTTTTTGCTGGTTTTGTTGTTGTTGCAGCTGAGGCTGCGAATGCTGCTTTATCGGCTGCTGTTGTTGTTGCTACTTTGACTGCTGGACAATTTGTTTGTCGAGCTGTTGTTGCTGCTTTCGCTGGAGCTCCGATTCCTGCTCCTTTACCCTCCTGGCCACTTGCTTGGCCTTGATTATGAGTACCTTTTGCTGCAGCTGTCTGATGCTGCGGCTTAGGTGCTCCAATTCGTCGTCTTCATCTTCTGACTCTGAGGCCACCAGAGATGCGAAGCTGTTAGTGGTGCCTGTGTAGTGCCCTTCACCACCATCGGAGACGTACGCGAATCGGTCACCATCTGCTTATCGTTGTAGTTGTTGTTTGGCTGCTGCTGCTGACGTCGTAGGCGCCTCCTCCCCCGCTTCCACATGCAGCTGTTCTGCAGAAGCCGACAGAGAGGGGCGCTTTCCCATGTTGGGAGTCGGGTTCAACCTCCTCCTCCTCTTCCCAGTACTTTCTATGGCCACTGCTTGTTGGTGGCCTGACGTCACTGGCACATCGCCTGATGCTTGTTTGTCCGCTATTCCCGTTTGTTGGGATGCGGACCTTTGGCCATCAGCCATCACCGGTACTATCGGCTGTTGCCGACCACTTTGATTTAATTTTTAAATTAAAAAAACACCGAAGAAAATTTTTCCCCGACTGGTATTTGAACCTCGGTCTACTGGGTGACGGTTTACCACTAGCACCACAAGGCTATCGAGCTGATTAAAATTCGCTGGTCAAACGATGAACTTTACTCACTAGTTACACTTTTCGAAACCGAAACACGTGCGTACTCCACGGAGGTCTGTGAACGACTACTGTCAAAGTTTCACCGTCAGCACCACCGCTGCTTCTGAAATATGGGTTGCAAATTTCGAATATAAGTATATAAGAAACTACCTCAGGTATATCTGCCCAAATGTCTGTCAGACTCGTGTTTTTATATTTTTATCTCAGAAACCGTTTGCCGTAGAATCTTGAGATTTGGCATAGTTATACATAACGGTGATCCAAACCTGTTTCACTAATTATTACTAAAAAATATTGTGAAACAACTTCACAGGACGGCGTAATGTGAACTCGGAAACAAAATAGGTTCGATTTAATGTGTCTGTCACGATAAAAATGTCAAGAACCGTTCTTCCTAGAAACTTAAAATTTGGCACACTTATACATTCCGATGGTTTACATACACGAGACAGCTAATCACTCAAAAATATTGCGAAACAACTATACAGGGTGGGCAAAATGTGAACTCGAAAAAAAAAAATTCTGAAAAATATATCATGTGGGACATCATTCTAAAGGGCTCGAAGCAAAGATTCCACTATTTTGCTCAGTTTTTTCCGTTAGAAACTTTGGGAGTTAGTGCCAAAAATGTGTGAAAAATATCAAACAAAAAACACCAGAACTTTTTCTCGGAAACTACTTAAGTCAAAAATATGAAAAAATCATAGTTCGTAGGTGATTAACCATATTTTTGAAGAAAAATGTAGCCAGTCTCGTAAGTTGTATAGTTTTTGAGAAATTCACGTCGAAAAATTCAATTTTGTGTCGAAAAATTCAATTTCTCAACCGATTAACTCGTAAACTACTAGACCAATTTCACTGAAATTGTCACTATTCGATTAATAATAATTTTGGAAAAATCAAAGGCTATCCAAAATTGTGCTGCCATACAAAAAAAATTAAAAAAAATTAATAAAAATACGGATTTTGCCAGGAAAGGAACGAGAACACACTCAGCCGCGTTCTTAATGTTTATCCAATTTCTCATAGTGAATAATATTACTGATTATAAGTTTGTAAAGTGAATAGGTATAGAGGTGGGTCGTTTTCGTTTTTTGTGTTAACGAAACGAAACAGTTATTTAAACAAAATATATGTACATATGTAACTAGTCTTAAAACTATGGAACCCTTTGAGCGCGAGTCTGACTCGCACTTGGCCGGTTTTTTTTTTCTAATGAATTCCGAGTATAATAAAACATTGAATGAATTATATGTAACACTTAGTTTTTGCAGACTTACTTCTGCAAGGCGGGCAGCCAAAGTGCCAAAGTGCTAAAATATATTTAAGCCAAAGTGCTAAAATATATTCGTTAGGCAAATGTAACGCTCGATTTATATAAGCATAGTTTTAAATTGAACGCACAGGGGGTTTTTAACGAAACCAATGCCATCTGAAGCCAACCTATCCAACTTCCTTTTTATCAACCATTTCTTCTTTCACTAACCTTCCACGAGGTAAGACCACCAATTGTACTCATTATAGATAATAAATTGATAGAAACTTAAACGCATCTTTTCTTATTATTTTACAATTTCCTTCTTTATTGGAGCATCGCCTTCGGCAATCCAACACTGTGGGAGAGCAGTTGTTCTTGTTGCTTTTGATTTTTTGGGAACGGACTCATCAACACTTTCCAGTAAGTAATTTGTAAAAAATTCAATTTTTTCATCAATTTGATGGGAACTACTTATATTATCTATATCACAGGGTGTATTTCTAAGGCGTTGTTTAATTTTTGTTCTATACCTATCCCAATTTGCGTTTTTAAAATCTAGGTATTGCACATCTTTTATTTTATTACTAAGGAGAATATTACAGTTTATTGGAATATGATCTGAACTCAATGCGTTAATTGCCAAAGGCTGGGTAACGATTTCTGGTGAGTTCGTTATTATCATGTCCAATGTTGATGGTGAGGACTTTTTGTTGGTTGGGAAATATGTTGGCCCATTTGGATAGAGCAAGCTTCCTGGATATCTCATAATGATGTCTAGTAGCAAATTTCCCCACTTATTTGCTCTTTTGCAACCCCAATTTCGATGCCGGCTGTTGAAATCACCCCCGAGTATAAATTTTTCATTATTAGTGATAAGCTTTCTAAGATCACTCTTATAAAAGCTAATCACTTCAGCATTAGAAACTCCCCCGGGAAAGTAAACGGAAACTATTTTAAATTTAGTATTATCATTCAATGTTAATTCAATACTAATTGATTCGAAAATATCAGTTTTTACATTTGGTACTCCACCTCCTATTTCATTATCACTACGATCTAATAACTGACAGTAATAATTATTGTGTGAGAAAGAGATGCTACTATTAAGCCACGTTTCACACACAAGACATACATCAATATTATTATTACAGAGAAAATTCAAAAACTCAGTACATATATAACGAATACTCCTGGCATTCCAACATAAAACATTAAGGGAATTTGGTTTACTTAACATGATTGTATAAATATTTTGTCGCAAGCTGCGTTATTAAATTAAATTGGTCAAATTTTGATTTACATATACAGTCGAACTTCGAAAACTCGAACCATCACTTGCCACAAAAAAAATTTGAGTTATCAAGACTTCGAGTTATCAAGTAAAATACAAAATTGATAAAAATATGTATTTATTTGCGAACATAACACAAAAAACGTACAGGAACATAATTATTATTTAAAATAGTCGGTTACACATGACTGAAATGTGGATTTGTCATTTTGATTTTCAAAAAAAAAATTCAATGGAATATAAACCATTATACACAGAATCGGTTGTTTTTTTATTTGTCTTTAAATATAAACGCGAAATGCTTAACGAATTTGCAACCAACTCGTTTGAAGGCGGTTGAATCAAATCGTCCTCCAAATCTTCCTTCATTACATCACTGTCGCTGTCGTCGTTGTTGTCGAACTGTGCAGATTCAGATTCACATCAGAATATCTCGACAAAATCTCGACTATTTTTTCAAAAATGAAAACTAAGCTTTGAGTTCGTATTGACCAATATGTAGTGTGTGTTCTAGCCCCTACTAACAAGAAATTTGACAATATTCTTACTCACACATAACGTAACCACGACTTTCTACATGTATATATACTAGGTCATAGGACATACAAATATAGTGCTCTCGAACGCGATGCATTATATGTAAAACGAACATATAAAAACTTGCAGAATTTGGGAATTCCACTTCAGAATTCGACTTATCGAAGGTGACGCCAAATAATCACTTCGAGTTATCAAGACATTCGAGTTATAGAAGTTCGAGTTATCAAATAAAAATTACATATAAATTTCAGTCTTGGCGCTATTGCCAACCATTTTCGTTCGAGTTATCAAATATTCGAGTTATCGAAGTTCGACTGTACTTAACTTAGTAATCATATCCATGGTAAGAGCGCAAAGTCCGTCTTGAGTGAAAAGATCACTCTCATTGACTGTAGAATTTTAATTGTATGCAGTTGCATTTTGAGGCCATTGATGTTGAGGTGCACGTGCTTGGAGAGCGGCTGTAGATGTTGATGGTGTAGGCGCAGAAGGTCTATTTAGCTTAGGAAAGTTGGGAAAATCGCTGGTGCTCATGTAGTTAGGCACAGTTTTTTTTATCATGTTTTGGCTAAGCATGAGTCATTACTGAACTTTTCTTATGATTTGTTTTACCTCTTATCTCAAGGTATTTTACTCTTCGGGGACAGTTGGTATCAGTTGATTTGTGATTTCCCTGACAACTAGCGTATTTAGAAATGCCTGCGGCAGTACAATCGGCAGTTTTATGGGGTTGAGAGCATTTTGCACAGTAGGTTTTGACACTGCAGTTTCTCTCACCATGCCCATACACTTGGGAGTTATGGCATTGAGTTACTTTATTTTTTAATCTTCGTTGAAACTCCCAACGCACTTGAGTATGGAGAACGTGACGAATGTTTTTTCTTAAGTCCGCAATTTCTACGCTTTGTTTTTCAAGAAAAACTATATAGAATACTTTAGAAAAGTGATCATAGTTCTTTTTAACCATTTTAATATCTTTGCATTTTAATCCAAGTTTATATAGTTCATCTTTGAGAAGATCGAGTTTTACGTCATCTAACCCAAAGAGAACAACTTTAAATGCTCTTTCACTTTTGAGATCGTGAGTGAAATATTGACACATTTTATCTGTCAATTTATTTTTATCTGTTAATTTAGCGCACACTAAATTATACGAGGTTATGCACTCACAAAAATTTTGATCCCAATGGAACTTTTTTTAATTGAATAATTTCCAATTTTAAGTTCTTTTATGAATGTATGCACAAACTCTGTTGATTTTTGAATTACTTTAATGGGAGGGGCAATGGCTTTAGTGACATTCTCTGTCGTGGACATGTCATCATCATTTCCACCGGTGTCATTTGAACTTAGAACTTGCAGTGGTTGCCTGTAATTGCTACTGGATGAGTCACCTTCCTTTAACATTAATGAATTATTTTTTTGCAGTTTCGCCATTGAAGATCTAAGATCTTCGTTGCTTAGGCTACGTATTCGCTTCGTTTTTTCTTTTTTCTTGTATATTATTTTTTTGTTTTCTTCAATTGATATCTTTTTTTTTTTTATTTATTTATTTTTTCACTGAAAAAATAAATCGCCTGACTGATAAGAAAGTCAGAGTTTATACATGAGACAAACTGAAAATGAGAAGGAATTTATAAATGTATAGAAATCTTAATTGAAAAGCGTTTATGATTCTAATTGAGTAAACCAAACCCAACGCTAAATTGCCACCACGTTTGTCTGACGGATGCAAAATATCATCGCGAATAAGTTAGGAGAAACAATCTTTAATTAAACAAACACCAATTTACAACACCCGACGACATACATACCTATTTAGTAGGTATGTATGTCGTCGGGATAATTGAAATTGATTCATGCCCGCAATTTGGACAGCACATCTTGAAATGTAGTCTCCCATTGAATGAATGAAACCAAAATTAAAATTGTCAGTTTTTTTTTTTTTGGGCGCATGGTAACATTCCTGGCAGTCGCGTTGGTTTTGCTAATAGGTGTGTTTGGTAACCTGTTAATTTACGTAAATTTACATCCAACTGTCAAAAATCAAGAGAAGAGAGAGGCAAACGACAGTGTCAAAAAAATTCCCCTCTTGCGAAATCGTTGCTACATCTTTTTCATGGAGTCACCGAGGCACATCCTTCAAATAGCCATCTGACAATTTGTGAAGTGTCAATCACTATTTGTTAGAAAAATAAAAGAAAACTATTTTTTCGTGAAAATAGGTCCGTTCGCGTACCCTCCCAAAACAACGAAAATCCACGAAAAATAACGAAAAACAACGAAAACCCGTGCCATTTGTGTTAACAAACACACGCTAAGCACGTGGTCTGATGCAATAACAATATAGATATAGACAACATCATTTTTCATCATCCAATCCAAATACTTAGAAATAAATACAAATGCAAGCATGAGTATGTGTGTAAACTTGGGGGCTCGTCCACATATACGTACATACGTACTATAAAACGTTGGCAACTCACGAGTGTTTTATTAGACAACTAACTGAGTCATCAAGTAAGCAACAACTAAAGGGTGATTTTTTAAGAGGTTGAGAACTTTTTTTAAAAAAAAAACACAAAAAATTCGAAAAAATGAATGAAATATTTATTTGAATCGATAGTTTGAACCTTGCAATTTAATGTTTAAAGATAATTTCATGCAAATGTTGACCGCGGCTGCGTCTCAGGTAGCCCATCCGCTGAGTCCAATTTTGGCATACTCTTTCACACATATCGGCCGGTATCTCACGAATGAATGCATGGATGTTGGCTTCCAGTGCGTCAATCGAAGCGAGCTTGTCCCTATAGACATTAGCCTTGACATACCCCCACAAAAAATAATCTAATGGTGTCAAATCGCACGATCTAGGCGGCCAATTGACCGGCCCGAAACGTGAAATTAACTGTTCACCAAACTCGCCTCGCAATTGCGCCATTGTTTCGCGTGCTGTGTGGCATGTGGCACCGTCTTGTTGAAACCACATATCATGCAAGTCAAGAACTTCCATTTCGGGCAAAAAAAAAGTGCTGTAACAAAGGCTTAACTGCTGGGAACGGCGCCGAATCGACATTTCGCGGTCTTCTGTCACACTAGCTGATACGGCCGCAATATTTTCTTCACTACGCACAGTACGTAAACGTGTTGGTGGTTTAATGTCCAACAAAGTAAATTTGGTGCGAAATTTGGTCACAATCTTCCGAATAGACTGCTCAGAAGGTCGAGAATGCCGATCATAAAATGGAAGCAGCGCGCGATGAACATTTCGAACCGAGCACGAATTTTGATAGTAAAATTCAATAATTTGCAAGCGTTGTTCATTTGTAAGACGATCCATGGTTAAATTGCAAACCAAACTGAAGCTGTTTGACAGTGACACAAGGTACTAAACACACGTCAGCTGTCAAAACCAGTGTTGCCAAAACCAAACCAGCTAAAAAATCACCCTTTAGTTGCTTCATAACAGCACCAGTTTCCTAGAAGATTTTCTGTTTTGCTTTTATTTCTGCATCGGCCTTCTTTTTATCTTTTCTTTTATTTTTATTCATTTTATATTTGGAGAGTGAGAACGGTACACATGCAATTGCCAAGAATATCGAGAGTCGAGTGTGACGTTTTATATTATTATTCTATCTGTGGGAGTGCATATCCATACACATAACTTTCGTTCGGGCATACACAAACCAATCAAAGATAAATCTTTTATTTTTGACCTTTTCAATGTCATTGGTTTTGTTTATCGAGACGATGATAAATAAAACATTTGAAACAATTAAACACAATACAATGTTCCTTTCCTTTGCCAGCAAATTAAGGAAAAATATACAAATATCGGTATACACACATATTATGCACATATGTACCTATACAACCAATTAAATTTATTAATATGTATTTGCAAACAAAATTTGAACTCTATAATAATTGTTAAAAATAAACTGTTAACCCATTCAATAATTTGGATGTTATTCCTGTTTAACTTGTTATTTTTTACGATTTAAACTTTAAAGGATCCTGTACCTGTTGCGTAAATAATGACGTTTGCGAGTGTAGAGTTCATCTGAATTCAAAAATTCACGTGGAAACCGATGATACATTTACATCCGCTTATTTTTTCTTTTTTCAGAGTTGTTGGACAATTCGCTTCATCTAAATCCTGACTATATCGGGGAGCTTTAAATATTTCATAAGCCATTTATTCTAAATGAAGTAGGTGGAAATTGTGTCTAAAAAAATTGCTCCCAGATCTTCCCCTAAGTAGGTTGTGCCCCCAGATTCGCCCCTAACCAACAAAAATACCTCTAAATCTGGGGGAAAACCCCCAAACTGGCAACACTGGGCCAGGGACCCAGCAGAGTTTTACGTTGTGCTGCGTGCCAAGACCCTTGAGCTCTTCGCTGCAACTTTTCACAAGCTTAGATGTTATTTGCGTAGCAGCTAATGCTTTTATGGCCGCCTGGCTGTCAATGTAAATTGTGATATCCTCTCGGGATATTGTCATCATTGACACCAATTGGGCAGCCTTTGTCACTGCTAGAACCTCAGCTTGGAAAACGCTGCTGTGGTCTGGGAGTCGTGTGGAACTGTTAATTCTTAGGTCTTCCGAGAAGCAACCCGCTCCTATACCTATATCCATTTTTGACCCATCAGTGTAGATGGATTTAGACTCGTTTGATACTTCGTTGTTCTCCCATTGTTCTCTGGTTGGGAAGACCCATGAGAAGGGTTTATCGAAATCTAGGTATGGGACAATGTAGTCTGAGTTGACGTTACCATTGAGATAGTTGCTAAGTATCTTGGTGTGCCCATACGCATTCGGTCTCCAGTGTTTTGACTGGCTTATTCTGAAGGCGCTCTTTGCTGTCGCTTCTTGCATGTAGAGATCTAAAGGCAGAAGGTTGAGAATTGTTTCCAATCCCGCTGTTGGCGTTGTTCTCATCGCGCTTGTTGCACCAGTACATGCTATTCTCTGTATTTTGGTCATTATCTTAAGGTTGCTAGTTTTGGCGACTGCATGCCACCAGACCAGTCCACCGTACGTAAGTATAGGTCTAACTATCGCAGAGTACATCCACAGTGTTATTCGTGGAGTGGATCCCCAGTTTTTCCCGAAGAATCTACTGCAGGTATAGAAGGCAACTGATGCCTTTTTCACTCTTTCTTTAATGGTCAGCTTCCAGTTAAGCTTCCTGTCGAGTATGAGTCCTAAGTCCTAAGTCCTCTCTGACCGCTTAAGGGTAGTGCCCTCAATAGTCGGCAGCCTGAAGGCTGGTATAGTTCTCTTGTTAGTAAATAGCACTAGTTCGGTTTTCTGAGGGTTTACCCCCAGTCCACATTGTTTTGTCCAATTGTTTAGCGTGTTTAAAGCTCTCTGTACTAGTTCGCTGACAGTATTTAGGAATTTGCCCGTAGCAAGTAACACTACATCATTCGCGTCATTCACACCATCAAGTATTCTGATCTCTTATAATCTCCATTGATTTTCTGTTAGTCTTCGTTCAGGGTTGCCGTAGTCAACTACCGCGACCCTGAGATTGCTTCTGACAATATCAGAATGGGTCCTAGCTTTCTTCCTCTCGGGTAAGGGTGGAGAGGTAGTGTCATCGTGCCTGCCTCTCTTTGAGCATCCCGCTGCCTCTGTAGGTTCGGACGTGAGTGCCTTACCCACATCAGCAGGGGTTCGCACAAGCCTGTCCGCAACTGAGGCGGGGGGTAAGCGACCTCCCTTCCTCGCCGCAGTCAGCCTTCCGCTAGCCCATTTAGAGGCATGCACCCTAGGTGGATTCTGTTGTCCTGATTTAGACCTATCTACAGCTTGTCCTACCTTCTTCTTTGCCTTATCTAGCGCCTGGACATCACTCTCCGTGTAGGACGTGGGGTCGCACTTACTGAGCCGCCTAATAAGCCTCTTTGCATTGGCTACCTGTCTACGCTCCTTTCTTAAACTGGCTACCAGCTGTCGTGAACTAGAGGGGGCTTGCTGCTCTTCGCTCCTTACCACGCTCTCCTCAGAGCCATGGCAGTGCTTTGGATTACACTGTGCGGAAACTACAGTGCCGTTGCTACCCAAAGTGGAGTCATCGTTTCCCTGATCTTCGTCCCCTTGCTCCTCATTTTCTTTGCACTTCCCTGGTTGTGATAGGGTTGGTGCACAAGTTCCGCCTGACGAGCGTCGGCTTGTCGCGACGTTATCGTGCTCCTCCCCCGTCTTCACCACCTGTGAGATCCCCTCGCCACCAGCCAAGATTGTACAAATAAGAGACTTGCGGCTATTCTCGGTTGGTGGGCCTGGTGATCTCGCAGTCGGGTACTGCTCCTTTCTGTCCTCCTTATCTCCTCTTCCCTCCACAGGTGCTGGTGAGATCATCCTTTGTCCCGACTGGCTACGGCAAGTCACAGACCCAGCTGGTCCCATCAGCCCCTTTATGCCTGAACCTGACGCAGACACTGTTTCCCTCAAGCAGCTAGCTAGCGGCTCACTATCTCGTGAGGACAGCTCTTGTATATAGGCCCTGGCATTGTGGAGCCTTCTCCTATCCCCGTCCGTCAGCTCCTCCCACTTCTTTCTCCCTAGTCTTTTTATTGTCTGTTTGCTATTGGCAATCTTGCTGCGATTTGATGCAGTGGATTGCAAGGAGATGTTGGACGAGCTAGCAACCGAGCGACTGTCATCGTCGAGAAGAAGTTTCTGTAAGTCGATGTCAATCGCTCCGCTGCTTTCACCATCCGAAGTAGCTGTGCGTCCCTGGGGTTCTTCCAGGAGTTTTTCTTCATCGTTAGTGTTTTGTAGGGTTTCCCCCGAAGGTTGTGCGTTTTGTTCTTTTCTGTTATTTTTATTTTTAATATTTTTCATTAGGTTGGATCCCACGAGTAAGCCGGTGGGAAAAAGTGCCACCACAGCATAGCCGGTTCTACTGTGGTGGGGCAATGAATACGACAGGCCCCTGCCAGGGCACCTGAAGGAGCTCATTAGAGACTGATTTATCCCTCAGCCTTGCATCCTTGGGCACGGTTTGCTATATGTTCACACCACCACTGGAATCAGGTTGACTACTCTTTGGCTTCGGGCCCTCATCCAGAGACCTTACAGCATGGGTAGCCCTGCTGCAATCGCCCTCTGGGGTCAACAGGACCTACTGAACCTCCCCATCAGCGTCAAGGTAAGTAGTCGAAGAGGAGGGAGGGTGCTGTAACAGATGACCCTATAGCGGTTGCCAACAAATTTAATGATTTCTTTGCTTCATCGTAGCGCTGAGGGCAGTATAGTGAATAATACTTTCTGTGGTGACAGCTAAGCTTCCTCAATAACTCATACGCTTGTGGTGACGATGGTATCTCAAGCCTTATTTTAAAGAATATAGCTCTAAATATAACTGATATCCTAGCTCATCTTTTTAATTTAAGCATCTCCACTGGATGCTTTCCGGCAAAGCTTAAATGTGCTAATGTGATACCGATTTTTAAAAAGGGTAGCAGAAAAGAGATTAACAATTATAGACCTATTCCAAAAATTTTTGAGAAATCTGTTAAAAGCAGAATGTTGAGTTTTTTCAGTAGAATACATTTTTTTAGTCCTCTGCAATACGGGTTTAGGAAGGGGTTTTCTACCGAAGATGCTCTTCTGGCGTTTTGTTCTATAATCAATAAAGGCTTCGATGAAAAGAAAAGTTGTACTGGTCTGTTCGTGGACATTACCAAGGCATTTGATATGGTAAATCACAGCATTCTCCTTAGCAAGCTATATTCTGTTGGCTTTCGTGGTACTGTTTTCAGTTCGTTTGAGTCTTACTTAAAAGACAGAGCACAAAGGGTAAAAATTTGTGATTTCCTCAGCGTTGCTAGGGTGTTAAATGTAGGCGTACCTCAGGGATCTGTCCTGGGTCCAATTTTGTTCCTTGTTCATATAAATTCAATCTGCCATTCCCAGGTAAAGTAACAGCTTTTGCAGATGATCTCGGTATCGCGTATGACTCAACTAGCCCTCTAAATTTAGTATCAGAGATAAATTTTGATGTCCACTTACTTAGAATCTGGTTTGCAAAACACAAACTTAATGTCAGTAACAAAACCAAACTGATGTTTTTCAGCCTAAGAACACAAGAGGTTCCTGATTCTGAAACCCACTTTCATGTTCAGAACTGCTTACGCTACAAAATGGTTAATTGTTCAGGTGCTGCAGTCGATTCTCTAGTGGTATTCAATGACGGTGAAAATTGTAGAACGAATTGCTTCAAAGTCGAAACAGTAAAAGAGTTTAAATACTTAGGTGTTTTAATTGATCAAAATATGAGTTGGTCAAATCATATTCTGACTCTGAAGCAATATTTGCGTTCTTCCATCCGTAGCTTCTACCATCTAGCAAAATTTTGTGATAAAAGAACTTTAAGAACAGCCTATTTTGGCATATTCGATTCAAAACTTCAATATGGTATAAACTGCTGGGGAGGGGCATCCCAAATTAAAATTAACCATCTGACCGTCTTACAAAAGTGTGCTGTTAGAAAGATTTGCGGTAGAAACCGATTTACTCACTCCATGGAGCTCTTTAAAACTTTAAAAATCCTTCCGGTTAGACATCTATATTATTTTAAAGTCTATAAGACATTCTTTATGAGAGGTGGCTATATGCAGAGCCCGATCACTGACGTCCGTACGCTGCGAAGCAATCTTGACAATTATGTAATAGTTCCCACCTTCCGTACCACCCACTATAGAAACTTCTACTCCGTTGTATCTTGCAAGTTATTTAATAAATTTCCTGTAGCTATCCGTTGTATCAGGTCCTTATATACATTTCTAAAAAAAGTAAAAATGTGGCTTCTAGAATTCGATCACAGCCAAATTAAAGTCTTGCTGCCTTATATTGTTTAGTTATTGCCTATACATACATACATATATGTTTGTACTCGAAGAGATAATTTGCTTACTGCTTGTTTTCTTGCTTATTTTGTAACTTTGAATTTGAATTATGTTCACCCCACATACATAAATCCTGAATCTTAATTTATGAAGTGACATCTATCACTATTTTAATTATTAAATAAAAGTGTCACTAACTATTCTTACTTTTATATTATGAATTTGTTAAGTTAATCTTAGTATATTATTTTATTGTATGATAAGAATAATGAATTAAAAAAGCAAAAAGCAATAGCATTTGTAAGAATACGATTTTTCGCAGTTGCTATAGACAGTTTTTGGTTTTGGACTTTTCATCGTTATAAAAGTTTCATCGCTATATCCGGCATCCCGGCATCGTTGTATTGATTGCATATTGCATTGAGTTAAACGGAGTTTAGCCTGGTCTTTGAAAATATACCATTATATCCGGTTATAACCGATTTCTACTGTACATATATTAAAATTTTATTTTTATTGATATTTATTTTTGGGTCACCCAGCATTGCCAATATGATTCAAAATGAGTTTGTTTATTAAACCGAAATTCAGTTTTATACTTCACATGTGCCATACGTACAGTGTAATACATATATATTCCATAGATTTTTTAGTACTTATTCGCTTTGTAACATCCCTGAAGTTAAACCGACATAACATAGAATATACATTCATAACGTACACTGATCTGGAACAAGTCAATTTTCCATTGGTTTGCAGTAACTGTTAAAAAATGTTCCCAATAAATAAAGACACGAAATAAATTCAATGGTGATTTATTAAAAGAAAAATGAAAACTAAGCAAATTACAATTTTGCAATATTAAGAAAACGTTACGGTTTAAGCAATTCAAAATGACTGGCACTGTGGCCTACTCAAAAGCGAGATTTTATACATGATTTTCATAACTGTTCTTAAGTAAATACTTCAAATAATTAAGAGAGAACGTAATGCAATGAAACGTTAGACTGAATCTTTAGTAAATACATACTTTAAATGATTAAGAGAGAATATAACAGAATGAAATTAAATGTAATGAAACGTTAGACTGAATCTTTAAATAATACTTCAAAATGAAAGTGAGAATATAAAAAACAATATATTAGGCTGCTTGCTTTTTTCAACATCCTGCGGCCCGGGGAAAATTCGCCAGCTCCAATGGGTATAGGAGCTGCACTGGTCTCCGCATCAGACGTCCATCTGGAAATCTCACCTCGCAAGCGCGAACCTTACCATCACGGCCTTCGAATATCTGCTCTACCATCACCATCTTCCAATGCACGCGGGGCTTTGTACTATCATAGAAAAGAACCACATCTCCTGCCTTGATGTCTATTGATGTTTTCGGATCGGATGAGTGAAAAGATCTCAGTTGCTGCATGTATTCGATTCGCCATCTTGTTGCCAACTTAGCGAAGTATTTCATGCGGTGTTGCCACAATTCCCTCAGACTCGAACTAGCAACTTCCGCAGGCGGATTTTGGATCGTACCTGGAGAGTACATCTGCAGAAATTTTGCTGGTGTAAGAGGGGCTGATCCCAACGGATCCTCCGAGCTGATCTGCTTTTTGACAACCTGGCGCCCCTTTATGACCCAAAATCGCTCCCTTATCTTGGCTAGGACGGTGTCGACTCCTCCGTGCAATGTTGTTCGGTAATATTCGTCAACTATAAGCGCCGTAATATGATGATTAGGCGGCAAAATGATCGGGTGCTTGAGATCATCATTTCCCTCTAGCATCTGGAGTCTACCTCCTACTCTGAGAAGCTTCTTATCATCGAGGAACGGGCCAAGTTTAAGGATTTTGGACGATAATGCCAAAACGCCGTGTTTCTTTAAAGAATAATACTCATTAGTAAAATTTGTTCTATGTACGTACCTTAACCAATAAAGCTCAGCATCGTCCAGCTCCTCTTTGGTCAAGAACTTCTCAAATTTTGTTTTGCGGTGAACAAACCGCAAAACCCAGCTAGTCACCCTCAGTAATCTTAGCCACGTGCTAAAATTGTTGCAGCTCATGATGGCTTCCATAAGTTCCTTCGGCTTTCTGCATGCGTCGTTTTGAGATTCTTGAGTTTCTGTCAGCAGATTTATTTTACATGTTATATTTGCAGGATCCTCTCGACTCTCAAGAACACCAACATTGAGCCACTTTGGTCCATTGGCCCAATCTGATGAAGACTGCAACTTATCTCCAGCGATCCCTCTTGTAATCAGATCAGCCGGATTGTCTTTGCCTGAACAATGGCCCCAATCAGCAACGGAAGTATGACGGCGAATTTCCTCGACTCTGCTTTGCACATATGGCTTCCATTTCTGCAGCTACCCGTATATCCAATTAAGGGTGATTTTGGAATCAGTCCATAACAGGTATTCCTTGATAGGAATTTTAAGTGAGGTTTTTAGGTACTGACACAATCGAGCAGCGATTAATGCCGCTGTGAGTTCCAACTTTGGGAGAGTAAGCTCCTCGTTCCCATTTATCTTGATGGGCGCTACTCGGCTCTTGGAACACAAAAATGAAACTGCTGCGTCCCCCTTTGAATCGATCACTCTTATATATGCAACTGCGCCATAGGCTCTCAGGCTCGCATCTGCAAAAATGTGTCACTGGACCTTGTTGATTGATGTTAGAGATAAAGCTGATCTTGGTACGGCCATGCCCTTTAATTGCAATATATTCCTGATACAATCTTCCCAGTCCGAAAGCAAATCATCTGGCAAACTCTCGTCCCATTCCAATTTCTTCTTCCACGTCACTTGGAACAATATTTTCAGTTTGATGACCGTTGGACTTATTATTCCCAATGGATCATATATACGAGCCAAAATCGATAAAATATTACGCTTGCTTCCTCGAAATGAATTGAGTTCAATGAAACTCTGGACCGATTGTAGAGTCACGGACAACTCGTCGCTGAAGACCATCCAGATAAGTCCCAGAACCTTCTGCCGCGCTGGCAATTCTTCTGATGTGACTGCACTTCGAACTGTGGAGCTGTTTGAGTGCCATTTCCTAAGGTTCATTGAAGCTTCACTCATGACCTCAGTAGCCTCCCGCAGAAATTGTTCCCCTTCCTCCTCGGAGTCTACACTGATGACTAGGTCGTCCATATAAAAACTATTTTCCAGCATTTGGCAAGTATTTGGAAACCGTTTCTTTTGCTGTGCTAAATGATGACGGATCGTGGCTGTTAGAAGGAATGGACTACTGCAAACGCCAAATGTTTCCCTGGTCATGCGGTATTCCTGGTAATTTGATGACGGTGAGGCATTTGCCGGTGAAGAGGACCAAATGAACCTGTGGGCATCTCGGTCGGCTTCGCTCAACAGTATTTGCAGAAACGCCTTCTCTATGTCTGCCACCAAACCAACTTTCCCCATCCGAAAGTTGAGGAGAATTTTCAAGACGTCAGGTAATAGATTTGCACCGGTAAACAGCTGATCATTGAGGGATGGACCATCCTCTGCCTGACTGGAAGCGTCAAACACTATTCGCATCTTTGTTGTTGTGCTGTACTCTTTGTAAACCGGGCAGTGCGGCAGGTAGATTGTTCGTTTCGTCGAGGACGATGGTGAAACACGTTCCGCTATTCCATCAGCAACCACCTGTCGAATGCTCTCGTCGTATTCTTGCAGCTTCTTAGGTTCCCTAGAAAGACGACGAAACAAGCTATTTAGACGACTTACCGCCACATTTTTGTTACTGCCAAACACAACATTCGGCTCTTTCCACGGCAAGCTGGCTTCATAGCGGCTACCAACTCGTTTGATGTACTGGTTCGTCATCTCCTGGGTCATGCGCTGTGTCTCCGATTCCTCTCCTAGTATACCAATGGACTCTAATGCCCAAAGCGCAGAAAAGTCATGCTCACTTGTGTTGCAGGCATTGCAGATAAACAGCGGCTGAATAACATCACCTTTTCCAGCATTTACTTTGTTCGGATGAGTTCCTTGAAGCGTCCAACCAAATACAGTATCAACTGCTCGCAACCTATCAGACAGACACTGTTGTCTCCCCTTCACAATAGACCAGTAGTGGTCAGCCCCAATCAAAACACTGATTCCTTCTTCAACCTCGAGATTCGAGACTACACAATCAGCCAATTTTAAGCCACGGAAGGATTTACAGAGTGGATCTGGTGCACTGAGCACATCGGCACAAATTTCGGGCACTACGATCACTTCGATTTCGATTGTTTTCTTCGCGTATTGGCTTTGCACTCGTAATTTAAGTTTCTTGAACGATTTAGTTGGGGTTTTTTGTTTACATCCGAAAGGGATCACTGACATTTCCACGGTTTTATAGTTTCTCTGAAGATTTAATTTTTCCGCGACACTTTCTTTCAAAAAACTTAGTTGACTGCCTCCGTCAATTACAACGCGCAAAACTCTATTTTTCTCATTATTCCCGACCGCGATGCAACGTGCCGTTTTTAAGAAAACACAGTCAACGGAATTTTGCACACACATTGTATGACTGCTTTTGTCATTTACTTCTTGCGTTTCTTTTTTGTTTCTCCCGCACAACGACGATAAATGTTTTCCACCGCACTTCGCACATTTAAGAAACCGACTACTACGGCATTTTTTAGACATGTGTCCCTCTTTTGCGCAGCGAAAACAACGGTTGTCTTTTCGAAGACGATCTCTTTTGTGCTGCAGAGACACTGTTTCACAACTTTTTGCTGTGTGCGTAGCAGAACCACAGAATAAACACTTCTCGTCCTCCTCGGATTTAGCTCCGATCAAACTTGCTGCTGTTGTTGGGGATACCTTTGTGTGTGTGCGTGTAGATGTGACTCTGCTTCTCTCTAATGCTTCCACCTCTTTCTTTAGAAAGCGCAGAATGCTGTTAACGCCACGGTCGTGCATACCATAAAGAGAAGTTTGTGTTTCAGAGGAATCGTCGCTGTTTCTGATGTTCTCTGCTGCTTCCTCCTTACGCGTTTCTCCTTCTTTCCTTCGATGATAATCCACTCGCAGTTCTGACGGTAGGCATCGTAAGAGAATTGATTTTAACATGACGTCATATCTCTGCGATGGAACTTGTAGCGCTGTAAGAGAACGTATGGAAGTGGCAATGCTGTTGTATAAGTTTCGCAAATTTACAGCGTCTGATTTAACCGTTACTGGACTGAGAGATATTAATTTTTGCATGTGATTGTCTATGAGTTTTTCAGTATCACCATACTGCTCCAATAACAACGCAAGTGCTGCATCGTAGCACGATGAAGTAGCAGTAAATCCCGCTACGACTTTCTTAGCCTCCCCACTCAACACATCCTCAAGATAATTAAATTTTTCTGCTGCAGACAGCTGATCATTTTGATGAACAGCGCTGTTAAATTGGTCCCAAAAGGGCATCCAATCACGCATATTGCCATCGAATTTTTTTAATTGCAGTTTAGGCAAATGTATGTTGCTTTTATGAGTGGGTGGAACTAGAGTGTTCGAATTGTTGAGAGTATTGTTACCAAGTGGAATACTGAGGGGATCCTGCTTTACTCGTAGCTTTCGTAGGCGATTGTTTAGTTTAGCTAAAATAGTAATGGCTGTGTCTTCATAATCAGCCATTCGTTCGAACTCCCTCTCCTGGTCGTCGGCCTTGATAAGATTCTTGGCCATCACTTGCTTATCCGCTTCCTGAAGTTTTCCAACGACCGCTGTCAATCGCTCAATGAAGGCTACGAGTTCCTCTTCAAATTCTTCGAATTTACTTGCATTTTCTTCACTTAACTGACACTGCGTGTCTAAGTACTCCGAAGCCGCTTTCGCAATTTTCGTCAATGAGGTTCTAAAAGTACCACGCGTTAACACCTCCATTGTCGTTACGATATTTCGTCGTGTCCTCCCGGGTTTCGGCACCAAATGTTAAAAAATGTTCCCAATAAATAAAGACACGAAATAAATTCAATGGTGATTTATTAAAAGAAAAACGAAAACTAAGCAAATTACAATTTTGCAATATTAAGAAAACGTTAAGGTTTAAGCAATTCAAAATGACTGGCACTGTGGCCTACTCAAAAGCGAGATTTTATACATGATTTTCATAACTGTTCTTAAGTAAATACTTCAAATAATTAAGAGAGAATGTAATGCAATGAAACGTTAGACTGAATCTTTAGTAAATACATACTTTAAATGATTAAGAGAGAATATAACAGAATGAAATTAAATATAATGAAACGTTAGACTGAATCTTTAAATAATACTTCAAAATGAAAGTGAGAATATAAAAAACAATATATTAGGCTGCTTGCTTTTTTCAACAGTAACATTGGTTTAAAAATCGGATACTGTATTACATACAGTCGGGTGCAAAATAATACGAACACTTCTACGCCAATGTTTCAAAAGCATAAAATTTCTCTCAGCGTTGAGCGAAGTAAATAAAACTAACTTTGGTGTTCCCAAATCAAAGTACAGTTCTTTTTACCAAAATATTAATCATTTATTTCAATTATATCGTTCGTTTTGCGCATTGCGGACGGTTTCGGCTGTGAAAAATAATAGGGATACCTATAAGAAAAACGATTAAAATTAGCAATTGATTGTTTTTAGTTTTACTTTTTTGCACCTAATTGGTAAGATTATAATTTATTTGCACGGAACATAATGAAGCTTATGATTTTAATAGAAATAAGCTTTTAAAAATAGGTCAAGCACATCATTGTAGCGCTGAGGAATGGAAGCTGATCAAGGATCTCCAGAATAAGAGTATTTCTTACCGAGAAATTGCTGGAAAAAAACCGCGCTACTCAAAAGTGGAACCTTTTGCTTCTTCCAGCGCATTGAAAGAGAGTTCAGCCTGCACGTCGACACCTCTACTTTAGACACGATGCTTATTGAAAACAACCTTAATGTAAGAAAGTTAATTTATTTTACTCAGATCGTTGTAGTTCACAAGTACGGAAACCACCAATACGGCATAATGCAAGACACATTCATCATCATGAAAACAAAGAAGTTTTTAAATATACCAATGGCTGTCCCTATTATTTTGCATATAACTGTACCTCGGTAGTTCGAATTAACGAAAATCTATTTTTATTCCATCCATAACTACGGAGATTTTAGAATTACTGGAAAAGGCAGTGTAAAACGATTTTACGTATTTCTACTTAAGAGTTAAGTTGCTTTTCTGGGTGGCTTATGTTTGTTTGAACAATTGTTAGAAATGTAACTTAAAATCATTATTTATTGAAATCAAACCATTCACTAAATCGGTTGACACCAAAATGGTAACTGGGGAAGAGCACCTTGATCTGATCTCAAATAGATACGATTTTCGGGAAAAAAATCTTCTAGAAAGAGCAACTTAACTATGCTTAATACTCTGTAAATGTAAAAGGACTAAGCATAGAAACGACAGACAAAACTCGAATTACAGGGTACCGATTTTGGCAAGTGCTCGGATTACAAGCTCCTTACCGTTATAGCAAGTTTTATCAAAATAAATCAAATTTATCATATATATCATTTCTGTAGTATAGGTACCATTTACGGCTCTCACACTTAACCAATCTTAACAAATAAGGGTCAAAAGGAAGAGAATTTCCTGGAGCACTGACGAATTGCACTTTCACTTTATAAATTTTAACAAATTAAAAAACAAATCAAAATAAATATTGTACCCAAAATGAACTCCCAAAAGAATAAACACTTCCCGTATGATTTCCATGAGGTTTCCATCAGTTGACAGATGGAAACCATATGGGAGGATGTTGGATGGGAAGTTTGGATTTTGGGGGTTGGATTTTCTCTTGCGAGACTTCTCGCAGGGCACACATTTATTTAGTCATTTATATTATTACTTGTGTTCGCCCAGTGGTAGAAATTCTACCATTATAGTTACAATACTAAACAATTCAGTACAATTTAACCTAACGATATTTTATTACTTTAAAGATTCTTACCTTTATTACCTTCCAGCCGTTGAATTTTGGAAGTTTTTTGTTCGTGTTCCATTTTTATATCTGGTTTCTATGCAACACTCCAACGTACAGTTGTGTTCAAAATAATAGCAGCGCTACGTTAACATCGCTTAAAATTCTTCCCTGGCGAAAAATTGGTAGTTTAAACTGTGAAGACATTTGTGTAAATTTTCTAACGGCATTGGACAAACAAATCTAGTGAAAATATGCAAAGCAGAGCTTGCATGGACGACGAAAGAAGTAAATGCGAACGGAAAAGAAGTGTTCATAATAATAGGAGTGTTTTGGAAAAAGTAAAAAAAATCAAGTTTGCCGAATTAAGAACTATAAAAACAAAAAGCTTTTGCTGTAAGGTCATTATTTAAAATTGTTTACTGTACTTTTTTTTAAAAACTGATAACAGAAGGTCGAAGAAAGAATACAAATTAGGAAAAGCGAGAGCTCATTCGAAAACTGCCTCAAATACGAACATTTTACAGAAAATTACAAAAAAAAAAACTCCAAAGCTAATGACAGGTTAACTGTAAGATTTTCTAAAAACTACCAGCGGCATCTACCTAGGTCATACAAGATAAGGTTTAACTTCGTATTAGTGATGTTACTATTTGCAGTAGACCTCTAGAAAATAAACGCTTTGCCAAAGTCCACGGAAGGTCCCATTTTAGACAAAAAAAAAAGTGTGTCACACGCGGTAGAAGTGAAACTTTTTTAAAAATGGTGTATATATTATTTGTATTGGTCATATAATTTTACGAATGAGATAAATACGGAGAGATACAGATTGCGAGAGAGCGAAGAGCGAAAAAGACGAACAGACACGGACAACTGAATATAATATACATACAAATATAATTTAATTACTTATTTATTTTAATCCACCAAAATTACCAAAAGTTTGAATAGCGTTGTACATAACTTCATCTTCAAACTGATTCTCAAGATGACTTTATCAACATTGCCCTGGTAAATTTTGAGATTTTAAGTGATGTTTCATAAATAATACATAATACTAACATAAATACTTCTTTATGTGACGATATAAACGACGATATAAAGATCAGTAAAACCGTTACAGCCATAATTATCTGTAGACTTCTGTTATCAGATATTGATAGTTTCAGTATCAGGTGCAGTAAAAATGGCTTAGTCCTTAAACTACTCAAGTGTCAGTACCTACATTACAGGAAAATGATACCGAGTGTTCAAGTAATTCGTATCAATTCATTCTTTCTGTTGCCGTATTTAGGTTCGCCCCAAACTTTGACAAAGCATATGAACCACATTGTGAATAGATCATACTCAATGTTATTTTTTGTGATGGTAGTGTAAAGAATTTAAACGATCTTATGTCACTTTTTCACTCAATTTTTACAGTGTTGTCCGTCCTCCCCTCGAACATGCTTCGCTAGTTGGACACCTTACTGTAAGAATCACAATTGAAGCCCTCCAGCCAAGCTTCCTTCACTTCGCACTAAAAGAGCTTCTATGGGTCGACCCTTTTAACCTCGTACCATATTTGTATCGGATAAAACCTGGTCTTTGAGACGGGTTAATAACGACATCAATTTTATGCATCAACTGATTTCAGGTCTGATATATCGTACATACTTTTGCCCCGATTTACTATTAATTTAAAAATATACCTTTCGTGGGCGATTATATATATAGTATATACAGTAGAATCTCGGAAAGATGAACTATTCCAAAAGATGAACTACCCAGAAAGATGAACGGAATCTTTTCACCATTGCAGTATTCTAAAAGATGAACGGTTGATTTTTTGGTACTCGAAAAGATGAACGTTCTATCCATAAATTGTTATTCATAGTAGATTCATACAACAGTTATTTTTTGGAAAACTATTATTTTCTGCTTGATTTTGTATTTCATTTCATTTGTTTACATGCCAGTGTGGAGTGAATTTATGTTGAGGAAACGTGCCCCCAGTCAAAAGCCAAGTTTTTTAAATTTCAAAGAAAATTGAAGTGTTGAAAGGCATTTTAGCCAAAATTAAGTACCTACTCAAAATTAAGTGCCTATTCCAAAAGATGAACATTTCGAAAAGATGAACAGGACCTGCTTTTCATTCGTTCATCTTTCCTGTAGAGTTGAGAAGCTCCTCATGACAAATGATACTCTTTGTGTATGTATTACACTCTACTCAATAAAAACAAACAATAGTACCATCTTACATGTAAATATCAAATTTATTCTCGTTCAAATAGTCAACAATCATACTTTGTATTTTTGGCACAGAACAGATCAACTAAAACACAAAATTCATATTTTCCCAAAATCCAGACAAAGAAATATAATGCGTACATATTATAGCCAGCGCAATGTTATGACTTTTGATTTGGCTTATTCACTGTATGTTTTTGAGCACATATACACTCACACACATAGAATGGGTCTTACTCATATGATTTCATTCTAATTTCTCCTACCTACTTGAAAGAAAGAAGTAAATCCGTCATACTCGTAAGTCGTAAGCTCGACAGCTTGTACGTAGTAAAAGTCAAATCCAATATTTTAGTTCTCAATCTCATTCATCACGCTGTTAGCGTAACGACTACAATTATTGGCACCCTTAAGGAAAATTTTGACTTTGATTGGCCACAACTTTACTGTTTTTTGAGTTATAATAAACATTTTTGTACTAGCGTATTATTTAAACAATTTTTTGTTGGTTAATATTATTAAATATTTAACGTGTAAATAAAAATATACTATAAAATTCAATTAAAAATATGCTTACCAATAACTATAATTATTGGCACCCCGATATAACTCTTGGCACCCAAAAAAAGTATAATTATTGGCAGTGCCAATATTGTAGCTTAATACGATGTAACTATTAGCACCCCCTGCAAATAATTCAACCGTATTTTGTTTGTCATCTTTTTAAGTCTGCAACCAATAACGGTTGAAAGATATAACAATTGGCACTAAAAAAAGTACAATTATTGGCAGTGCCAACAATTGTAGCTCCATACGATGTAACTATTGGCACCCCCTGCCAATAATTCAACCGTATTTTTTTTCGAACCAATTATTGGCACCCTTTTTATTAATGCTACATTGAATTAATTTACATAAACTGTTTAAAAACATCTTATTTCATACATTAGTATGTAAAATAAATACACTTTTTATTAAAAAATAGTGATATAAATGGTCAAAAATAGCTTACCAAATTATATGTCCTTAACCAAAACACTCGCAATTTCGGGAATTTTATTTTTTTTACGTGCACAAAGTTTCAATTATAAATTGCTACTATAGATTAATCGCTATCATTAAAATAATGACACAGAAATGTGAGGAATAGATGTAGATTTTGAAAAAACCTTAAATGGACTTGTTCGGACTAAAGAATAATAAGAAAATCCCTGTTGAATGATGGGGTGCCAATAGTTGGCTCAAAAATTTGGGGTGCCAATAGTTGTAGTCGTTACGCTATATATTATTTCAATTTGTTATATATTATTTATGTTATCGTTTGTTTGTAGTTTATTTGTTGTATTATTTATTTATTTTTATTTATACGCGAAGTCGAGAAACGATTTAACAAGGCAGCGACGAACATTCTACGATATCACGGATTGATATACATAATTTGAAACCAACATATAACACATGAAAGAAATAACTTTTATCTTAGATATTTTATTTATTTAAATATTATAGTAAGACTTATCTAAACTTATCTAACTTAATTTATCAATGTACGTCTGTACAGCACCACGTCTCAAACACCACCTCTCTTATTTTCTATGATCCTTCTTGTTGTCTGCTCTACCTCCGAACATATCTCTTTATTTTTGCATGTGTCATTACCTGCAAGTTGATATATGACCCTTTTGGGATAATTACGGAATTCGTGGGAAAGGATTACCCGAACGAAATTACGGAATTTGAGTCCTAGCTCCTAGCATGTGCCAGGAAATTCAGAAAAATATCCGAACACAAATATAGAAATGTGGGTAGCATGTGCTAGGATCAAACGTTATGGAAAAGCCATATGGTATTTTAAAATGGGATTTTGAAATGCAGGTATGCATACTTATGAATGCAACAAATCCTTCCCCATTAATAAAAGAGAATTATTCTTTGGAGAGGAATAATACTCGAAAAATTATGTAATGCAATTTGAATATTCGGTATAGCTTTGAGGGCAGAACAGACAACATGTTACAATGCTAATTTATTTATATTTTTTTTTTTTTTACATTAATTTCAACTTAACCCATTAACGACCGCTGTACTAAATAAAGTACACCCACTTGGAGCTTTTTATTTTGATTTTTAGTTAAACTATTTATCATTACAAAGTTTAAAGTGAAAAATTAAATTTTTTTTAGTTCTTTCGTCATTTATGTGAAATTTTTTCTACTGTACTCATTTGAGTACAGTGGGCACATGACTATACAAATTTTTTAAAATTTTTTTTTTTCTTAAATGCGTTACAGTTTGCACATGAACTGGAAAATTTTTTTTAAATAAAAATCACTTTGGGCGTTAATGGGTTAAGAAATATTTCGTATCTATTTAAAAATATGTTTAAACTAAATTTTTTATTTATTTATTTTCTTGTTTATGAATGCGAATTTTAACCGAAAATTTTAATTGTATTGATTTATTGTAGATTAATTTATAGTAACAAAATATTTTTTTTTTCTTTTTATAAATTTAGGGACTTATGATTTCAAAATAACATTTACATTTATATTTTTCAAATAATTGTTTTTAAATCTGTATTATTATTACTATATATTCTTTGTATTTTTTTTTTTGTATGGACGCTTAGGTTGAGTTGTTTTCTCATAATATTTGCAAGTCTAATTTGGCCATCTTCCTCCTATTTGAATTATAATTATTATTTGGAGAGGAATAATTATTGTTAGGACTGAAATCAACCTAAAAAAAATATCTCGGACTTAAAGCGTGAGGGTTTTACATTATAACTGTGTTTAACTATTTTTCTTATTTATTTATAAGAACTTTACATTATATATTTTTTGTTTTGAAAACATTAAGTATACAATTGGAGTTTTAATCTAGGTAAGAACTCTAACAAAAATATGTTCTTTTTTTTTTTTAAAAAACATAAAATTTTAATTTTTTTATCTAGGCGTTAGAGAAATACATATATTATTAATATTTATATAACATACTATATGTATGCATCTACATATGTATATTTATGACTACTTGTTTTTTGCATATTTATTTATTTATTTTTTTTTTATTTTTTTTTTTAACGCACTAACTGTATGGAGGATGTCTGTGGTAGTGTCAGTGATTGTGCAAGTACTTTGTTTGTTTTATTTCGATCTTGATTTGGCGATGAGACAGGACCGTGGCTATTGGTTTCTAGGATTTGTAGTTCAACATGTTCCGGTACTCCGGCTGTGACTATTGTCTTACACTGCAGTAATTTCTTAATTACTGGGTATACTTTAAATATTAGGTATATTGTTACAATTGTTATTAAAATACTGGAAAAGGATAGGTAAATAAAGGATAGTTTGCGGTGTTGTAGGGATATATTGTCGTTGTTAAGTTGTTCTAATTTTTCATTTATATCGGCTAGTGACTTAGATCCCTTTTGTATAATTTCATTTGTATCTCATCCACTCATTACTTGCGGTATTTTGGTCATTTTGGCGATTTCAACAATTTCATTGAAAGAGGCATTTATTATTTTTAATGCTGGATGCTCTGAAGGAAAATATGAGGGTTGTTCAATTCTGAGTGGATGTCTATTATTACCTTGGTAATATATTGTATGGTCCGCTATTTGCATGTGACAGACCTGGTTAATAGTGAGTATACCTTGATTGGAAATTTGGGAAGTTATGAACCTCTGCATATAAGAAATGTGAATGGTGTTTGGGTTTGGGACCGAGAACAGCCAAGTATTAGGCCGTTTGAGTTTTATAAATGTATCTCGAGGAGGTGTTTGGAATCTGAGCGCGCACTCCACCTTTTCTTTTAATGGGGTTTGTAACATCTTTATTATGCATTCTTTTGTGTTGGTAGTATGTGAGAGGGGGACTTCTAATTGCCCGACATAAGTGTCGAAGTCAATTGTGTTAGTTATTTTAATGTAAGTCTGGACATCGTTTGTTTTCAGTAATGTATACGTCTGGGTCTGATAGTGTATTGCCAGATGTGAGTGTCTTATGTCCGGTATTAGAGAATGTTGTCGGGATGTATGTATCGGATAGCACCAGATCTGTAGGAACTGCATTTTTGGAAGCGTGAAGATTGGTAAATTGATTTTAATGACTAACTTATTCTGTACAAAATGTGATTTAACTGTAGCTGTTTGATAAAGAACTTGTAGACAGTCCTGGCATAGGGATTTTGTTTTTTCGTAGACTTTTAATAATGTTTTAGGTGATAGCAATAATGGGTGTATCCTGTTATTGTTTGCTGCGATTATTACGTCAAGTAAAGTCTTTTGTCTATGTTCTATTTCGGTAGTCTGTAGTATGATATTAAATAATATGTATATCTTGTCGTAGTTGTTCCCTTGTTAGTTGGTGGGTTGTGTTATGTAAATCGGTAATTTGGTAAGCTGTTTGTTGTTGCCTTTCCATCAACACAGATAAGGTTTTTTGGATTTGTTGTAGGATCGCATTAACGACACTTATTTGCTGTTTTCTACAAGAGAGTTTTCTTTGGATTCTAATTTACTAAGCTTACTATACATATATCTCCTGTTCATTGTTATTATCCAGAGTACAGAACAAGTATTGACCACCCCATCGAAAATGGATCTTTTTGGTCGTCGCGTAGTTATAAGCTCACGAATAGTAAGAGTACGCACTTTGATTTGTTCCATTATAGCATGGACCTGTTGCTGTTGGAGATAGCAAATTCTTGTGGTGTTAGCTCCGGGGTTACATAGGCGTGGTGTATGGTGATTTAGATAGTTCGACAACCGGGAAGAATATGACCAAGAATAGTAGAATTGGTTCCATTATGTTCTGTAGAGGGTGGAATGGGACTGTCAGTAAGGGTTTTTATTAATATTAAAAGAAATATTTGTCGATAGAGTAGTGCGATACTATGGAAGTGTTGTTAAAATTTGTAAGACGTGTACCATAAAAAGGAGAGAGTATACAGAAAAAAAAAATTTTTATTTTTGACCTGGTGATTGGAAAAATATTTGGGTTACTAAATTGTTTTTAGGCTCGCTTAATCATAATAAGGTTTTAGACGGTTATTGTGTATTACCACTTGTTTTCTACCGATTTTGACCGTAGAGTTCACCGGACCTGGTACTGCTGTGACGGTATATGGGCCCCTCCAAATGGGTGCTAATTTGTTTTTCCGATTTTCGTTTTTGACGAGTACCTGATCCCCCACATGAAAAGAATGGGCTCGTGCGTTTTGATCATAATAAGCCTTGGACCTGTGTTTACTAACTAGGAGATTACGTCTTGCTATTTCATAGCTTTTCTGGAGTTTATATTTCAGCATATGGTAATAACTCTCCGAGTTACATAATGGTTCAGGTTCTCTTTTCAAATTGGATGGTATATCAGCGGTGAAACCGTACAAGCACTCCATTGGCGTGAGTTTGGTTCCTTCATGGACGCTGTTGTTATAAACAAATGTTGCTGTTCTTAGGAATTGGTCCCATGATTTTGGATTTTCGTCACTTATGCTTTGCAGATACTCGATGTGCTCGTTCAAGGGCACCATTTGACTGTGGGTGATATGCTGAAGTCTGTAATTTTTTAATCTTAAGCAATTTGCAAAGCCCCTTAAATAACTCGCTTAGAAAATTCGTTCCTTGGTCAGTAACCAATCTCTTTGGAATACCATAGCGCGTGATTATTTGGTCAAAAACCATTTGAGCTACTGTTATAGCTTCTGCGTTTGGTAATGCATAGCAGTCAACGAATTTAGTCAGGTTATCCTGGAAGGTTAGAATGTATAAATTACCTGAATGTGGTTGTTCCAATGGTCCACTATATCTAAGTATACCTTATCGAACGGTCTTTCGCAAATGTCAGTGATCACCATTGGCATCCTTACGGTCGGTGTTGATTTCATCCTCTGACATTTTTTACATCGTTTAATATGTTTTTTAATGTCTCGTAGCATACTTTTCCACCAGAATTTTCTTTTAATTCGTTTATACCTTTTTATCACCCCTTGGTGACCTCCAAAAAGTGAGTCGTGGTAATCTTTAAGGACCGTGTTTATTTCCTCGGGATCTGTTAGTGTTTCAATTTGTCTTTCTTTCACTGTTTGTGGATTTTTCACCGCTGGGATATTACCGATGGGATTGGTTAAGGGGTTTGTTGTTTTCTTTACATTATCCTTAGTAACTTCATCTTCTGTCACGCCTTTTCTCCCCTCTAGTATATTTTTACGTGATTTGTTCCGAGTGACTGCATTACATTTGAAAACTGTACCAATAGTTTTCAGATCTGAATCTTTTGGGTTTCTTTCGGTAGTTGCTTTACCGGTAGAAAAGGTATTTGGAGTATTAAGTGGGATGCGACTGAGAGCATCCGCATTTGTATTATATTTTCCTGGCTTGTATTCTATCTGATAGTCGAACTCTGATAATTTGTGGTGGAATCTCACCAGTCGCGTTGTCTTTTACGCTGAATACTCCTTTCAGTGGCTTATGATCTGTGTATACAGTGAATTTGCGCCCTTGAAGGTAGCATCGGAAATTTTTGGATGCCCATACTATCGCAAGCAACTCCTTTTCAATCGTGGAGTAATTGCGCTCCGCTTTGTTTAATGTTCGGCTTGTGTAGGCGATAGGTCGATCTCTCCCTACTTCTCATTGGGAGAGTACAGCGCCTAGCGCCTCGTTACTTGCATCCGTGGTAAGGTTAAATGGTCTTGTAAAAGCAGGATATGCGAGTAGTGGAGGTGTTACCAAAGCATTTTTTTTTTTTTTTGGAATGATTCTTGACACTTTTCCGTCCATTTAAATTTGACTTCCTTGCGGAGCAAGTTAGTTATTGGCCGAACGATTTTGGAAAAATTCTGTATAAATTTCCTGTCCCAAGAAGCTTTGGATCTGTCGTATCGTGCGGGGTACCGGGAATGTTTGGACGCAGTTAGTTTTACTGGGGTCTGGGTCTGAGGTCCTTCTTCTGAACAAACGTGTCCTAGATAAACTACTTCTTTACATAGTAACTGGCATTTTTCTGATTGAAGTTTCAGATTGTTCTCTCGCAATTTTTCGAAAACGTTTCTTAATTTCCCGTTATGGTCATCCAGATTTTTACCGTGAATAACTATGTCATCTAGATAGATAAAACATTCAACACCCTGAAGACCGGTCAGTACGTAATTCATAAGACGCTGGAATGTCGCCGGGGCGCCTTTTAACCCAAACGGCATACGTTTGAACTCGTAATGACCATAGTTGGTGCTAAATGCCGTTTTGGCTCTATCTCGTGGGTCGACCAGAACTTGATGGTAACCGCTGGCTAAATCGAGAGTGGTGAAATACCGAGAGTGACCTAGTTGGTCCAGAATGTCTTCAATTCGAGGTAACGGGTACGCATCACCTATTGTTTTTTCGTTTAACTTACGAAAATCGACAACTACCCGTCATTTTTTTTCTCCATTTATACTCGCTTTTTTGGGAACTACCAGAAGAGGAGAATTCCATGGACTTTTGCTTAGCAGAACTATATCATTGTTGAGCATTTCTCATAGTTGTTCATTTATTACGTTTCGTTGTGATTCTGGCAGTCTATACATCCTTTGATTAATTGGTGCTTGATCATGTACTGTTGGGATTTCGTGAGTAATCGCATGTGTATAAGAAAGTTTATCATATTTCAATATATCAGCGTACTCGTTGCATAGTTCTGTTATTGATTGTTTTTCATCTGAACTGAGATTTGTGCAAATTTTAAGTTCTTCCTCGAGCTGTTTAAAACGCGAAAGATTATTATCTTCGTCCGGTGGGTTCTTCTCCGGGAAAAGAAATTTAACATGCTGATTGATGTGCGTTTCCATAGGAACTATGAAGTAATCATGAACGGGGACCAGTGTTAATCTTAGCTTAAAGATGGTAACTGGTTCGCTAGTGACGTTCAGGGTGCCGATTAGACTAGTGGGTCCTATAGCAAGTAAAGTGCTAGATAGAAAGACTCCATCACTTATTTCTTGATTCAAGCAGAATATTTCTTCTTTTAAATTTAATGGGATAGCAATAACCTTCTGTGACCGTGCAGGTACAAAAACTTCTTGTTTTAGCTCTATTTACACCAATCTATTTACTGCTGTTGGCACTTGGGTTGCGCAGCCAGCTTCCAGCATATGAGAAGCCTTGGAGACGCTACGGGCGGTATGTTTAACCACTTCGGGTACCGCTTTGTCTGCAGTTTGTCTCACTTCGACTGGCCTTGTGCAACAGAATATTGGATTAGAGGGTTTTGGTGCTATTCCTATCGAGGAGGGTGTGCAACCAGCTTCTCGCGTAGAAGATGCCTTGGAGACACTACAGACGGTATGTTTAACCTCTTCGGATACCGCTTTGCCTGTAGTTTTTCTCACTTCGGATGCAACTGTTCAATAGATATTCCTATCCAATACAACAAGAGGAATACTGAATTCTTCTGGGTTTCTTCTCGTGCGGAGAAATCTTAGTTTTTGATTAGGACCGTCTACACTACAATACTTAGAAGGGAAATCGTTTCCTAATAACCCGTATGCGGATAAACCTGGTATTTCGCGCACTATTTGGAAATCGCAGGGAATATTTGTTTTAAAATTAAAATTACCCTGGCAACTTCCTATTGTTCTTCCTGTTCCAAATGGCGTTTGCAATGTACAGGTATTATTTGTATTTATTAAATGTTTTGCGTTGCTTATTTTATTTTCCTTAATTATACTAACCTCAGCGCCGGTGTCGACTACTAACTGTACGTCACCGTTAAGGCCTATATCTAAAGGGAGCTTAACTATAGGCACACTTGATATTGGCGGCTGAGAATACCCCGTAATAATTTTTTCTTTTATTGTTGTCGGGCTGGGGAGTTTCGGCCCGACCGTGGGGAGTTTCCCTGGTTGTTTGACTCCCACTTTTCCTTGTGTACACATTCAGTCACGACGTGGCCTATTCGACCACAGAAATCACAGCTGGTGCTGACATTAATTACTCAAGGTGTACTTTCTGTTCGGACATTGGCTGCGTTGTTTATGCTGGACTGCCTATACCCCCGGTTGGGATTTTGTTGGTTATGTTGCCAGTATTCCCTGTTAGGATTTTGTTCACTAAAAGGGTTCCTGCGTGGCGGTTGGGTATTATCAGTCGGTTGCCTTAGGATCCGCCAGCAGTCCTTTATGTCGTGGTTGTAAATTTTACACGAGGAGCAGAACAGGGTATTTCTTCGTTTAATACAGTCACTTTAAGTATGACCTTTTTTTTGACAAAAAGAGCACGTTATTTGAACGCGCTATGGGTTCAAATTTTTTTGGGATTGCTTCAATATTATTTTTTGGGTAGGTCTGTGAAATTGGATAATACTGTGTTTGGGGTGTATGTAGGTCATTGCTTTGGGAGTATGGGACTGTTGCTAACATATTATTTATTTGTGGGAGTATATGTCCATGATTCGGTGCAGTTAATTGAGGCATTGTTGTCGAATAGGGTATATGGGGAACTAAACCGGGATATGTATAGTTATTAAATGACATTTGTTGGAGACGCTCCATATCTAACGCTTTCAGTGTTAGCTCATTGACCGTTCCTCCATCAATTGTAAGTAGATATTGGCACAGATGTGGGTTGCTTACCCCACTCCTTAGTGCATTTTTCGCAAAATCTTCTAACTGGGTGTTAACTGGAATTGCTGCGGTGCCGTACTTTATATCGGCAGCCTCTTTGCAAAGCGTCAACAACTGCTTTATTCTATCCGTAAATGCAGTGAGCGCTTCTAAAGGGTTCTGTCGAAGGGTTATTAATTTATTTACCAACTCCTGGTAAGTTTCCCTAGGCAAATAGGTTCTATTAAGAAGCTTTTCGGCATCTTCAAAAGTATCTGGCTGGTTTGAAGCTATCAGCTGGTAAGCTTGTCCTCATAACCGTGTTGGAAATATTTCCAGAAATGCGGATTTTTCAGCTTCAGTAAGATAGTTAATAACTCGTTTGCAACTACCTACGAAAGTTTGTAGTTCACAGGTTACCGTAGGGCTTGGCTCTCCTGCAAAAAGAGGAACCATCTGTGCTACGAGCTTTGCAACTTTACCGTAGTCGATATTCATTTCAAAAAATTTATTGGGTGTTGGTTTAGGAGGAGAAAGGAAACTTTGTTCTGTTTCGGTACTGGGGATGTCAAGCCAATTTAAAACAATTTCGCTTGAACTTATTTCACTAACACTATCAGACTCACAATTTTCTATCTTATGTTCTAAATTTTCTTGGGTATTTAAAGAAAGTGAGAAATGTTGAAAATTTTGCAATTCTTTTTTAAATTGAAGTGTGTCATTTTTAAATTTTACTATTTTAGCGAGTCTTTGTGCTCGAGTATTCTCTAATATTAAATTTACTTTTTCACACTACAGAATTGAAAACTTTTCTTCTTTTTCCACTTGCTCACTTAAATTAATTAAATATTCACTTAGACTTACGGTGGTGGTATTGGGTAGGATGGTGCCGCTTCTTAGTCGTCTGGGTGATGGTTGTTGTTTTGGTGTCAGTGATGGTGATCCTTTTGAAGTTCCGGGTATGTTTTCTGGATCTGGGGTGAAGTCCTCAATGTTTGGTGTTGACGAGGTTGCTGCTGAAGTTGCTCGCACTAATATTAAAAATCTCCACTAGATATGCTCTCTTTGAACTGGAATTAGGTGTTTTCTTGATTGTTTCTACAGAGTCTACTCTCAGTCTCAGCTTTGTACACATCCCAGCTCAGTCGGGCGGCTGCTGACGCAGTGTAAGTGCATGTGTGTGCTACTTGGTGGGGCTTCGGGTAGTATACATATAGTGCTAGCGCGCTCATACATGATAGCATTGTATGTGAAACCACTCTCATCAAGCTCTTTTCGAACTGAAATATTGAGGGCGTAATGAATGAAAATATGAATGAGATTGAGAACTAAAATATTGGATTTGACTTTTACTACGTACAAGCTGTCGAGCTTACGACTTACGAGTATGACGGATTTATTTCTTTTTTTCAAGTAGGTAGGAGAAATTAGAATGAAATCATATAAGTAAGACCCATTCTATGTGTGTGAGTGTATATGTGCTTAAAAACATACAGTGAATAGGCCAAATCAAAAGTCATAACATTGCGCTGGATATAATATGTACGCATTATATTTCTTTGTCTGGATTTTGGGAAAATATGAATTTTGTGTTTTAGTTGATCTGTTCTGTGCCAAAAATACAAAGAATGATTGTTGACTATTTGAACGAGAATAAAATTGATATTTACATGTAAGATGGTACTATTGTTTGTTTTTATTGAGTAGAGAGTATCATTTGTCATGAGGAGCTTCTCAACTCGCCGTTCGGAGTCGGCAAAAAACTGTAGGTCCCTTCCATATGGTGGGAAAAATAACATGCACACACAAATAGTTGCGAGAAGCTCGGCTTGGTTCTGTATAGAACTACAGTAGAATCTCGGAAAAATGAACGAATGAAAAACAGGTCCTGTTCATCTTTTCGAAATGTTCATCTTTTGGAATAGGCACTTAATTTTGAGTAGGTACTTAATTTTGGCTAAAATGCCTTTCAACAGTGCAATTTTCTTTGAAATTTAAAAAACTTGGCTTTTGACTGGGGGCACGTTTCCTCAACATAAATTCACTCCACACTGGCATGTAAACAAATGAAATGAAATACAAAATCAAGCAGAAAATAATAGTTTTCCAAAAAATAACTGTTGTATGAATCTACTATGAATAACAATTTATGGATAGAACGTTCATCTTTTCGAGTACCAAAAAATCAACCGTTCATCTTTTAGAATACTGCAATGGTGAAAAGATTCCGTTCATCTTTCTGGGTAGTTCATCTTTTGGAATAGTTCATCTTTCCGAGATTCTACTGTATATACTATATATATAATCGCCCACGAAAGGTATATTTTTAAATTAATAGTAAATCGGGGCAAAAGTATGTACGATATATCAGACCTGAAATCAGTTGATGCATAAAATTGATGTCGTTATTAACCCGTCTCAAAGACCAGGTTTTATCCGATACAAATATGGTACGAGGTTAAAAGGGTCGACCCATAGAAGCTCTTTTAGTGCGAAGTGAAGGAAGATTGGCTGGAGGGCTTCAATTGTGATTTTTACAGTAAGGTGTCCATACTAGCGAAGCATGTTCGAGGGGAGGACGGACAACACTGTAAAAATTGAGTGAAAAAGTGACATAAGATCGTTTAGATTCTTTACACTACCATCACAAAAAATAACATTGAGTATGATCTATTCACAATGTGGTTCATATGCTTTGTCAAAGTTTGGGGCGAACCTAAATACGGCAACAGAAAGAATGAATTGATACGAATTACTTGAACACTCGGTATCATTTTCCTGTAATGTAGGTACTGACACTTGAGTAGTTTAAGGACTAAGCCATTTTTACTGCACCTGATACTGAAACTATCAATATCTGATAACAGAAGTCTACAGATAATTATGGCTGTAACGGTTTTACTGATCTTTATATCGTCGTTTATATCGTCACATAAAGAAGTATTTATGTTAGTATTATGTATTATTTATGAAACATCATTTAAAATCTCAAAATTTACCAGGGCAATGTTGATAAAGTCATCTTGAGAATCAGTTTGAAGATGAAGTTATGTACAACGCTATTCAAACTTTTGGCAATTTTGGTGGATTAAAATAAATAAGTAATTAAATTATATTTGTATGTATATTATATTCAGTTGTCCGTGTCTGTCCGTCTTTTTCGCTCTTCGCTCTCTCGCAATCTGTATCTCTCCGTATTTATCTCATTCGTAAAATTATATGACCAATACAAATAATATATACACCATTTTTAAAAAAGTTTCACTTCTACCGCGTGTGACACACTTTTTTTTTTGTCTAAAATGGGACCTTCCGTGGACTTTGGCAAAGCGTTTATTTTCTAGAGGTCTACTGCAAATAGTAACATCACTAATACGAAGTTAAACCTTATCTTGTATGACCTAGGTAGATGCCGCTGGTAGTTTTTAGAAAATCTTACAGTTAACCTGTCATTAGCTTTGGAGTTTTTTTTTTTGTAATTTTCTGTAAAATGTTCGTATTTGAGGCAGTTTTCGAATGAGCTCTCGCTTTTCCTAATTTGTATTCTTTCTTCGACCTTCTGTTATCAGTTTTTAAAAAAAAGTACAATAAACAATTTTAAATAATGACCTTACAGCAAAAGCTTTTTGTTTTTATAGTTCTTAATTCGGCAAACTTGATTTTTTTTACTTTTTCCAAAACACTCCTATTATTATGAACACTTCTTTTCCGTTCGCATTTACTTCTTTCGTTGTCCATGCAAGCTCTGCTTTGCATATTTTCACTAGATTTGTTTGTCCAATGCCGTTAGAAAATTTACACAAATGTCTTCACAGTTTAAACTACCAATTTTTCGCCAGGGAAGAATTTTAAGCGATGTTAACGTAGCGCTGCTATTATTTTGAACACAACTGTACGTTGGAGTTTTGCATAGAAACCAGATATAAAAATGGAACACGAACAAAAAACTTCCAAAATTCAACGGCTGGAAGGTAATAAAGGTAAGAATCTTTAAAGTAATAAAATATCGTTAGGTTAAATTGTACTGAATTGTTTAGTATTGTAACTATAATGGTAGAATTTCTACCACTGGGCGAATACTAGTAATAATAAATACTCGAAATTATTATCAGAGTGTAACTTTTGATACTTTGGTACGAGTATTTGTGACGCATTCAACAACATAGTGATAATCTAGCTAACAATCGAAGTCATGTTATAGCACATCAAATAAACTAAGAGTATCAACTGTCAATGATGTCATAGAATTAGGTTTTGCAAGTTACAATTTGGTTCTATATCTTGAGAAAATCAGCCAAAATACTAAACCTTTTTTCTGGCTTACAAAAGTCTGGCATGCCTTGTACACGTATGCTCCTGTAATAACTGAACGCCGCGCCATTTTCAATCTAACACTGAACGGATACGAACCTTTTTCCTTAGCCATAACAAATTTTCACTCAAATAAAAACTAAGAAGTTTGGGATCTTCGAAGGATTTCTGACCTCAGTATCAAGTGAGAAGAAAAAGAAAGTAGGAAAACGACCAAGAAACGTTAAACAAATGGAAGCAAATGTATTTTATTAATTACTAGCTGTCCCGCCCGGCTTCGCCCGTGTATTAAAAGAGTCGTGTTACTTATTAGGTAAAACGCTGCCAAATTCGACATTTTAATTTGTAATTTTAACTCCCAGGCATTGTTTAACCCTTTCCCGTATGTTACGCTATGAGTTTGAGTTAAATCTTAATCTTTACTTAATTAATGATTCACTGGAGTAAAATAATGTACAGAATCATACTTCCGCTTTCTCAATTTAATTTTATGCAGAATATATTTTTATTTAAGTACTAACAATTGACGATCCGGTGAACTTCGTATGCACCACCTAAAATTAATTTGATTGTAACTATTCATAAGCGATTATGAATCCCAATCAACGTTCCAACTTCAATTCATTGAAATCGGCAATACTGGCACTGTGTACCTACGGTTTGAGTTTCGTTTGGTTATTAAATGAAACTCGTTAATTAAATGGCTTTAAATCTATTATATAAAAATGAATGTATATATGTTTGTTTGTTTGTCTTTTAACCCTTAAATGCATACGGTATCAAACCTAGCACTACTCACATTAACTCTAGAATGCACCCCCTATGCATTCTAGGGTCAATGTGAATAGTATCAAATTTGATACCGTATGCATTTAAGGGTTAAAGACTCGAAAACTACCCAACCGATTTTGGTAACATTTTCAGAGTACGTTTTTCTTAATACATGTAGAATACAACACAGCATCAGTGCGATTAGTCAACAACTGGTGGTTTTGGTAACTGTCATACAAAATTTGGTAATTTCAGGTGAAATGCGAATATAAATAATTTTGGTCAATTAATGTAGACAGACAGACAGATTGATAGACAGTCAGAAAGATAGACAGGCAGACATACAGACAGACAGACAGATAAATGGATTGTCAAACATACAGACATACAGACAGACAGACAGACAGATAGACATACATACATACGAACAGACAGACAGACAGATAGATAGATAGACAGACAGACATACAGACAGAGAGACAGACAGACAGACAGACAGATAGATAGATAGACAGACAGACAGAGAGACAGACAGATAGATAGATAGACAGACAGACATACAGACAGACAGACAGATAAATGGATTGTCAAATATACAGACAGACAGACAGACAGACAGACAGGCAGACAGACAGGCAGACAGACAGACAGACATACATACATACAAACAGACAGACAGACAGATAGATAGACAGACAGACAGACAGACAGATAGATAGACAGATGGACAGACAGACAGATAGATATATATATATGTATGTATATATTTTTTTTTCGTAAGGTAAAATAAATGGATCGTTTAGCAATGCAACTCACATGTTTGTCGTCGATAATTTGAGGCAATGATTGGTAGTGTTTGACGGAAATCGCCAGACAGTAGAATGATTGCACCGAGTCATTGCACCGATCTTTCATAGCTTGATTGAGTGCCTCCAATGCGTGTTTATGCGTCATTGTGCATTCATCCCAGATGACGATTTTACTTGTTACCACACCTTTGGCCAATGCTGACTATTGCGCAATGTAGCATGTCGGGTTTGAAGGTTTAAAGGCAATTTCAACGCGGAATGAGCCGTTCTGCATTCTTCTAACGTGGCTGCTTCGGCTTCGGCTATCCCAGAAGAAGCATCTGCTACAGCTATTTCGGATCTCGTACGATCAGTGGTCAAAATCAATGACATGTGGAATGTCTTCCCAGTTCCTCCGAGCTCATCAAGGAAAAATATGCCACCATTTTGTTGGGGGTTCAACAGTGGTACCGACATTCATTCGAACTGATTGGTTCAATGCATCTCGATCGTATTCACGTTCAAATTCCAATTCTCGATTTAAAGCCTCGTTAATTCCACAATATGGCGTTGACATTCCTTACTTGACTAACAAACTGCCGCACATGAGGTAAATCTCCTCATTCAACTCGAGATCGGGATTCCCTGAACTGACACGAATTCCATGTAAAATGTCTTCTGACATGTCATCCTTGCACTTGTTCCACAGTTCACGTGGATTCGATGGGAAGCATTTCGAAATAATGATAGCAAATAATGTGCGTATCCAACTTGGAGATGCAGAATCAATTGTTACAGTGATTGTCATGTCCCAATGAGTATCTTTTTAAAAAAAATTGAGCTGTTGACATCAAGCACGAAATGTTGGGCACACTGCACCATTGACAGTTCGTGATTCAAATGATTCAGTCATTTCAATGATGTCGGTCCACGAAAATTCACCAGCAACAACCGCAAGTAGAAGCATTCGTCATTCTTCGAAAGAACTGTATAAATGCGACCAAGAGCATCAGTAAAACGCACATTTGGATAATTAGGAGCTACATCGCCTTGCCTCCAACGTTGAAATTTCTTCGATGAAGCGTTCCAAGGGTTATAACGTTCGTGCACACGCATTTCAGATTAGAGCAACGTTCATGCATACGATCAAGTTGGTCCTCCATATTGCTCATGAAGTAAATTTGGAAGAATTTATGCTGTGCGTCTTCAAGCGGTTGCAATGATCCAATTCAATACTGAATTTGGCCTTTAAAATCCAAAGCCAAGTCAGAATTACTCATTTATTATCACCAAAAGAAAATGAACGTTTACTCTCTCGAGCAGAAATTACCTTAAATGTCGAATTAAATCCGCGTTCTTCGATAATATCTGATCCAAATGAAGTGGATTTTCTACCTCCTGCGGGTAAAAATATAGGGATCGTTTGGATAAAATCTTTTTCTTTATCGAAATGTTTAAAAACAATCCTTTTTCCAAGAACTTCACCCTTTTATTTATTACTTCTTTAACATTCACTTTATAATTACTTTTTCAGTCAGTATTCGCACTGTATCGCTTTTTAAATTAAAAAAAAAAATAATAGAAATCAGTGACAAAATATATGTATGAGAAAATTAATTTTCTTCCTAATTTTTTTTGTCATGGTCTTTTCCAATGTTTTAATAGTTATTCTGCTATTCGGGGCGGAGACACATCCAATAAATCAAATATCATAAAAATTGGTCCAGCGGTTCTTGAGTTATAAATGGTGTAACTAACCCGACTTTGTTTTATATATATAGATATGCCTATAACGGGTTTTCCATATACATATATGTATATATATTTCCAAAAATTACAAATCATTTAAGATATCGAAAAACCTTTAATTCCCATTAAAATACATCGCGGCGATCTATTCGTCCGCATCAATTTTCGACCACTCTTCCATACGTTTCGGCCGATATTCGCGTTCAATATTGGCTCTGAGCATGTCTAACGTCTCTGGATTGTTGACATAGACCAAAAACTTGACGTTTACACCAATTGACTGGACCGTGTATGGAGATAACGCGCTCACCAAAGTTTGACTTCAACTCGATTGTTTGGGCTGCTGTGTGGCACGTGACGCCATTCTGTTGAAACCGTATCTCACCAAGGTTGAGGTGACGCATTCGTGGCAAAAAAAAATCCACCAAATGTCGTCGCCTGCAAGAAAATCACACCAAACAGTCAATTTAAGTGGATGTATTGGCGTAGATTCTAGTATTGGGTCCAAATATTGTTGATAATGCTTAGGTGACCCGAAATAGTACCTGGTTTAACCTTATGAATAAGTTGTAACTTATTTTAATAGCGCTTCTAGCGTCTGACTTCCTAATGAAGATCTGTAATGGCGAGATGCTAGTTATAGCTGCTGAAGGGTAGGTGCGCATAGCACCGGTTATACCATGACAAGCCATCCGTTGAAGCTTTTCAAGCTTCTTAGCTGTAGTCTTTTCGAGTACATTGAACCTGGGTTAATAGTCCTTCTCCACATCTACAACATCTTACTGTTGGGTGCGACTTTTGGGCATGCGGCATCAATGGGCATTATTTCTTCGAAAATTAAGTGGATGCGATAGTTACCATGAATGGATTGTGCTATCGAACCCTGAACAATGAATTTTTATGGCCAAAACTTGAAGTTCCATACCTTGTGGGCGATGTTTATTTCCAATAAGACGGCGCGGCGCTTGGTGCAACAAATGTGGCGAAACCATTGCTATTTTGCCGAGTCAGTTTTTAAAATGGTGATCAAAAATTTAACACCGGCAGACTTTGTTTTGGGCCATATGAAAGAGAAGGTTTATGCCAATGCTTCCCCGTCCATTAAAGCATTCAAAGCTAAAATCCGTGCCGTTTTCTATAAAAAGAGCCGCCAATTTGCACAAATATGATTTTTGCAACAGAGGTTGTGGAGGTCATTTTGTTGATATTTTTTTTCGCACTTCTACAGGTATTCTGGATAAATTAAAACGAAATCTCTAATTGGAAAACCCTTTAGTATATTGTTGCCTGGTTTTTAATACGTTCATCCTTTCAAGCTTCTACTGTAGTTTCTTGCGCGTAAGAATACGGTTGTGACGCAGTTTCTCTTATTACATTTCAAGGACATGGTCAAATCTTTAATAAACAACCTCTCACTTTTATACTTCACCATGGCCCACGGGGTCATCGGCAAATTAATAGATTGGGTTTGGGATGTAATAGAACAAAACTACTTTGGATAGTCTGTTTGGCGTTGATGACCAAATATCTTCATTTCTGACTCGTTTTACAGCTCTAAAATAATGCCTTTTATAAAGTCAATAAACTTTCCATGTGCGTAGCTTAGGTGCAAATTTGCAAATTAATATTATGGATTACACAAGAACAATACTGGTTTCTGAAAAAATGGATTTATTACTTGGGGAGCACGACTTGCTTGGTCTGGATGATTCTTCTAGTAATGAGAGAGAAGGTAATTTTGAGAGATAGATGATGGAGAAAGTGATACCCAAGACGATTAATTCAAAAATGAGGCCGAACAAACCAGTTACTATCAGTGATCCTCAACTCTATAACTGAAAATACATACAGCACTTGCAACTTCGAGTGAGAATTTAGGTACCACATCAAGCATTTTAAACTTAATGCAAGGAAATATTCTTGGTGATATATTTAGGCAAGCAAAATCATATAGACCAATCAGTCTATCATCCTTTTTATTAAAATCGATAGAAAAGCTGATGGAATACTATCTGAGAACAGATACTCTGAAGAGCGCACCATTGCACTCACGAAGACAAAACAACATTGACTGCAATACACAAAATCACAGAAGATATAGAAAAGGCATTCGAATCAAAAGATATAACCCTATGCGCATTTATGGACATAGAGGGAGCATTCGACAACGCCAACTTCAATTCATTAATAAGAGCACTCGTCAAACTAGATGCCAATCCCTGAGTTACTAGGTGGATAAAGAGTATGCTCGAGTACAGATTACAGAACCATCGAAGCCAGCCTAGGAGAAATATTGGTCAAAACCAAAGCTATCAAAACCAAAGCCCATAAGGAGGAGTTGTATCTTGCCTACTATGACCAGTTCTAGTTGTCGAGGTGCTAGTTACTCTTAATGGGAAAGGTATAAAACGAAAGGTTATGCAGACGACATCTTAGTCATAAAAGATAAACCCTCCGATTGGCGAAAAGGTCCCTAGGGACCTTCCGATTTTTTTAATGTTTACAAATTTGTCTCTACAATATGCATTTGCGCCTTTTCTACAACCAAATATACAAAACTATTAAGGCAAAACTAGCATAATGATAATACAGTACATGTTTTGAAAAATTACACACAAATGCCTCTAGATCCCTAGGAGTCGCCAATCGGAGGGTTAAGGCATGATGGTATCATTGGAGACCTTATGCAAGCCGCACTTACAGTACCTTGCCATATAATTAAAGACAGATCAAGCAAAAAAAATCAACGATTTTGAAAAGATGTTTAAAATGTATAAATAAGCGTTATATTTTAACTTTTAACATTTTCCGTTTTCGTACAACTATTTGGAGTAATTTGGGTACATTTTGCGACAGGTTTTATCTAATTTATAATTTTGATGAAGGCTTGAATAATTGAGTCACACATTGATTGGACAAGTGTTTTTTCAATATTTTTGCATTTAAAAGTGGTTTTATCAATTAAAAATATGGTTCAATCTCGTTTTTAGAACAGGCTGCGTCAAATAAAAGCATATAAGGCTCAAAAATCAATAAATACTATATAATATAGAAAAAGAATATAGAAATATTGACGCTACAGGCTTACAACTTATTTTTTATAAAAAATTATGATTCTTTACCAGTTTTAATTTTTTTTTTTATATTTGTACATAGATTATTTAATAAAATAATAAACCAGTGCAGAAAATTGCCATATTTATTACGCACTTTAACATACCAACCACTTAAACATTGTTTTTTGTTTGGGTCTAATAATATGGCAAGATACTGTAAGTTAACATGGGAATGGTGTGACAAGGAAGGACCCTTTTACAAAAAGAAGAATGGTGAACTTCCGCCCATTTAATAGCAAAGGCATTACATTCACTCCAAAAACAGAAACAAAATACCTAGGAGTGACCCTAGATAGCAAACTAACATGGGACAAACAACTAAATTCCATCTATATGAAAGCAATAAAGGCACTATGGTGCACGAAACAACTACTAGGAAAATCCTGGGGACACAACCCCAAGGTGGTCCTGTGGAACTACACAGAAATGATTAGACCCAGTATACTCCACGGTGCGGTGGTATGGTGGAATAGAGCTAACCAGAAAACTGCCATTAGCACGCTAAACAAGATCCAGAGACCAGCATGTTTAAACGTAACAGGGGCAATGAGAACAATCCCAACTGCAGGTCTGGAAGCTCTACTGAACATCACCCCACTTCACCTAGCAATACGGGAAGAAGCAGCTAAACAACCTTCTGCTCTTCATAGGATCTTTAAATTCAATGACGGTAACCTAAGGCTAATGGTCTTCTGAGTATACTAAACAAGGTCTATCTAGCTAAAGAAAAGACCAGTGCCAGTGTTCACATGTCCCGAATGCAACTCAAACCTAAACCTGCTGGCAGAGGAAAACATAGTTAGACTGATATGGGTGCCAGGGGATGATGGACATAAGGGCAACGAAAAGGCTGATATCTTGGCCAAAAAATATCCAACAGTCTACAGACACTAACAAAGTCTTCGCAGAATGGGCGAAAACCCAAATAAAAAGTTACTGGAATAACTTAGAGGCCCTGAAGCACTCAAAAAAGTTCATCGATCACAACAACAAAAGAACAAATGAAACCCTAAAACTAAAAATTCTTTGCGCAAGTCTGACGGAACATTAAATCTGCAGCAGCCACCTCTATAAAAAGAAAATCAGCAACACAGACACCTGCAGATTGTGTCAACAAACAAAAGAAACAACGGAGAACCTGATCTCAGAGTCCCCTTCTCTAGCAAAAAGAAGAGCACTAGGCAAATACATATAAAGGGAAGAAGACTACAAAAGTATTCCAATTGTCAAATTTCTAAAAATTCTGTATGATTCCTAGGCTACCTAGCGGACACGTCTACCGTACCCCAAGTTCATCATAATCAGAATCATATGCATAGCGAGGCATCTTAGTCGAACTTGTTAATCCACTGTTGTTGTTTGAGTTATTTGTGACTTTTTAAACTTGTAGAACACTTGCTGGGAAAACGATTGGCAATCAAACAAAAGAAAGAAGACTACATATGAGACATTACATATCGTACTTGCATTTCACAAATCAAGGATAAAGTTATGGCCAGTCTACCACTAGTCAAGAAGATCCTGGATTAATCATTCAAAAAGAAATATAATATATATGATAAAATCAGTTTGCTCAAAAGGTAACAATGGTATTTGTGATGAAAGTTGATTCTTAAAGGATCTGCATGATATAAATTAGATCCTGTTTTTTTTTCATCAGAATATCACGTATAACAAAATAATATTTAATACGAATGGTTAGCTTATTAGGGGTTTTCATCAATTCGGTAGGATGCCACAAGAGCCGATTCTCATCTGTACTCTTGGAACCATTTTGAGATTTGGATAAGTTTCCATATTTGATTGAAATCCGTTGAGGAAACATCTTGTGGGTCTGCAACGAAATATTCTCCCAGAATCTTTTTTCCTGAGGAGGAGAGTGCTGGGCAGCTGCATAAGAGGTGATAGGGGGATTCATCATTCTCCTCATCCATGCAACTGTTACAGAAGTCATTGGCTAGGATTCGCATCCAGCTGGCATGTCTTCCAATTGCACAATGACCCGTCAATACCCCGACTAGGGTGCCGCTATGTGCTCCGCTAATTTTTAACAGGCTGTTAGCTTTACGTCGATTTAGTTGAGGCCAAGTTTGCTTCACGTGACTACATGTACCAAGGTTACGCCATATTTCATTAGCTGTAGAGATTTTGTGCTTTATTGTTTCTATTGGTACATGGGGTTCACTTTCTGTGGTAAAATTCCCAAGTTTTATACCTTTTCTGGCTCGTTCGTCCGCTTCACAGTTGCCTGATATATCACTATGACCAGGAAGCCATATTTTCATTAACAAATTTAAAATTTTAAAAGAGTAAATTACGTTTAAAGGCGCGAAAATGTGTAGTTTTCCCTTTTTGCTACTCAAAATTAATACAATTGTTTCCTCTTTCATTGAAAACAATGTCAAAAAATCGCATTGAAAAATAGATCGTTGCGAGAAAGAATGGTTTCTCGCAGTGAAGGTGCGAGAATTTTGACATTTTAGGCTACGATTATTATTCTCGCAACGAGTTTTGTTCTGGGAATAAGGGGCTTTATAAGTGCATTATGAGGAATTGGAAAATTTCGCGAACTTTGAACTATTATTTTCTCCAAATTCGGGATTTCTAGGGCTGTGTTTTATTTTTTCGGAATTTTGTGCATTTGGAATTTGAAAGTCGCGATTTTATGTCGCTCCCATGCAAGTGTGTTGCTTTTTTACGTCATTAGTCGGCATTATATAAATTCATTATATAACATCGATGTCTTAGAACATGGATGTTTTGAGTTCGATTATTATCAATCATCGATGTTCAGTCAGCGATGTTGATATCGATGTCAATATCGATGTTTTGCCAACATCGCTCATCCCTATCTGATCACCTCAGAGTAGAGCTAGTGCATAATCTGAGGACGGAGTCCCAATTTCCAGCTCAGTTTCCTATATGCAATCAAACCAACATATTTGGCGTGATTTGAGTACCATTTAATTTTTTCGGGAGGATGGGCTTGGGGGGATGCTGTACTTCTTAGTGAATAACACAAGCTCGGTTGGCCTTACAGGGTTAACGAATCGAAATCGAATCGCATGTCCGAAATGCATTAAATTGATCAGCAATTCCACCTGAAAAGCACTCTGACCGATTGCCTCATCCTCAAGGCTTTGTTGCATTTTTGTGCTGCAAATGAGCACAAATGTGATGGAAAATTTTATCAGAATAGCCTGGAGGTCATGGAGTTCATTTTGCTGATATTGTTTTTCGCACTTCAATAGGCTTTCTTGATAAATTAAAATGAAATCTTTAATTGAAGCATCCAGTGCAACCAGATTATTCCACTTTTTCAGGAAATGTGTTTTTTGGTGCAGAACTATACAAAAAAAATCTGCTTCGTTCGGTGTAAAAAAAAAAATTCCTCTACATTGACTCTAAGGTACAGATACTCAATTTTAGAGTTATCATTTACTTGAAAACGGAGCACGTTGAAGGTTTCTGACTCTTAAATAATATTATCGAGTCAATCAATTATCTTTTCCTTTGTCTTTATTTCCAAAAATGATAAAACAGCAAGACTTCATTAGCACGAGTCGAAATTTTTATGTCTGATTCAGTGATTGAAAAACGCACAAGAAAATTAAAACAAACAGCAACAATTCATCTCTGTTCATTTGACCTTCAAATGTCATGCGAATCTCTCAAAAACTGTTAAAGTCTACTACACTAAACTTTTTTTCATTTTCATTTAGATACTCTTTGCCCACAACACACATCACAATTTTTATATCTCAGACTCAACAGCAGATACTTTCCCCAACACATGCGTAACCAACCGCATACCATACGTTTATCTTGTACGTCACTGATCCAATTAAAACACACCCATTCTAACATAATTTCTTCACCTACATACGTACATGCAGATACATACATATGTATGCATATAGATTCTATAAGCCAATGACGGTCAAACTAGAATTTCAGATGCAGATACATGTACCTGTAACAACCGGTAACGACGACGTATCTAAAAGGTGATGAAAGGTCACGACTTTTTTGTATAAAACATTCGATCAATGTATTTGTATCGTTTATTAGTTACTATAAAGATCAAAGTGCACAGTTGGACGCATAGGGTATAAAACCTTTATATTATCGTACTTGTGCCCCCAGAATTACTGTACGAGTCTCCTCTCACATGCGCTAACCAACAGCAAACACTCTCTCTATTTTTTACACTCTACACTTCTACAGTATACGAGTAATAGTACAGTCTGCCGATCATGCCGATTTTATATCGTATACCGAAAGAGACAAACAAAAAAATAAATCATTTAACTAAACGTGTCCAACAAAATTCGTCCGCAAAAAGTAAAGTTATTTATTACACTACCAGCTGTTGAGTGTTGACGGTGTATCTCATTGACTGTTCATTGAGTCGAAGGAGCTGTACTTCGATAATTTTTTAAATCTTCCGTCGTCAGATACTCGTACGTATTTGATTCGAAACGGCTACGTACGGTAGAGAAGATATTCGGTCACTTTAAACACCGGTCTGCCCAAATATTTGAAATAATTTTCGAGTGATAAAGATACAAAGAAAAAAATTATTTATTCTATAAGTGCGTGTGTTTTGTATATGAGCGTATTGAATTTATAAAAAAATAAATTGAAACCAAAATCTATCAAACTTATTTGTTTGCTTGTCCTTTTGACAGGAATTATATCGTTGACAACCAATACAACAGAGAAAGTATCTCAAAAAGCTATTAACATGGATTTCGGGTGAGTTGTATTTTTTTTCTCTTTTTTTTTATCTAAAATTATAAATAAATTTGTAGGTTGGTGTGTATTTACCGCGTGCGACAAATTAGAACTAAAACTGAATTAGAGGTGTTTGTTTTTTTTATAATTATTTTTTGTTTATGTCGAGGCAAAATATTTCGTACATTTATTGCATAAGCTAAGGGTAATGAATGAGTAATGAATATTTAGTAAATGTGAATACAATTGTTACAACGAGTGTGTAACGGACTAGCGAATTTGATTTCCAAATGCACTTCAAGTAAATAGTAGAAGATTCTGACGTGAAAGTAATCACCCCTGTGATCAATCCGACCGGAATAAGGTCGCACACGGAATTCAAAAACGAACAAAATTACAAAGGATGTGCTGGAACTCGCACGAAATGAGACAAATTCGAAATTGAGGGGAAACCTTCAAATGTATTTCGAAATCAGCTGTTGTATGGGGTGAGTTCCAAAATGCATCAGATGCATTTTAGACACAAAGTCATAAGTTCTGAAACTCAAACAAGAAATTTATGACAAACTCGCAAGTTTCTAAACGACGCATATTTAAAGTTTTTGTTGTGCATAAGCTAAGCGCATCGATATTTTTTCCCATGCTTTTATTTGAATTTCAATAAATTTTCTGTTGCTATCAACAACAGCCTCGAAACATTTTTTTTTTATAAATATTATTAGGGACTTGGAAAGGAATGCTCATCTCGTGCATACCCATTGCCCATGCCATCCTGAAATGACTATGATAAACATTATTCGAGATATTTTTCAACAGTTTTAAAAAAAATCATAGATTAACCTTCATCTCATCCTTGTGTAGTAAACTACACAAAAACAACAATTTTTCTTACTTTTTTTAAAAACCACTTATTGGTAACTTCTGGAATTTTCTGACTTTGTTAACAACCTTATATTACAATAAAAAAATGTTTTTCCCCATGAAAAAAAGCTCATGACGGTTGTTATTGCTAAAATTACGTTGTCTACCTTCTTGTGTAGATTTCTATACATATGGAAACTTAGTGCATTTCATATAAAATTTCATTTGCATTGAATCTTTTCGCAAGTGAACAATGTTCGAATATATATTGTGAATTTAATAGTAATAAAAAAGAACTATATCGGGACCAAGATAGTTGGAAATGGAAGCATGTTTGACTGAAAGTGATGGTGATGATAGTGATATTTCTGGAGTCAGAGATGACGAATTTTTGCCAGAAGAAAATGATGATAGAGATTCTAATGTTACAAAGGTAGCGAGTGAATCAAATGAAAAATACGTCAGTTGGTGAAGGTGAAAATAAAAAAAATTTCGAAAGATGGGATTGTGTGGCAACCACAACCAGTTGGGCATCAAACAAGAAGATTCGGAAAGAAAATATGATTTCTCTTCTTCCTGAATATTAAAGATGCTTCTTTATTTTTCTTCCCACCACACATTGAAAGTATAACTTTGAAAGATTCTAATGTGTATCCACAAGCTAAATACGGTAAGGTTTTCAAACTAATCGTTTCGAATTTGTTGCAAGCACAACACTGACAACATAGCACTTGTTTCGTTCATTGGAAGGAAAAACAAATGTACTATATTGCAAAGTACAATGCATAACTCTATTGAAATCTGGTGAAAAATATATAACAGAGTATTACAATAAAACAAAAGGATTGTATATATACACTGCCTTTTCAAATTTCAAGTCAATATTTTTTTTTCATTCGATTAACAATTAGGTATGTACATATCTAGGCGATGTAGCTACAGTTGCCAAAATGGAGAAAAACAAATGGCTGTATTTGCAAAATATGGTTGATATTTCTGATATGAATTCATTAATTATTTTTAAGGGAGTGAAACTGAATTGGCAATCAACACAAAAAATAGCAATACGGAGGAAAGTGCACTTAGAATTCATTTGCAAAACCACATATGGCAGCTTAAAGAAGAAGACCGGCACTATCAGCATCTTTGCTTGCAAAAGTTTAAGGAGAAAGTTTACCAGTACAATCTTTAGAGTATACTTCTTCATAGATAGATAGATAGATAAATATTTTATTCATAGTATAAAGAATTATTACATATTTGCTTAAGTTATTGCACAGCACAGAGATATGACAATATGGTTGTCTTACTACTGAAAAAATATGTTTGGTAAAAAATCTTTTATATTCTTAATTATGATTGAACAGTAATGGAAGGAAAAACTATGACTAAAAACCTTCAATGAAATATGGTGTCTTGTATATGTTATATCACAGAAAGTGGATATCTAATGATAATTATATTATTATATAATTTTATAAAAAATAGAATGGATAGATATATATAAATACATAAATAAGCCAGAAGCTAGTTACTAATATTGAATAATTAATAAATAACAAACAACAGATAACAAATAGCAAATAACAAATAATGAATAATAAATAATAATAAATAGTAACTAAACAGTTAGTAAATAATGAATAAATAAATAAATAAATAAATAATTAAATAAATAAATAAATAAATAAATAAAAAATAAATAAATAAATAAATATATAAATTAATAAATAAATAAATTAATAAATTAATAAATAAATAAATAAATTAATAAACAAATAAGTAAATAGATAAATTAATAAATAAATAAATAATACAGATAAATAAATAAATAAATAAGAAATAAATTAATAAATTAATAATAAATTAACAGAAATAAAATGTTAAATAAGCTGGAAAACATTTATTTTTAGGATACGAGTTCGTTGATCAGCGGATTTTCAATATCTAAACATTTTCTAAAGAATTTTTCATTCAATAATTCAATTTTCCTTGCAACTGGAAGAACTCCGGCTCTTTCATGCAAAACCATGGTTGAAAAGTGCCAAGGTAGTTGAAGCATCATCTTTAAGATCTTATTTTGTGAAATTTTGAGCTTTTTGATGTGGGTGGGTGCACACTTTCCCCAAACTGGGGCTCCATATAGGATTAACGCTTGAAAAACTACTTTGAAAATTGTTATTTTATTTTTCTTGCTAAGCAATGATCGGCGATTTATAAGCGGATATAGGATTTTAATTGCGACATTTACTTTATGTAGGGTCATTTTGATGTGTTCTCCAAATGTCAATTTCTGGTCCAAGTGTATGCCTAGATACTTGACAGAATCAACCCAAGGGATATCACAGTTATTCATTTTTAAATTACAACTGGGTAAGTGACAACTTTTTCTTTTCCTGGTGAAGAAGATAGCTTGACTCTTCTCAGCATTGACTTTTATTTTCCAGTGTTTGTAATACTCAAATATTATATTAAGTGCGGCCTGGAGATTATATTCTATGGTGGAGCAACACTGATTGGATGAGTATACAGCAATGTCATCTGCATACATAGCAACTTCGCAATTTCTGAGATTTGGAAAGTCAGATGTAAATAAATTATATAATGTTGGTGTTAATACTGACCCCTGGGGGACTCCCGCTGGGACCATTTTACGGGAAGAGCATGTTGTACTTAGCGATACCACAAAACTTCGACTATTTAAAAAACTTTGGATAATCTTAATAATATAGTGAGGACATTCAACATTAATAAGTTTATAAACCAGCCCCTTATGCCAGACTGTGTCAAAGGCTTTTTCCACATCAAGCATAACCATACCCGTTGAGCACTTTTCAGCGAGATTTTTCTTGACGTGGCTAGCTATTCTTAGTACCTGGTGTGACGTACTATGATATTGCCTGAAGCCAAACTGTTGTAAAGGAATTACATTATGCCCCTCCAGAAACTTTACTTTACTTGTCGAATTACTTTTTCGAGTATTTTGCTCACACTGTTTAATAAACTTATTGGCCTGTAGCTGCTGGGTTGATTTCGCGGCTTCCCGGGTTTCAGTATTGGTATTACCTTGGCCGTTTTCCATTTAAGAGGAAAATACTGCAATATCAAGCAGGCATTTATTATGAATGTTATTAAAGTGAACCCACTACAAGGCAATTGCTTTAAAACTTGATTATTTATCTTGTCTAACCCTGGAGCTTTTCGATTTTTCAGATCAAAAATAATATCCTCAATGTCTTCTGTTGACACTAGTTCACTTCTAGGGAAAACAGTTATTACTCTACTGAAATCATTAATTGTAGTGTCAACTAAGTGCTGGAAACTAGATACTGATTGTGAGGCAGAGTGATTTAGCAGAAATGTGTCAGCTAATAGTTCAACTTTAGATTCGTTGGTAACAAAAGTATTTCCAGCTGATTCAAGGTGGGGAATTTGTGAATTTTTCTTTTTTACTATTTTAGATATGTTCCAAAATGGCTTCGAGTTTGGTTCTAGTGAGCTTAGTTTGTTATTCCACTCAATATTCCTAAAATTTGAAATTTCTCTTGTAATACTACGGTTGAGAAAATTCATATTTCTTAAGTCGTTATGTAACCTGTATCTTTGCCACTGTCTTCTGATCATATTTCTTACTTTGATGAGATTAAGAATTGAACGAGGTAGAATAACAACTCTTTTGTTTATTGTTATTTTGGGGACTGACACATTTACACTTTCAAGAACACTTTTTTCGAACAAATCAACTCTACAATCAATATTTTCAGGAACTAGGACGTCTTCTAAATTACTAGGACAATTACGAATGCTTGAAGTAAAATGAGATCTATAAAGATCCCAATTAGCATTCTTAAAGTCTAAATATTGCACATTGATTAAGCTAGGGCTTAGTAAAATATCACAGTAAATAGGAAGATGGTCAGAACTCAGAGCATTAATCGTAGTGGGCTGAGTAAAGCAGTTTGGAACATTTGTAAGACACAGATCTAGAGTAGAGGGGGAAGATCTGCTGGAAGCGGGTATATATGTCGGACTATTTGGATACATGAGCGTAATTGGATACCTCATTACGAGATCTGACAACGCATTTCCCCACGAATTTGCTCTCAAGCAACCCCATTCTCGGTGTCTGCAATTAAAATCACCACCTATTAAAAATCGGTCATTGCATATTAGTTTTCTAATATCATTTCTAAAGCAGCTAATCTTTTGTGCATTAGATAAGCCCCCAGGAAAATAGATAGAAAACAACTTCAATTTGGTCGAATTTGCAAGTAATAATTCCACCCCAATTGCTTCAACTACGCTTGTATTAACAATTGGAAGCAGAACATGTTTTATGTGTTTTTTAATTAAAATGGCAACACCGCCGCCTCTCATTCCTACACGATCTAATCTATGACAAACGTAGTTATTATTGGAAAACTGAACACTCACATCTAGCCACGTTTCACATACAAGACATATATCTACATCCAGATTGCAAAGGAAATTGAAAAATTCTGTACTTTTGTTGCGTATTCCTCTCGCATTCCAACTTACTAATTTCATTGAGTTATGATTATTACTTAACATTATTTGAATATAAATACTTAGTTGCTAGCTGTGCAATTACATTGAATTGGTCAAACTTGGATTTACATTGTTGCAGCTTAGAGATCATCTCCATCGTAAGAGAGGCCAGTTCCTCCTGAGTAAAAAGATCATTCTCTCTAGGAGCGTAAACAGTCGAGGTTGTAGTTACTCTTGTACTTGGTGCATTTTGCGGCTGCGGTGGTGAAAATAATTGACGCGGCTGCTGCTGATTTCTCCATTATGTGGGTGGTTTCGGAAGAGACGGAAAATCATCTACACTCGCAAAATTGAATGATTTCGCGGTTGTTGGTAGCATTCGTGGTATTGTTGGCGCGCGTTTGATTTTTCTAGTCGCGCTCTCTTTTAGTTCCACGTACTTAGATCGGCTGACACAGGTTTGATCAGTTGATCGGTGGTTGCCCTTGCAGTTTGCACACTTGGATATGCCCATAACATCACACTCAGAGGTTTTATGTGTACCAGAGCAGTTGGCACAGTGAGTTTTTACGTGGCAGTGTCTCTCGCCGTGGCCAAAGATTTGGCAGTTGTGACACTGAGTAATTTTATTTTTAAAGCGACGTTGGAACTCCCATCTAACTTGGGTTCGAAATATTGTTTTGATATTTTTCCGCAAATCGAATAGACGAACCGAGCCGTTCTCCAGATACACAATATAAAAAATGTCTGTGAATGTGTCACGTTGCTTAGATATCATTTTGATGTCTTTACACTTCAAACCCAGTGATGACAGTTCGGATTTAAGAGAATCGGTATTTATGGCGTCTAAGCCAAACAATATAACTTTGAATGCCCTTTCGTTTCCAAGGTCATGAGTAAAAAACTGAAAATTTTTTTCCTTAAGGGAACTGATCACTTTTGTATATGAGTCCATTGATTCGCAATGAACTTTGATCCCAATAGATATTTTTTTGATGAAATAATCTGTGATATTTAAAGATTTAAGAAATGCATGCACAAAATCACTGTTTTTTTGTAATATTTTGATTGGTGGGATAGAAAGTTTTTTGCTTGATTTTTGCACATTGTTTTCTTCACAGTCGTCCAAATCTAATGTTTGGAGTGGACTAAAATAATTTGCACTGCACGATGTCATTTTAGGAGAATTTGGTCTCCTGGATTTAATGACTGAGGATGTTAGATCCTCGTAGCTGTTTGAGCGTCTTTTCCCAATATTGGATTTTTAAACTCGGTAGGTATAGGATTAAACACGGGTTTAATCAACACAGACACGTTTTTAGCCAATGATGACACAAAGGTGACTCGTATACTTCTTCATCATCTTCATCATCTTCATTAAATCCATCAAAACGATCACGACGCGTTCTAATATAAATAAAATGCAGTACAAGATGTTACGTTTACAATAAAGAAAATTCCACCAAAAATAATATATTATATGAGCCAATTTATTGTTTTTGCACAAAATTTGATTGTAAAAACCAACATAATCGAAATGCATTCAAGAAATCTAATTTGAATTTATTTTCACTTGTTTCTTTAGAATAAAATTATAAAGACAATTTGTTTGGTTGATTTTAACCAAAAAAAAATCAAATTCATGGAAAACACACTTAAATCCCATATGTGTAGAAAACTACACACAAGGGTAGACAACGTAATTTTTTTTGAGGATGAGATGAAGGTTAAGGAATCTTCCTTTGGAATGCCTTATGCCCAGTTTCACAGTGAGAGTTTGAACTGAAATTCAACTAAACCTGAACGAGAGTTTAATCTTTTCTTCCAGTTAATTAAACGCAGTTTTGAAAGCTACAATGCTACAAATTCAGCTTGCAGATGATTTTGAAACACCACAAGAGTCCCCGCAGTAATGAGTAAGGATCCACTGGCATAGAAGCGTAAAGTCAATAAAAGTTTGACTTTGACGGGTATTGAACTATTCCTAAAAAGTGATTTAAATAATTTTTTGCTAGTCTGGCAGCTGCCAAAATGTTTAAAAGTTTAAACGGCAGAGTGGAGGCGTTTAACATAAACGACAAGTTTAACTCCACTTTGAGTTAAAACGAGCACTGTGAAACCGAAAAATTTTTAAACGGAAGATTAAACTAAAACAAGAGTTTAAGCTCTCACTGTGAAACTGGGCAAGACTTTACGCAGTTAGATATATTAGATGTTTTTGTTGTGGGATTTGTCAATGCCAAACCGCTGTGTATAAAATGCGTTCCGAAAAGCCAAATGTGTATACAAAGTAAAATGTATGCAAAGCATTAAGTTTGCATTGCGGATGCGTATCAAAAAAATGTTGCTCGCAACATTTTTGTTACTTTTTGGAACTCAGCCATGCTTACAGCTGTCAACCAAAAAATGATATATATATTTTTTTAATTAAGTTTCACCTTAAATTAAGCATTTTAAAATCCATTTTGATATTTCAATTGCTGTTTTTATTGAGGAAAAGTAGGCAGAGGAGGCAATTGGAAGGCGCACGAATCTAAGTTCAGTACAAAGGTATTGAAGAATGCTAAGAGACAACTCAAATCCATTAGATTTGCAAGCCGAAATGAATTGCTGAAAAAAATTGGACTATTAACTTAAGTTAAAATAAAAATTTTAGGTTTGTCCAACTCGAAAGAGTAAACAAAATAGCATTTAGAGATCTGCTTGGTGAAATTGTTCCCCTGCGAACTTCACTAAGGGGCTCTTATTCTGTGTTCACCGACAAAACAAAAATTTGTCCAAAGACCGTCGATTTCCACTGCTCGATTCGCTGTTTTGGGACAACACCTTGCCAGACGGTTTGCCGTTAATTCCACCGACCTTTGAATTTGTTTTGTATGTTTTCCCATAAATTAGGAAAAAATAATTAATATTCGATATATAACTTTTCTAAAGCATACATTTTAAGTCTTGCTGATACAATTTCACCAACAAAAACCGAACGAATTGAATTTGCGTTATTCAATTCCAACCGTTTCTGAGCACACATCTTAGTTCGGAGGAATTCAAAAAAATGCTTCACATCGAAAGTGCGAAAGCGCTACGGATTGGATCTCTACCGAAATTAACCTTTAACTGGGTAGGTGGGGTGCTGACAACACCCCAAGCCCTTTTTTTTCAAAAGTATCATGCTTTGCGACTGATAACACCCATTGTTGGTACAGTACTATTATACAGATTCAGATGGTTTTCAAAAAGTTTAGTTGCACAAGTAAGCCGTGACAGACTGTTCAAGCTGCAAGGGTGCTGTCAACACCCCACCTAGCCAGTTGTGTAATTTTTTTAACTAGGGGAATTGGTGTATATGGGGGTAAACACGATACGACCGATTTGACGGACCTGGTCGGATGGATGTCTGACAGACCGATGTTTTTAGCGTACACATTGCCCGACATGTTGTCCGACCTCACTTTGCAAGTGGATTTGAAAGATGTCGGACGCTACTCTCAGTACGCTTATGATTGATAAAATTTTAAAGAAAAAATCTAAGAGAGAAAAGAAAGAAAAATGAATCGAAGTTGGGTACAGGAATGATGAAAAGGCTAAGAAAGTTTTTTTATATTAATTTGTAATTGACATTTTGCGATCTGTCAAAGTGGTTTTGCCCAAGAAAAGCTCTGTGATAAATTAATAAAAAGTCAATATATTCAAACTTGTTTCTTTAAAAATCGCAGCAAAAATTTAAAATAAACGCAATATTTACATCAGCGGAGTGAAATATCTGTAAGTCATAGCTCTTAAGACACATAAAATCAAAAGTAAAGGTGCCGCCAAATATAACCCAACTTATGAGCAAAAGAGGCCTTGAACAAACTTCCCCTGTCCATTATAATAATCCTAAAGGAGGTCCTTCAAAATTTCTAGTCGAAATGACATCATCAGGCATTAGTATAGACGAAATGAAGGAAATCCTGAAGGACAACAATTTAAAGCTTGTCTCAGAACTTGTCACAAAGTCAGACCTCAAATTGCTATATGCCGATTTGTCTAACCTTAAAGCGACGCAGAATGAGATTTCTGCGAAAGTTGTCTTTTTAGAAAACCGAAACAAGTTACTGGAGGCACAAATTGAACGACTTATGCAAAAGAGTGTTGAAGATAATGTGGTAGTACGTTTGCCGATAGACCCCCACACCGATCCAGTTGAGAAAGCCAAAAACGTATGCGCTGGACTGCTCGACACAAATGAAATCAACACTGACATTGAATCTGCGCACAGAGTAAACCACAAAAGTGCATCCACGGCGGTAATTGTCGTCAAATTGAGGTCCGGAACAACTGCTTTAAATGTTTTACGAAACGCGAAGAAACTTAAAGGAACGAATATAAGTATCAACAAAGATTTGCCACATAGTGCACGCCAAAGAAGAAGCAAGTTGGTATCCATAATGAAGGTGCTACGCGAGTCGAAACCTAAATTGAAAATCTGTTTGAGAGACGATAGGCTACATGTGGAAGACACTGTCTTTACATGGGATGTGGGTGTTTACACGAAACGTCATCCAACTGAGAAGAATCCGTCTGCCAGGCGATTGTTAATTTTTCAACGCTTAAAATCTTAAGTTATAATGTCGCTGGGCTAAAAAACAAAAGTCTATTTACTGAATTTTTTAATTATATTAAGCAATTCGATATATTTATTTTATTGGAAACACATATTATTAATTATGATGAAACTAGTTTTAAGAATATTTTCATGAGCCACGAAATAGAATACATACCAGCTGTTAAAACCAGTATTTTTGGTAGGGGATCTGGAGGCGAGCTGTTCGGCTACAAAAAACACCTCAAAGATGCTGTAATTAAGTTTAAGAACATTGAGCAATCCCGAATATCTGAAATTAAAATGGAAGGCACGATTTATTACGTTGTACCTATTTATTTGAACTGTAGCCATTGGGAGCGCGACTTCGACAAACTACGTGATCTTGTTAATGTGCTAGGAGCATCAAATCTTATGCTAATCGGCGACTTTAATGGAAGAATAGGCTTGTCACAGAACACTTTTAATAGCGGTGTAGACACAATCCGTATTGACTGCGATCGAAGATCAAAGGACGAGGTGTGCGATTCGAAGAGGAATAAAATTCTTGAAATAGCAGATGCTTTGGATAGTTGGGTACTAAATGGAAGCTGCGAAGGCGATCGTTTTGGGGAATTCACTTTTATCCGTGGAAAAGCCTGCTCTGTGATAGATTATTGTTCTTTGTCTGGAGACTGGCCTGCATTTTTGATGAATTTATAGTGGCAGTAAAAACGTTCTCAGACCACATGCCCTTAGAGGTGTCTTTTAGAATTAGATCATCAGGTGGTGAAACTTTTGAACCTACGCTTGGGCTCCTCCCGAAATTACATTGGAAAGACAGCTTTAGAGATTTATTTCAACATAATCTAGACAGGCAGCTTGAAACCCAGTTGGGCATGAACGCTTCAGGTAATCTTGCAATGGACACCTTAATGAATGTCATCAAGAAAGCGGCTCCTCAACAGAAATCAGGAAGGAAGATTTTGGAAAATAAACAAAAGTGGTTTGACAGCGAATGCTTGAAAGCTAGGAATTTATCTTTTGCATATTTGAAATTAGTCAAATCGACCAACAATACTAACTTTCGATTCCTCTACGCAACGGCAAACAAAAACTTCAAAGAACTTTGTAACGTGAAAAAACTTAATTTTGATCAAAGAAACAAAGCTCACTTTACGAAGCTGCTAAATATAAATCAAATATCACCGAACGGAAAATCTCTGTCAGAAGAGTTTGGTACGTCGATGGGCGTTAAGCAAGGATGTGTTCTAAGTACCCTCCTCTTCAATTTATACATAAATGACATAGCTGACTCGGTGAATGGTGGTATTGCCATGGGAGGAAAGAATATTCCAGGACTGATGTTCGCTGACGATATAGTTTTCCTAGCTGAAACTATAGACGGGATGCAGCTGATGATAGACAGGCTCCAGCGCTACTGCAAAACCTGGAATCTATCGGTTAACCTCTCCAAGTCGAAAATGATGATATTCAGAAACGGCGGCGGGAGATACTCCAGAAGGGAAAAGTGGACTTTTGAAGATGAGTCAATAGAAATAGTCAAGGAGTATAAGTATCTGGGAGTCTTGATTGCTTCTAACCTAAGTCTACTTAAGCATCTACAAGCCAAATTAGCGGAAGCCAAGCGTGCTATGTGTTCTGTGTGGAGAAGTTGCATCCTTAAGAATAACGTTTCTCACATAGCTAAGTATAAAGTCTTTAGAGCAACCGCAATTGCAATTCTGTTTTATGGAGCACAGGCATGGGGATATCGTTCTTTTGAAGCCGTGGAAAAGTTCCTTCGTTATTTTATTAAAAGTACCTTCAGACTGCCCAGTACATCACCAAACTATATGCTATATCTTGAAACGGGAATAGCGCCCCTCTTTTTGGACACCCTTAAAATGCATTTCAATTATGTGGCAAAAGTTATGGCGATGAGCGAAGAAAGGATTCCAAGACTAGTTCTAACACAAATTATAAATTCGGGTGGAACATGTGTAAATGAGTGGAACAAACTGGCAATCGAATGCTCATCAACATTTTTAATAACAGGCGACGAAAACCCCGATTCATTTAAAACAAAATTTGATGACTTGCTGAAGAAAGCTGGAAATATGATGTATGATAGGTACATTAAAGAAGCCGAATCGTCAATTTACAGGGCTTACTACAGTAAATTAAACCACTTCTTAAAGCAAAAAACCTACTTCTTAGCTGACAACACTTCTGAAAAAATCAGCTTGTTATTTAAAGTACGAGGTGAACTCCTTAGTTTGAACTACATTCACATCGACCAGAGCTACCATTATTGTGTGACTTGTGCAATCGTAAAGAACGGGAGGATGTGTTCCATTTCCTGGGAGTTTGCCCAATACTCAAGGATTTCCGTAAACGCTTCTTTGGTGTAGCCACGCTTAATTTAGAGGAAACGATCAACATTCTGAACGGTGAACGAAGTTGGGACCTTCTTTATCAATATTGCTTAGGAGCTATTCGTTACAGAACATGCATAGTTCAGGCAACTTTTTAAAAATCTTTCTCAGAAAATTGTAAATAATTGTATTTGCAGGAAGTAAACAATAAATGTAAATAGTTTTTTCTTATTATGTATAAATTATAATATAAATGTCAGTCTGGTAGACGGCCTTCGGCCAAACCATATAAGGACTTAAGTCAAACTTAAAGTTAAGAAAATGTAAATTGTATTTATTTTTGAAGTCAATAAAATCTAAATCTAAATCTAATATTAATTTGTTAACAGAATTACAATATTGAATTCTTCAGACGATTATCAGAATTTTTTATATGTATTTCCATTTTTTTTTCTCCAAAATTCCAAATTTCCAAACACAGCCATTATTAATTCTCCGCTAACAACCACACCGCTTGAAATACATTTCAGAAATGAAAATTGCTCTAGGTCGGACGGACAAGTGTACACATTATCAGATATGTCCGTCCGACCACCAAAATATCCAAAAATTTCAAAACCATCCGACATGTTCGTCCGGCCGGTCGTTTCGAGCGTACACACACGTCAGACTTGGCCGGACAGACCAAGTCCGTTAGATCGGTCGTATCGTGTGTACCCAATTCAGTTGAAAAAGATTAGGAACGCATTCAGCATTTATTACAAGATATATATGTAAATGAAGATTCAAGTGAAGAAGCGGACTTAATTGATACGTGTTGCGCAGGGAGAAATAATTGAACACGTCCGTTTGCTTTGATGGTTTATTGAGAAGAGAAAGAACTTAATGTTTGACATAGAATTGTACATAGTAATCTAAGTAAATATAAGTGTATATGCATGTGTATGTGTGAATGTATTAGATATAAGTAGAATATTAGTGTGTGCGTTGGATAACTAAATAATGTATCAAATGGTTTAGACTCAACACCTTCCCTCAACGCGAACACTATAACATATGTAGGTATATAATATAACAATTACAATATTCAAAACAAAAAATATGTTAACGTAATCCTAAAAGATTACAAAATTTATTGTGCTTAACTTTATGCAAATTCTTAGTTAGGATATCGGCTATCATGTCGTTAGTTGGAATGTATTTAATATTAATTTCGCCATTGGAGTATACTTCTCTTACATAGTGGAACCGGATATCAATATGCTTGCTTCGTAGGTGGTGTACCGGGTTCTTTACAAGTTGCTGAGCACTTAAGTTATCACCATCCAGAGTTATTTCGGAACTTACGAATTGAGTACCTCCAAGTTCGTTGACCAGTCGTTTCAGATAAACAGCTTCTTTTGCCGACGCTGAGAGTGCCATATACTCGGCTTCTGTGCTGCTTAAAGCCACGGTTTTTTGCTTTTTGGATTCCCATGATATGGCAGCTCCTCCTAACATAAATGCAAATCCAGTGTAGGACCTCCTATCTGCAAGGTCCCCTCCCCAATCTGCATTGACATATCCTTCTAAAGGTCGCCCTGTTTGGAAGTAGTGTAATTTAAAATCAATAGTATTATTAAAGTACCTCAAGAGATGCTTTATAGCAGTAAAATGTTCTTTATGTGGGTCCACATTGAACCGTGCCAGTTTGCTAACTGAATGTATGATGTCTGGCCTCGTTGATAGAGCCAGATACATTAGCGATCCAATTATAGACTGGTAATCTTCCCTGTTTGTCTTTTTACAACTTTTGCCTTCACAAGAGAACTGCTGCCCGGCCTCCAGTGGAAGTTGATTCCTTTTGCATTCAGTCATCCCAGTTTCTTTCAACAAATTAACGATCAGCTGCTTCTGGCTAATTGAAATTGGTTTTGCCCCCGCGATTTATCTCAAAGCCCAAAAAGTGATGCAGTAAACCATTGTCAACAATTTTAAATACTTGTGCAATTTTATCTTTGATTATGTCAATGGATTCTTCAGTTGGTCCAGCCAAAATGAGATCATCAACATAAACAGCAATAATATTTAGGTTACCTTCTCTTTTCTTTATGTAACCACAAGGCTCGCTATAACACTGACTAAATCCACGCACTAATTCCACGCTCTTCCAGATTGTTTGAGACCGTATAACGCTTTCTTTAATTTAAATACTTTGTTCGGGTGCTCAGGGTCTACAAAACACTCCGGCTACTGCATATATACGTCTTCTTCAAGGTCTCCATTTAGATATGCTGACGAAACATCAATCTGATGGAGGATCAATTTCTTCCCTACCGCTAGGGCTAGTAATAGCCGAATCGTCGAGTATCTAACAACAGGTGAGAACGTTTCATTAAAATTTACCCCGAATTTTTGTGCAAATCCTTTGGCTACCAGGCGGGCCTTATTTCTTGCCAGGTTCCCATCTTTGTCTCTTTTTACATTAAATACCCACTTGCTTCCTACGGGTTTATGTCCTCTTGGCAACTCGACTAGCTCCCAAGTATTATTGGAGATAAGAGACTGGTATTCGCCTTCTATTGCCTTTTTCCACTTAGCACAATCAGGTAATGAAAGTGCTTCTTTAATTGTTTGAGGGTTATCGAAATGTTCCCCAATGGCGATTGAATTAAGGATATTGAACTTTTTCCTGGGTCGTCCATGCTTTCCAGTTCTCCTAATTTTCGGTCTTCCTCTTCCATGTCTAGGTGCATCACGAACATCATTTTCGCTGCTTGTTTCAGATCTTTGCCGTTTGTGACACTTTCTTTCATTTGTGACGCCTATCTCTTCGTCATTATCCTGCTGGAAGCTCTTCAAATTCCCACTATAATGGTTCGGATTCTCTCCCGCATTAGTGACACCTGTCTCCTCATCATCATCCCCCTCGGAGCTCTCCAAGTTCATATTACAATTTCTCGAATTCTCTCCCGGATTCCCCTCTTTTTCCATTTCCAAGTTCTGATCTGTCTTCTCGTTCTGACCAGTCTGCTGTTCCTCTTCTGGATCCAAGAAAATAAAACAGTTTGTGTTATCTTTTGGCTTGCTGACATCTTCGATGAATGAAACGTCTCTATGCTCAATGACCCTCATTTTTACTTTATCGAACAGGCGATATACTTTGGAAGTGGTGGAATACCCGACCAACAGATACTCCTCCCCCTTGGACTGAAATTAAAAATTTAAATAAATGTCTTTCGCGATTTATCGTCAATAAATGTAATAAAGTACCTAGCACCGCCTAGAGATGTTTTCTTCATAGGGCCGCATACATCTGTGTTGATTAATTCTAAAATGTCTTTTGCCCTAGACTTAGATTCTTGCGGAAAAGGTTTAATACACATTTTTCCTTTCATTCACGTTTTACAACTAAAGTCAGGTGGAACAGTTCCGAGGTTAAGTCCATTTATCAAATTGCATGCAAACATTTTATTTAAGCTTTTTACATTGAGATGTCCGTATCTCTCATGCCACTTACGAAAACTACTCAAATTCGCACTTAGTGAATATAATTTTTGTGTTTGGCTGTAATTAAAAATGAACAAATCATCTTGCATGCTAGCGACTAACACTATTTTATTATTCTGTTGGATTAAAGCGCTGTTCTTTGTAAACTCAATTGTCAAACCGTTTTCTATTGCTTTACTTACGGATATAAAGTTAGCTTTTAAATTTGGAACATACATTTTCGTAAATAGAACGACAGTACCAATAGCGGTTGCAGTGATGTAATTGTTACCCGCTAACTTAATTTCTTCAACGTTCTCTCGCATGTAGGTAAATAAGCTTTTATCACAGCATATATGAGACGTAGCCCCGCTATCGATGCACCAACAATTCGAATCAAGTATATTGTTATGAGAGACTGAAAGCATAGAGAAAGAAGCAACTGGTTTTTGATTGTTATGTGTTCGTTTTGGTTGTCTACAATTAGCGGCATAATGCCCCCTCATTCCACAATTATAACACTTCCCAATGGATTTATTTGCATATTTTTTATTTTGCTTAGGTCGCGCCAAATATGCATGCTGCTGGAAAGCAGTGCTGTCGTTTTCCAATTTTCAAGAGTATCAGAATTTGAAATTTTTGGGTATCATTTTCAACCGAAGGGTATCATAAAATTATAAACACATTTCCGTCTTTTTAAAAAGATGTACATAGTGTTTCCAAGTTAAATGTCAAGACTTTGGGAAATTATTTTTGGGTATAATCTAAGAAAAAAATCGTTTAACAGCAAGGGTCTATCTCCAATGTTGACATCATTTATCTTATCATTATATTTAAGAAAATACCTACGTTGACCCATGCTTACACAAACATCTTCGCTAATCGCTACAGAAACTTTATTTAGGGCTATAATTTTAGGAAAAAAAATACTCTTTTTAAATCAAATTGATACCTTTTTTGGCTTTGCAGATATTCTATTATTGAGTCGGTTTTATTTATCTTGCCAATGCAAATATTTGACATTCAGATCGCTTTTCCACAAAAAATGCGTAATAAACACACCCTTTTATTATTTTTTTCCTATGAATGTAACAATTGTAAAAAAAATCTGTGACATGTATGTTGAAAAACCACAAACTTTTTGCATGGGAAAATCTGCAGCGGGTGATTTTTACCTACTTTTCTAACCACAGTCGGCAACTAGTGCGATTTTCCAAATAATTTGTATTTTTGCAATATTTTTTTAAATAATGTATTAAGGCTTTACAAAGGTTTTAAAGCATACTTATTCATTAGACTACCCGACAAAGCCGTAATTTCCATACCATTTTCCCTTAAAATCACAGCAAGAGTTAGGCTTGAATATGCAGGCATAGTTGTAAAATTTACCTATTAAAGATTGTGTAAGAAATTAGAAAATAAAATTCAATTTATCAGTTTAATTTTTGAAGCCCAGGTTACGCAACAGTTATTTAGAAACTGTGTTTGAAATGGCATCTTTTAAAAACCAAAAATACGCAAATATTGCATTATCTACGTTCATGGGCTGTGTCATGGAAGTTCCAATAGAGCACGACAGAGATTCTGTAAGTCTTTCTTCCTAACCTTGTTTTTATTCTCTTTTCCAATGTTTCACATAATTGTCTCTTTCTTTCTCCCAGCGATGCAAGCAAAGCCATGTGCTTTGCCGTTTTGATTTAGTTGATTTATAGTTTCTTCCCATTTTTGTAGAGAAGCCAAGCGCTGCGAACGTAGAGTGTAAGAAGCCAATACACCAAGGCAATAGAGATTCGGGATTAGGGATGTGCAATTTCTTTATTGAAGTAGGATTTTGCAAAAAAAAGCACATTTTATTTTTGTTTTTGATTTAAAGTATCATTTTTAAGCTTTGGGTATCACAGTATCACCAGCTCTGAAATAGTATCAAAAGGATACTATAGTATCACCTTCGGCAGCGCTGCTGGAAAGTATCCTCTGGACTACTCAGAGCGTCACCTTCTCCAATTCGCCGATCCCCTTCTTCCATTAGCTTAATTTTTAAAGAACTCATCTTAGGCAATTCATCACGCGATTCTATCGCTACAACAAAGTTATCAAATGACTTTGGTAGACTCGACAAAAGAATTATCACTAAAAATTCATCGTTAATAGAAAAATCGATTTCAGTGAGTTTTTCGACGACGTTGAAAAACGATTAATGTATTCGGACATATTTTCACCTTCTCCTAATTTCATGTGCAATAATTGTCTGAACAAGCCAATCTTCCGAGCTGGACCACGTGGCTGAAAAATTTATTTTAATTTGTCCCAAGCTGATTTCGATGTTAGACAATGTTTCACATGGTTAATTTGAGACGACTTGATATTTAGGATTATTGCGGCGAGTGCTTTTCCGTCTTTAGTTTCCTAAGCAAGTTTTTCTTCGGCCGTCATAGTTTCATTTTTTACTTTTATTCCCGACACGTATGGCCAAAGGTCTGAGAAAATCAAAACACATTTCATTTGGATGGACCAACCATCGTAATTGGAATCATCGAGCCTTTCGATTTGATGAAGAGACGAACTCATTTTCAAAATTTAAATTTACTTGTAGTTATTTTAATTATTTAAAATCAATGTTTTTTTTCTTCACGACACTTGCAATACCTGGGCCCATAACCTGTTGCGCAGGGAGAAATAATTGAACACGTCCGTTTGCTTTGATGGTTTATTAAGAAGAGAATGAACTTAATGTTTGACATAGAATTGTACATAGTAATCTAAGTAAATATAAGTGTATATGCATGTGTATGTGTGAATGTATTAGATATAAGTAGAATATTAGTGTGTGCGTTGGATAACTAAATAATGTATCAAATGGTTTAGACTCAACAATACGGATGATGGCGAATTTGTTAAAATAAAAAATAGTTTCAAAATTAATACCTTAAAATTAATTGTTTTAACATTGTTCTACCCAAGAATGATATCATAATGACAATTTGAGAGGAAAGCTAAGCGTTATAAAGTGAAATCATGATGGGGAGTTGTCAGCACCCCACCTATTTACTTACGTTACTATAACTCACCTACCTACTTAAAGGTTAATCACAGGGATAACTTTAAAATGTACGTACATACATACAACATATGTAAATGAAAAATGCAACTTGAAAATCGACTAGAAATGTCAACAATTGCCTTATTAGATTGTCTGATTTATTGAATGCAAATTAGCACATATCTGTACAGGCATAAGCGTGGTGTCATAAATAAATAATAAACATTTAATTCTACAAACAATCACACCTACACTCGTGAACAAAAAATACCCTCGCACCATTACCTATTCTTCTTCAATTTTCATGAAAAAATTAAAGTTTTTTCTTATGTTATAAAATGTTCTGGAAATAATTCTAGAAAGGCTAAGGTCTATTTTTAAAGGTTGTATACAATACAACACGATCCCTAAATCCTGGCGTACTTCACGGGTTGTATTTATTCCAAAAAGTGGAAAAACCAGCCATGTAAAAGCCAAAGACTACAGACCATTATGTCTGACATCTTGTCTTCTAAAAACTATGGAACGAATTCTAGATTCCTATATAAGAGAGTCTATCCCATTAAACTTTCTGTCACCTACTCAGCACGCCTATCAAAAAAGGAAATCCACTGAGACAGCTATTCATGTGGTCACAAGTACACTTGAGACTTCAATTCACTATAAAGAATACACACTCGGTGCCTTTCTCGACATTGAAGGCGCCTTTAACAATGTCACTAATGACGCAATTATCAGTGCGCTATCAAGAGCCGGAATTAATCCACATCTCCGCAGATGGATTCATGAGTTGATAAGCAACCGCACCATAACTGTGGAATGGGGCTTGGCCCGGGCTAAAAAGTTTGCAACCAGGGGCACACCGCAGGGGGGTGCTCTGTCACCTCTCCTGTGGATTCTCACGGTCGATTCGCTACTCCACATCATCAGCGAACAGGGTATTAAAGTAGTCGCGTATGCTGATGACATAGTTTTACTTGTGTCAGGCAAATTTCTAGACACTATGAGTGAGCTAATGGAAAGAGTAAGCCACTGGACGCTTCAAAAAGGGTTGAAAATTAATTCGCAAAAAACGGAGCTTATTTTATTTTCTAGTAAATATAAGATTCCTAAATTAAGAGGCATTAAGATGAACAACTTGACTTTACCGTATTCAAACCAGGCTTAATTTCTTGGAGTTATCTTTGACGGAAAACTTAACTGGAAACCTAATATCGAAGAGCGTATTAAAAAGGCCCAAAATGCCTACTACGCTTGCAAGAGAATGTTTGGAACAAAATGGGGATTACAACCTAAAGTGACACACTGGATCTACACTGCCATAGTAAGACCGATCTTACTATACGAAGTTGTGGTATGGTGGAGAGCCCTGGAGAAAACACACATTCTAAAACATAAAGCATAGCTGACAGCAAGTGGAATCAATCCACCTCCTGCAGAATAACGAAAATATTCTGGCCACACTACAGTGGCCATAGAACTAAATACATCCTCTCGCTATCAAGAGTGGAATGCAATTTACTACTAGGCATCATCACAGGGCATTGCCTTATAGGTTATCACGCTCGCAGGCTTAAACTAGTCTCATCGGACATATGCAGAAACTGCAATGAACCGGGTATTGTAGAAACATTAGAGCACCTCCTGTGCGCTTGTCCTGCATTGGCAAAAAGAAGGCACAGACTAATGGGAAAATTCTATTTCAACTCACTCCTAGAAGTGGCAGACATAAAACTTCACCTTCTCATTAAATTTACTCAACAGACAAACTCATTTTGTTTAAACAAAGCAGCAGAAATCAACTGATTACTCTGAGGAGTTGTGGTATCACTATGGACCAACACTGGTCTATGTGAGGCTAAGCCCACCCCATAACCTAACCTAACCTAACCTTATGTTATAAAATTAATGTTTATTTTTTACTTATATGGAAAAACGTGTTAATTTAGATTAGTGGTCGGAATTTCATGGTACGCGTACCAGAGGTGGAACGCGAGAAAAAATTTCAGTTGTCTAAATCATTATACAATGGACGTCCAGTATAACGAATTATATAATGCACAGTCATTTGTTATATCGAAAAATTCGTTATATCGAACGTCTTTTTTTTGCTAATTAATACTAGAATATAAAAAAACAAGTGCTTTTCGCAATGAAATTTATGTATTTATTTATAAGAACATAGAAATTAATTAATAAGTTTTTGGTAAACAAAACAGTTATGATTTGGAAAAGAAGTCTTTAAGTATTAGTATGCCTTTTGGTTCCCTCCAAGCTTTTTTGAACCGCCCCTCTAGCATTTCTCTTAATAATGAGGAGGCGTACAAATAAAACGTAAAAAATCTAACAAACTGAAACAGTTTTTTTTTTTTTTTTTTTTTTTTTTTTTTATAATCTACACACGCTAAAGGGGATATGAATACCCTTTTAATGTTTACACACAGCGCGAGCACATGAAGGACGAGAACGAGAGACATACAGATCGACGTAGTGGTAGGAAACTCAGATGATAGGTTTCAATTTCAACTAACTCTATGGGTGGTGTCCAGGATAACTGGAGAGTTGTGTATTATTTTTGTACTTGCTTATGATTCACAGGAGTTTTTTCCAGATGTTTCTTATTATTATAGTTTGTGCGATCGATTTCTTCAGCCATATTCAACATCCTACCGCCAGTGTTATGCCTTCGCAGTAGGTTTCAATATTAACTCCTGAAACTGATCAACTTATTTTTTTTTTGAGAAATAAATGCTTTGAAGACATCTGGATTCGAACCGTGAACCTTTCGCATGACAAGTGACGACGACTACCACTACGCCACGGCCACCCACATTAATTTTCCTTTAAGATTTGCTTAAATAAATAAATAGATAAATAAAAATAAAAATAAAATTACATTTATATATGTATGTACATGTTAGCATAACTGATCATTACCAGGAATTAACAAAAAAAAAAATAGATATGTACACTCAACAGATGTTACTAGCCGAAGCAGAAGTAAGGATACATACAAAATATGACAATATCTGACAAAAGTAAATTTGCACCTACAGGAATTTGCAAGGCATTCGTTATATCGAGCATAACATTTTTAAACCATTCGTTATATAGAACCATTAATGGGAAAAAAAATTCATTCGTTATACTGGAAATTCGTTATATCGAGCATTCGTAATACTGGACGTCCACTGTAATTGCAGAGAACTTGTTTTTTATCAATTTAAACCGTTCAATTAATTATGAATGCAAAGAATACAAACAAATGTTTATTTTATTCTTGCTTAGTGTATATTTACATTTTTATTTATTTTTAGTGTTCCGTCCGTACCACAACGGAACACCGTAATCGGTAGGATTCACTTAGACCAAAGTAGGTCCATTGTGTTGCCACGTGAACCGACTCTTATCGAAACTCCTGGAACCATTTCGAGAGTTGGATGAATTTCCGTATTTTGTTGATATCCGTTGAGGAAATATCTCGAAGGTCTATAAAGAAGTAATCTCCCAGAATCTTTTTTCTCAAGGAGGAGAGAGCTGGGCAACTGCGTAGTAGGTGATAGGGGGATTCCTCCTCCTCCTCAACCACGCAGCTGTGGCAGAAGTCATTGGAGAGGATTCCTATTTTTATTTCTATTTTTTTGTCTGCCAATTGCGCAATGACCTGTCAATACGCCCACTATAATGCCAATATGTGTTCTGCTAATTTTTAGCAGGTTGCACGTTCTGCGTTGGTTTAGCTGCGGCCAGGTCTGTATGTTCTTTTTGCAGGATGCCTTGCATTAACTCCCATTCTATTAAGCAACCTCGATATGATCCGATAACTTATTGTTTCCCAGTTAATTCCCCCAACATGTGACGGTTTATTAAACAAAATCGCTGGATTAGACGCTAATTTCTACGAAATGTCTTTATGGGTCTCTAGTTGAAAATTGTTCGCACACTACTTTCACTAGTCCCTGGTTGACGAGCAATATCGTGATTGGAAACTTTTTCCTTACGCAAAGCAACAATATACGCTTATTCTTCAAGAGTCAATATGCAACATTTTCAATTTTTTAAAAAAAGAACCATTCCTGACTTATTATCAAATTAAAAAAAAAATACCAAGCACTTATCAGTGCAGTGATTGGGGGAAGAAATTAATTAACTGGCACCAGGGAATTCACTGCAATTTTCCGGCTGATCATTTGGGGTGGGTTCGGGAATGGTGTGGTGTATTCACAATACACGCGAGAGAAAATAATTTTAAGGACGTCTCACAATTTTGAACAGAGGCCAAATTGTGAACCCTTTTAAATAAAACAAATGACACTTTACTTAAAATAATTGCAGCTAAGACTGACAAAGACCACTAAAAGTCTTTATTGCCACTCTTGGATAACAAAATAATATTTTAAACAGAAAATGTACATTTACATTTACATGTTTAACCATTAACCATTGTGATTCAGTTTTAAACATGATAAATGTTTTTTTTATGACATTGTTAAATTTTCGGTAATCTTCATTGAATTGCGCAAAAATCGTTAATTACTCACCGTAGAACAAATTTGATGAAGGTTGATTTGATTCGTTCGATTTAAAAATAATCATAACGAAGATACCCATGCGCATAGCAGATTGACTCAGATTATTGAAAGCGCCATCTTATCCATAAATCATTGATAACTTCAAAAATGGTGAACTCCCTAGATTTATTTCTGACATTTGTTTTCAGCAAATTGGAAGTTTATAAAGGAGATGGGGCACTTTTGGGCCAAGAGCGTACATCAATAAAATTGATATCAAAATAAAGCTGAGCTTCAGTTCAAAATCCTAGGTGGTGCAAATCAATCACCAATGATCAATAAACTTGAAAAAAAAGTTGTTGTTTCGTTTTTAACATATAAAGATATTAAAGCAAGAACTGTTACAGACATAATATAGAAACAAATTAAGAAAAAAAAAACAATAATATTATTATTATAATAATAAGAGGATGTTGTATGTACAACAACAGTTCTCATACCAACCAGACAACTGGAATAATATACATTGCATTGATAGAATTGTTTCTATTAGCACTATTTCATTGCTTGCAAGAATGTACATAATGTATGTGTAATATACTCTAGTCTAGAAGTTATACATCGAGAATTTCTGTGAATAAATAAATAAATAATAATAAATAATTGTTTCCTTTTAAACTTTAATATCCTGTGGTTTGGACACACTTCTATTTGGTAGCTTCCGTTTGGCTTCAGGCGTTCTCCACAGTATGAACGAGCTTACTTACTTTGATAGTTTCTTAGGGATATTTTAAGTTACTCTGGCAAACTTAGTATAGAAAAATTAATTAAGTTAGCAACATGCACTTCAATGCTTTGAAACACTGTCCTTTTCGATTAAGGTTATTTTCTATCACAGTATCACCTATGTGATCGGGAGTATTTAATCTGCTTAAAGCGATTTGCGGCAGCTTATAAGCATCATCGGTCTTCGATGAGTGGGAGAAACTTGTTTAAAATTGCTGAAGTTATTTTAAGATCAACCATCAAGTGAGGAGAAGCAAGGTTGAAGAACTCTTGATGGAACAGTTAAAAATCCCTTTTAAAATGTCCATCTACAACTTTTAAAACACATACAGATCGTTATACATCGCGATTTCTTTGCTGGTAGTGTTGTTTATTGCTGATGTCCTTTCAGCAGAGATTCGGGCTTATGCGCTCTATACCCATGCGATTCTAGAGTTGAAATGGAATCTCTAAAGCCTCTATAGAATATGAAGACCCTTCTGTTCATTTTTGAATAATCCGAATCAGTGGCAGCATACAGATCGAATACTGCCAGAATATATCCATTACAGCATATTATAAGAAATAGTTTAAGCAAATTCTAATATTCATGTAAACCGTACGTTTGCTTTTGAAATGCGTAATTAGAGCTCTTTTGGATATAAACATAAGTGCCGTTACAAATGACTATAGTTGTCGTCTATCATTTTCAGATATTTCAATTTTACCAAAAAATCCATTCGAAATTAATTTATTCCTTCTAGCAACGTCTTGAACGCTCAAATGTTCCAACCTCAAGTAGGATGGTACGAATTGTCTCGATAAGAAGCTTCTAGCGGTGGACAAATGCCATTGTAGTATCCTGCAGGATACGTTAAGCAATGTTGAAAGCCTACGATTACATCATCTTTGTTAAAAAGTAATATTATTGTTTTCTTTCTTAATTTTCTCTATATTATGTTTGTAAAAGTTCTTGCATTAATATTTTTATATGTTAAAAACAAAACAACAACATTTTTTTCAAGTTTTTGTAAAAAAAAAAAAAACATGTAGGAACTGACCATTGAGCATTGGTTATTGATCATTGGTGATTAATTTGCACCATCTAGGATTTTGAAAGTGTTTTTCTTAGTTAATAATAGCTGAATCTTACATTATTCTACATCAAATTAAAGCTTGAGAAATGCTCTTTGTTATAACTGCTAAAAAAGGTATGTTGTCGCTGAAGACTTTTCAGAAATTAGTGATTTTCAAAAAGAAATACTTTACTTTTAAAGCCTTCAGATATTAATTGATTATTTTAAAACTAAAAATCTAAGACCAATTACTTTCCGGTCACAAAAAAGATAGTAGAATCATCTTTCATTCAATACTTCAAACATCAATGTGCGTCTTACGGTTGATATGATATTAGGATTTTATATTCATATAAACGGACAAAAATTATCAGAAGATATATCAGCAATACGAACTTCACACACAAAAATCACAAAATCCCCACATACGATTTTCATAAAACTTCACAGTTTTAATGTACTGAAGCTCAGCTTTATTTTGATACCAATTGCATTGATGTACGCTCTTGGCCCAAGCTCCATATAATTTTGCCCCATCTTCTTTGGAAAAATACAATTTTCTAAGATCTCTACAACTGTAAAATTATTTACATGTTTATCCGATGTTTCGTTCTCCTTGAGTCATGTCATGTTCTTTCGTATTGTAGGTAGGTACTAAGAGAGTGGTCAACTTTAGGGGATCATATTTCAAAAGTCTAAGTTCCAAGACACAATATTTTACGCTGACTCTTATAAAAGATTTGCTTAAACGAATCATGGAATCAGACAACTAGTAATTAGCGAATGTCCGTAGACCTAAACGTTAAATTTAAACTTCAGTCATTCGGTAATTTTTCGACAAATCCTTGGAAATGCTAATATTGCCTCTCATGAAGGGTTTTGTAATGCATATTCCCCCGAAAGCAATACGTAAGCAGTCATAACCTTTACGTGATCAGCACCAATAAGGGCGATAAAAACCTGGTCTGTCGAATATCCCCCAACCTTCAATATCACCGCATAGTTTTTTTTTAAAACTCAAAACACTGCTTTTTGCCAACTTGCATAGGGTGACTAATCCTTATTTGGCAGCACTAAATGGTTGTTTTTTTCAATTTAATAAAGACAAAGAGTATGGTATACAATTCCTTCTACTAGTTTATTCTAATTGTTCCGAAAAACAATTCGAAAATCTGATTTAACCTCCAAATGTCAATATTCCTGTGTATTAATTTGGTTTGAGAAATCTACATATACACATACAGCGATATGAGCATCAACAACTGCAGTGGCGTAAATTCAACGAGGACATGGGAATGATTGACGTTTATTATAACTGTCTTTTCGGTAATCTGTCAACCACTTCTCTATATCTTTTACAATCCAATCTTAAATTAAGATATGTCAGATATAAAATATGTCAGTGTTCTGTCAGTTTTTCTTTTCTGACATGTCGCTGTCAAAGCTTTTTGACATTTCATCTCTAGAAATGCATTGTTTAATCTTTTTGTAAAATAACGTGAAATGGCAAAAAGATAAGGAAAGCTAATAAAATTCCATCGCCAAGAATATTAATATAATATTTGTTTGGTAATTCATAAACAACATACTGTTATTTGTGCCATAAGTGCAGAGGTTCAACCTTGAAGTGGATAGTCTACTTTAGGCTTCTATGAAAATCAGGAATACGTCGCTACAATGCAAAACTAGACTATTAAGTTACGTACAGACGAGCAATAAATTTGCAGCAAATTATTGCCTGCAATCAAATTTGCCTGTGTGAACGGTATAAAAAACAGTTTGCTGCAAACAAAAACTTTTGCGGCACAAATTTGCGGCAATATTTTTGCGTGTGATGTGAACATGTCAGTTTTGTTTGCCTATTCTGTTTGCGTGTTTGCATTCAATGTTTGCAACTTGCCGCAATATTGCACGGACATCGGAGTAGTACAATTGATTGAAATATATGACTTTTTTCCCGAATTATGGGATGTTTCTTCTTTCCAACTATTTATTTATTTATTTTAGTCTATAAGTACAGTTATTGGTATAATTAATGTTGCTTGTATAATATAGATATATATGTACATAAGCATAAATGCCTTTCAATCATACACAATGCCGTTCATGATAACATTTTTGAATACTTCTTTAGGACAATTTAGATCAATTATATCGGCATATTTATTAAAGTAATAACAGGCTTTAGTGACTGGCTCATTACAGCCATAGTTTGTTGAGTGAAAAGGCATTGAAAAGAAGTAAAAAGCCCTCGGTCTTAAGGATCGAGCTGGTGAACAAAGCTTAAACAGTGATGAAAAGGGAGCACAATTAACTTGTCCACTTACAACATATCGCAAATGAGACAAGAAAATAGATTCTTCTACTTTGAAGAGGTTTGAGTGATATAAGATTGCATCGTGTTTCATAAGGTGGTAGAGGCAATGTCCAATTTAGCTTTCGAAGTGAATATTTCGTAAACCTTTTCTGTATTCTTTCGATACGATTCGAAGCATTTTTGTAAAACGGGGACCAGACTATGCAGCAGTATTCAAGGATGGGACGAACGATGGTAACAAAAAGCGATTTCAGTGTGTACGGACATCGGAAATCCTTAGAATTCCTGACTCAAAACCAAATTCCTGAACGCAAAAATAAATAAAACTAAATTGTAGAAACAGGATTATTCGTACAGCAAATGTCAAAAATGTTGTAGCAACTACTATTGTTTGCACTTTCATGCGGTGTGAACAACCGTGCAATATTTTGAGGCAAATTGTCGTGCAAACAATTTGCATGAAACTTCAAATGATTTTCAGCAAACTTTTTGCAAGCAAATTTTGCATAGGTGTGAACAACTACGCAAACATTTGCTGCAAATTATTGCTCGTCTGTACGTAGCCTTACAATTACCAATTTTTTTCAGGAGATCAATTTGGAACCTAGAAAAATTATGAAAATTTACTGACTTAGGACATAGGACGTAAGAAGATGGTTCTCACACTGGAACGCACGGAATGCACTAACGACGAATTGTCAATTTGGCACTGTCACCACAAACGTATCTTTGCGGTCGAAGGTCGGGTTCAAAATTTTAACGGTTTAACCGCAGAAAAAACTGACCAACGAAATATGTAAAGAGTCGAAGGCTTTTTCTGTATTATCATATAAATTTTGTTATTATAAGAAGGTGTTTTTGGTTTTTGTCTGGGGTCCATAGAGTCTTCGAATAAATGTGGCGTTCAATGGCAAATATCTCTAGTACTAATAATCCACCACCTTATCCGAAAAATGCCGGATTATCACTTTATTGCACAGTGTCAAAGACATATGGGTATCTCCAACACACTAAGGTTTTTGGCAAAGGAAGATTGGACCAGCTGGTTGCTTGCAATCTTTTCTGGCAGAAGATAGCAAGAATAATGTTGATTTCGAACAGATGGTGTGGTGCAGTCGGTTAGTCTACCTGCCATCTTCGGTTGTGTTTATTAAAACCCCAAACGTCAATGGAAGCATTAACAGAGAATGCTGGCGCAGGGTTTAAACCTAAATCTTCAGACACCTTATTTCGTAGGTAGGTAGGCAGAAGTGGTGGTTTCGATGGAAAGGAGACCCAAATATCATAAAAGGGCGCCGTTTTGATACCACAACCTCAGGTGACCCATTTATTCGTATGTTGGTTGATATATTTATATCCAGCCTTTGAAGTTTAATAAGAGAATCAGTTCTCTAATCCTCTTTTCGGATATTTCTCGTCGAAGAATGGATTTCACAGTATACTAGAACAGAACATTTGCACAGAATATAAATAAGCGACTCTTTTTCATTATCATCCTTACAACTGCGGCAGAAATTGTTGTGAGGGATCGCTAGCTTGGCCGCAAGGTCCCCTATTGGCCTGTGTCCTGTACTTACTGCCACTACCTACCATTGCGATATCTACGCGAGTGTTTTATATTAGCTCATTTGTTTTGTACCTATTATAACTTGGCCATATCTTTCTGGATATGACAAAACTTATCAGTCTGGTCCACCTGAGGTCAGCTTATTTTAAGCAGTATGAGAGTATATTGCCCTTAACAGCAACTATGTGAATAAGAGCGTTTTCCGTAAGTGAGCTGTTAAGGGCTCACCCTTGCCTGGGAAGTTCTTCGGTTTTCCCGTTCTCTTCTATGGTACAATGTCCTGGAGCCCAAAGAATAGTGACTCTAGCCTGGTTGCACAAGCGATTGAGTTTTCCTTGACATCGGTCTACCAGTTTCGAGGTGATTGCCGAATTTAATTGCGGCTTAACTATCTGTAATAATAGCGATGGTATGTTTGGGAGTATGATCGTTTCGTTAAGTTGTGACAATCCTCGAGGATCGCTAGAAGCTCCGCTTGGAATACGTAGTCCGTAGTCCATTTTCAAGCCATCGGTGAATAATGTTGTATCGAAATCTGTCACCACTCTCCCTCGCTTCCATTCCTCTCTGCTTGAAAAACTTATTTCGTACTATCCTTTTGTATTCTGCGATCCAGACAAGATTCTCTCCTAGTTTTGCCAAACTTATTAGCATGGATTCAAGCAGCTTGAATGAAACAATTTAATTGGTACTTTAGAAATCGAAAAATAATTACCTACAGTTGCTCTCAAAATTGAGCGTACACCCATCATCCAAACACATTTTTCGTTTTTTCAATATTAAGAAATATTTTTCTGAATAATTTATTTACACATATTATGTAGATATATTTACATTCAATTTGTTGTAAATATTAATCTTATTTTTTTTCTTTTTCTTTTTTTTTTTATCAAATTGAGGGTTTTGTCCGTTGTTTCCCTCAAAAATAAAAAAAAATCTTCTTAAACAAATAAACTTAGAAAATAAGATAATGTCTCAGTACAAAGATACATAGTGTTATCATATCTCTGAATTGTAAACTGTGTGGTAGTAATCCATTGTATTTTTAAACGAAATAAATATATATCTAGAATCCATTTAACACATATTTTTGCAGACGTTAGGCAATAACGCCCAAGGAAATAACGCCCAAATCGATTTGGAAATAGAGCCCAAAAAAATTTCTAACGCCCAAAAACGAACAAGAAGATGGAAATAAAACCCAAAAAGACTTTGCCTAACGCCCAAAACTCAATATCATCCAAGTTATAAAAAGGCAATATCGCCCAAACATTTTCAATGGGAATTGTTTTTGTAAAAATTGGGCGATATTTCTAGATTTTTGGGCTTTATTTCCAATTCATATTAGTAGATGCGAGGTTGGGTATAACATACGTATATGTTAAATTTCTTTATATGCATGCGGAAACATGCGAAACAGCGATATAAAGAAACTGCATATCTTCTTTATAACATATACAATTCATTCGGCGTGAAACTCGATGACGTTATAACTCGATAGCTGCTGGGCCGACTTTCATGATTCTTTTTTTGTTTTTCTTTTTCGTATTGCTGTATTTCAGGCTTAGGCAGAAAGAAAATTGCATTTTGCCTGATGGTTAACGAGACTGTTTTAGTACACGGGCGAAGCCAGGCGGGACAGCTACATAGTACCCATTAAAAACAAAACTTTGCAACCAATTCGTATGTTGTTCCCAAATTAGTGAATAATGAAAAACGCGGACATGGAGCGCCGCGCCGCGGGAATCATTTAGTTTGGTACAATGGTTCTTTTTGTTTATTTTAAAAAAGCAATCAAACTAATTGTGAAGTCCAGTTTATTCAAAACTGCGGAGAGGCTTCCAATATCTGTCATCGAACTTTGAGTGGGTTGCATTTTTCAATGACATTCTACATTCTCAGTAGAAATTACTCAACAATATTGCCATTTGGGCAATTCTTAATTTATTTTATTTATTTTGTCTTAATTGTTTTGGGTGATATTTCCTTGTTCGGGCATTATTTCCTTTTCAAATATTTCCACTTGTTATTTTGGGCTTTACTGCCTATTATAAAATGAACACCCAAAATGACTAAAAAAAATTACAACAACAAATTGTTCGAGATTTTTTGGGGCGTTATTTCCAAATCGATTTGGGCGTTATTGCCTAACGCCATTTTTGCAGTAATACTAAGAAACAAAATCTAACAAAAGTTTATTATTAAATTGTTTATACAAATATAAAGGTGGAAAGCACTGAATTTCATCACACAAAATGGAGCGTATACTAATGAACATGCGTATGAAAATAATATGGGATACGAATAAATCGACGTTTACCGTTATTTTAAAATATAGAAAATGTAAGTAAGGATGTTGTTGATTATGAGTAGTGCGATTTTGTATGTGGAATTTTCATAAGCTACGTTAGCCAGTATACTTTAAGAGCATGGAAAACAAAGGGAAATAGGCAGACATTTTCACTAAAAAACTTCTCGATAGATTGTATTGTGAAGGAAATTCTTTGCGGAAAATTGGTGAAATTGTTGGGTGAACACATTCTATTGTTCAAAAAATTATGAACATCTACATATACGAAGGTACGCTACAGAAAACAGGTGGAAGGAGAAACTCCCATCCACCTGATCAAAACGAAGTGCGGATAGTAATATCCAAACTTAAGTCCAACAAGGCTGCTGGACCTGACGGTTTACCCGCAGAGCTATTTAAAGCAGCTGGAGATGACTTGGTAGTGAGCATACACCAACTCATCTCTAAGATTTGGTCAGATGAAAGTATGCCAGATGAATGGAATCTCAGCATCGTTTGCCCGGTTCATAAGAAAGGAGACCCTCTCAACTGCTCCAATTACAGAGGCATCAGTCTCCTGAACATCGCCTACAAGATCCTATCTGCCATATTGTGTGAACGCTTGAAGCCTTTCGTCAACAACCTGATTGGGCCCTATCAGTGCGGTTTCAGGCCAGGAAAGTCCACCATAGACCAAATTTTCACACTCAGGCAGATCCTGGAAAAAACCCAAGAAGTCCAAATCGATACCCACCACCTGTTCATCGATTTCAAGGCCGCCTATGACAGCATCTGGAGGGATGAACTGTATAGAGCCATGTCTAGTTTTGACATCCCTGCCAAACTCATCCGTCTGTGCAGGATGACGATGGAGAAAGCTCGCTGCTCCATCAAGGTCGGTAATGACCTCACCGAGACCTTCGATGTCAAAAAAGGATTCAGACAAGGTGATGCGCTGTCATGCGACTTCTTCAATATCATACTTGAAAGAATTGTTCGAAACTCACAAGCCAACACACAAGGAACGATCTTTCAAAAGTCCGTTCAACTACTTGCATACGCCGACGATATTGACATCATTGGTAGAACACAGCGAGCTGTCACCGGCGCGTTCGCGAGTATAGAAATGGAAGCGGCCAAAATGGGTTTAGCGGTGAACGAGGGCAAAACTAAGTATATGCTGTCAACAAAAAGGGACAACCAACATCGACGAATTGGACAGAACGTCACAATAGACAGCTACAACTTTGAGGTAGTAAAGGACTTTGTCTACCTCGGCTCTGCCATAACATCAAAAAATGACATCTCGTCGGAAATCAAACGAAGGATTACTCTTGCCAACCGCTGTTTCTTTGGGCTAAGAAGGCAATTGAGCAGTAAAGTCCTTTCCCGATCGACTAAGGAGACTCTATATAAGACCCTTATCATCCCAGTCTTGCTATATGGAGCTGAAGCATGGACTTTATCGAATGCGGATGAAGATCTCCTTGGTCGCTTTGAGAGAAAAATCCTTCGTAGGATATTCGGTCCCGTTTGCGTTGACGGGTTTTGGAGTAGAAGATTCAACGACGAACTGTACGAGCTATACAGCGACATCAGCCTGGTCAAAAAACTGCACATTGGGCGTTTAAGATGGCTAGGACATGTGGAGCGCATGGACATCAGCGCTCCGGCTCGGAGAATATTCAACTCTAACCCGGAGGGTCAGCGCAGCAGAGGACGACCTCGCCTAAGGTGGCGCGACCAAGTAGAACAAGACCTCAACCAACTTGGAGTGCGCAACTGGAAGCGGTTAGCTAAGGACCGGGCTAACTGGAAGAGGTTGTTGGTTGAGGCCTTGGTCCACCCCGGACTGTAGCGCCACCTAAGTAAGTAAGTAAGCACTTCACCCGCCATACATTTCTTCTGTAAACCGAGAAGTACTTTGGAGTTCGCCAAAAAATATATTAAAGATCCACAATGTTTTTGAGAAAATGTTATGTTTACCGCTGAATCAAAAATATAAATGTATTTGGCTCAGATGGTAAACAAATTGTCTGGAGAGAATCTAATACAGGGCTGAAAATGAAAAATATTTGCAAAACAGTGAAACATGAAAGAGGATACTGTTCTAACGTAGGGGACGTTAGAAATTTGAATTTCGCTTGAGAAGTCGTCTCAGCAAAATGGTGGTGGAATTTCACTTAGTTCAAATGAAACACACTGCGTTTGAAGAACGTTATAAAATTCGGTTTAATTTCTTGTTGAAAATTCAAAGTTACAATTTTGAATGCGCCAAAATGCGCTATCAGCTGGTGAGGAAACCTCGGTTTCTTATGTAATATGCTCAGCTGTAAAGCATATGGTCATTGACATTGACCGTGAAAATGTTTGGTCTAGTATTAGTTTGATGTACATAGAAGTTATTATGATTACTTGGGTATGTACGTTGTGACTAACTTATACATCTTGAATTAGACCAGTTCGCCTTATCGTCATGTGCCAGAGTGAGATAGCATGCCGTTGATGACTAGGTGCGATCTGCCTCCCACCCTGTTTCGCCTGCCTTGCGTCCTAGTTGGTGCGACTAGGTAGGATATTACAACTCCTGATTTGATGTAAGCCTCGCATGATGGGGAGAGAGACCGACTTAGCATCAGCGATTGGTCTTTGCATGATTTGACGTTTGGCTTTCAGCTTTCGGTTTGTTGTGATCGGTAGGTTGTGGTGTCGCGAAATTTGGGGTTTTTTTTTTTGTGTTTGAACTATGTTTGTTTTGTGTTTTCCGTAAATGTTTGTTGGTGGGAACCAACAGATACATTATGTCATGGGGTTATACTGCAGCTAGTTGAACCGGGAATTTTGGAATTTATTGAGACCACAATGGACAAAATAAAGTCTTAAATATTCCCAAAAGAGAATTCCACAGAGAATCTGAGCTTGCCTTTACATTTTAATGTTCGGAAAGATAACGATCCAGAAAAAAAACTCACCTAGATAAGCAAATAGTTGCTGTAAAATATTTCAAAACTTAGCTTAAAACAGCTCAAAACTCCACCACAAGCACCGGACCGAAATCCTATCGATCATTTGCGATCGATCATTTGCGACCGAAAGTCAGTACCCAGCTGAAAAATAGAATTTTTTTAAACAAGAATAAGTTAAAAATTAAGGCCAAGCGAACCTGTGAACATACACCCCCCCGTCTGTCACAAACAAGTAAGTGGAATCTATGCCACGGTACTTCCAAGAAGATCCAAATGCTCAAAAAGGTCATACTAATATTTAATAAGTTTATATTTTACATAAATTATCTTTTGTAGTTGTCTTTACTAACTTTTTAATACAGTGTACGTTCAATTTTGTGTGATGAAATTCAGTGCTTTTCACCTTTTTATTTGTATAAAAAATTGAAGAATGTACTTTTGTTTGGTTATGTTTCTTATTATTACTCCAAAAATATGTGAAAAATGAATTCTGCAAATAAATTATTTTGAAAAGTATTTCTTAATATTGAAAAAAGGAAAAATGTGTTTGGATGATGGGTGTACGCTCAATTTTGGGAGCAACTGTACCCACTAAATTTGGACAGATATTCAGACACAATGTGTTAACTTGTTCTTCTCAGAAACATCTTCTAGTTCTGGCAAATGAATTTTATAAGTAAACATACACAAAGTAAGAACATTAAATAGTTCTCTGGTTATGGATGTGTATCATCTCATAGCTAATGTCGCTACGCCAATGAAAAATATCGTTAGGTGAGAATCGTTATTATTTAGCACTAGCTGACCCGTGCTCGCCTTTAGACTTTATGCAAACGTTTTTTGTTTGTAAATTCGTTTAACAGCTTTAAAATTAGGAGTTAATATGTGGGTCAACCTCAATAAAATAGGTATAAAAAAATAAAAAAAATATATTTTCTTAAGATCAAACAACATTTAAACAATAAAAACATAGCCTAACTGGTTTTAACGAAAATAGAGATTATTATAGAATTTATTTCACATAAATCGGTGCAGTATTTGCGGTGATCATCGGTAACAAAGTTTTTTGAAGTTACGTCTTTATATAATAGTAATGATATTACTATAGTTGTCACTTTCGTTAGTTAACGATACCGATTAACGATCGTTAAACGTTTGGGAATTCCATTACTGTGAAATTTTCAGTCAAAGACTCATACAATTTTCAGTGGACGAAATAATAAAGGTAGGAGTACACGATTGACGAAAAAGCGTAAATCTAGCGTCAATAGATTTACGCCCGATTGATGTAGTTTTGATGGAAGCGTAAATATTTGTTTCCCCCCATTTATACTATTGACCTAAAAGCGTCAATTTTATCAACGTCAACGAAAATATCGATTGACGCAATTTAAAAAAAGGGTAAACCGTCAACCGTACAATCGGACCGTTTATACGATTGACTCTTTTTTAATTCAATCGAATTGACTATTGGTTGACGCTTGCTGTCATTAGTGCCAAATGAATTAAATAAATTTATATATTTATTTCTTCGATTAGAATCTTAAAAAAAATGACGTCAAAAAGTGAAAAAAAAAAAAACAGAAGCTGCTTTGTACGTGTTTGCAGCATTCTACACTGGTCCCTCGCTTTGCGCGGGGGTTAGGGGAATGAAAAGTCTCGTGCAATACGAAATCGCGCAAAGCGAGTCCGCGCATGAAGCACATAATGTATTTCAGCCGTGGAAATCGAATTTTGATAGGCAAATGCATTCCGCGCAAAAGTGAAACGGCGCAAAAAGAAGTCGCGCAAAGCGAGAGACCAGTGTATAAGCAGCAATCGGAAAAGAAGGCAGCAGAAAATTCTCGCGCTGTACGACGAGCCTGGATATGTGAATGGTTGAAAAGCCGGCCAATATGTGCAGCACACAACAGTTTGTTGAAGGAATTCCGTGATATCGAGAGTCAGATACATCTATTTTAAAACATTCTGCGGATGACTGAAACTACTTTCAATGAATTGTTGCATATGGCAACACCGCTAATTCAAAAACAAGACACAAATATGAGAAGGTCAATTTACGCATCTAGGCGTTTGGCCGTAACTTTGAGATTTTGAGCTTTGAGCTACTGGCGACAGCTTCAAATCGCTTTTAATAGTGTTTCGAATCGCACATTGGACAATATTAATCATAGTGCCAGAAGTCCGCTACGCGATGTATTCTGACTTGAAAAGAAATTGCTTTCTTTGGGACGAAAAAACACGAGATAAGTCGAATTTGCTGCGAAATTGATCCAATATTGGCGCCTGTGGTTGACGCTCGAGTCGTCTCGCAATCTGGGGGTCAACCAAATTGGCGTAGATTGACGTACCTTTACACGATTGATGTCGATAGGAGTTCAGAAAAGCGTCAATCGTGTAATCCTAGCTTAAGAGTGTCGAATAATTTTTCCTGAAATAGAATTTAAACCAAATTAGCAATTATATTCATGTATAATTTTAGTTTGATAACTTACCAGCGAACATCAATACTTATTTGTATGGCCTTTATTTTTCAAAATGGCGTCATATCTTCGTCGTATTGAGTCGATAAGAGTTTGGCAAGTAAGTAAAGGTATTTCATTCCCCGCTGCTTTTATTTCTTCCCTTAATTGAGTTTTATTTATTGTATTCTTATAAGGAACTCTTCTTTTTAACTCCTCCCATAGATTTTCTATGGGTTTTATGTCGGGGGTTTCAGATAGCGACGGTAATACTGGCTCAAACGAATGGTTCACTACATTCGCAGTATGTTTCGGGTCGTTGTCCTATGGGTAGGTCCAAATTAGTGGCATATTATCCTCAGAATAAGGTCTCATGTAATTGTATAGTCCTTGCTATGCCCATGCAAACGAGAGTCTTGTTAATGCCTCCTTTTAGTTCCATTGCTAATATCCGCCCTTAGTTCGCGCTTAATCTGTGTCGAAGTAGTGAAAGTGGTTTTTACCGCTTCCCTTATGATCCGCTTATCAAGGCCGGTCAATATTTTATCTGTCGTCCTTTAGTTTCTTTGGCGGAAGTTTATCATATTTTATTACTTTTGCGATAACACATTCTGCTTTTTTAAGTAAATCAGATATCCATTTGTACATTTTTCCTTAAAATTAGCCCTCAGAATTATGTTTTGCTAAACCATTTTTTTTATTACATAAAAAATTTAGTTACCTAACACTCACAATATTAGGTATTTTAAAAATACTTACATTTAAAATCATCACTACTTATTTTAAAGAAACAATTACTTTGTAATTTACACTCTTATTATTTTGCCTTTAATATAAAAGAAAGTTCTTTAAGAAACAAAATAAAAATGTAAAATTTTGCTTTCGAATACAAACTTCAATATGGTCCCAATGTATTTGGTAGCAATTTAATAACCTAAGTATTTTTAAAATAGTTGAAATAAGCGTTTATTTCAAAGCCAATTGTTCACTCATCATTATGATCTCCACTGTATATATGTACAACCTGACTTTCTGAAAGATCAGTCTCTGGGTTTGGAAATGGAAAATACATATTATGATTTCATTTGTCTAAGGATTTCAATAATAGTATTAATCTAGTTATTGTCAAATTACCTTACGAAATACAAATTACCATACTAACGCAAATAACTAAGTAAATTAAAGAAAACATCATCACATGCAAACAATTTCGAACATTTCACCCAAAATTGCATAATGCCCCCAAAAGTTGACTTTTGCATGCATACTAAACAAAACGTGTTCCGTTGACCTTACCGTTGAACATGCAAACAATTCCGCCAATCTGGCAATCTAAATATATCCACCAGAAGAGAACAAGACAAATAAAAAACTTCAAGCAAATGAGAATTTTGGCAGTCCGGAGTCTCTGTCTATTTTTGCGAAAAAATAAAAAAACCAACAACAACAATGTGCGACTTTTCTCTTTCGAATGACAGTTCTCAATTGTAAAATTGTATGTTTGTTCCTTCATTCTATTCGTTACAAATAAACAAATAAACAAATTAAATTAGTGACCAATTGGTGTAAGGTTCAACTGACGCCAATGCAATCAAAGCAGCACCTGTTTCAATCAAATCGAAACAAATGGTTAAAAATTGGCAAAATTATCGGAATGCTAAGGGCTTCCGAAAATAAATAACGTCAATCGATTTGGCAATGCTTATTCTGGCATAAATAGCTGATTCATTCAGACCGATATGAAATATGATAAGTCATGCGCTCGCGTATATTTTTTTAATTTAATTTGATAAAGCGGTTCAAAGTGATGATACGTGATAAATTTAGTGCCGCCGACTTAAGTAGGATTGATGAACTGCTTCCGTTAAAAAAACACAATTTATTAATTCCACTATACCACTTAAAGTATCCGAAACAAGTACACCATATCGACCATGGTAATAGCATCGTGCGAAAACACGCAGTTGTTTTCAATTTTCTATTCAACTACATACATAGATTGTTTTAGATTTTATTTTCCTTTGAGTCAGCACGGCACGACGTTTCATTATCAAATTAAAATCTGTCATTTAATTAATTTAATTGCTATGAAATGTTATGTGATATTATTTATAGATAAGTTATACGTAGTTTGTTTACATTTTTTCCCCGAAGATGGTTGGTGCACCTGCACATTCACCTTTTTTTTTAAGCCAGTTTTCTTTTTCACCTCCAGGGTTCTTTGCAATTGCATCACAGTGTATGTCAACTTGGAAATCCACATGTCATGAAAAGGCAGACTGTAAAACCTACTTTATATGCCTTGAGTCAAAAACACAATTATTCATTAACGACCGCGTAACCAAACTTACCCCTTTATGCGAAAATATGCAATCATGGTGCATGACGTTCATAGTTTCGATAAATGTTCGTGTATTTAATTTTTATAAACGCAATCTGTCAGGAATTTGTGGATAAAGAATTAGTTACATATATTGACATGGTCGACGATCCAGTCATTAAAAATACAATTCATCATGTTAGTATTTTTCTTGAGTTACATTTTTTGTGATTCTATTAAGAACTAGCTGATCCGGCGAACTTTGTTCCGCCTAAAATTGATTTATTTAATAATGTCCCTTACGAAAGTCGAGCATCTCTATTGAAAGAATGAAACACTTTTGGAATTAAATTGATTTCAATGCATTTTATTTACACGGAAAATGGATTTCACATATTTTAGGTCACGCTTTGTGACAAACAACGTTGTTGTTGAAAGGGGAATGGGACAGACAATTCACCCACATTGGACATATGGGAAAGTTCGTCTGATGACATTACCTTAAAGGTGAGATTCTAACCGCATTCTTGAATAACAAAGCTCCAAATGACGTCATTTGGAAGCAGCTGTCGTCGATATATAAGTGAAAAAAACACAGCAATAATTTGCACACTATACCGAGGCACAACCGCTTCGTATCAATCGAATATACTACTCAGCTGTCAAATGTGAGACTGAGGGCGCAACACCATCTGTTGGTGATCTTATTTACGTGAGGGACAAAATAAGCCGATTGTCAATTCCGTAGTGTTTGTCAGTCCTCAGAATCAATATTTCCTTCCCATACAAAATGGAATTTTTAGATATCGCTACCATACACCGCTGAAAGTATACAATTTCGGGTTTTTACCATTTTTTCTGACATTCTGGTCGAAATTTCCAATTTTTGTAGTGTGTTTACCTGGTTCATTACGAATCCAACAAAAAATCCCCATGCAAATCGGATGATGTTCAGCCTTGTTATGTGCATACGAACCGACACCTATTAAATTTGTACATAGAGATTTAGAGATTCTTAGCGCGTATACGCGTAAACGATCTCAGACATGCAGATTTTAATGTAATCAATGTGTTCTTTATTGCTTTCTCTATCTGCTATTAGGAAAGGACCTCAGTCATGCGTACGATATTTATAAAATCCAAATAAAATGGACATTAGAGTAGTTTATTCCCAATAAAACGATCAAAAGAAACTCAAATCCTCCTCTGTTTAGAAAAGATTATCCAAATCTAAGAATAGATTCGCCGTGGCCATGGTGGTTAGTGCGTTGGACTACTACGCATGCTACCCGGGTTCAATCCCAGCAAAAACACCTTAAAGTTTTTTCACGGTCGGTGCCACTTTCGAATGTCTGACGTTCGGAGTTGGCAAAAAACTGTAGGTCCCTTCCATTTCGTGGAAAAAATAACACGCACACACAAATGGTTGCGAGAAGCTAGGCTTGGTTCTAAATAGGACTGCTGACGCCGTATATTTTTTTTTTAAGAATAGAAAGAACAAAACTCACAAAGTATGTTAACAGGACAAAAAAAATCCGTACATCCGGCTTAAATGCCCTGAATGTATTAAAGAGTTTAATTTTCTGAGCAAATTTTTTTATAACAGTTGAACAGCTGAATCAAAAATCAAAAACGATAGTAAAAATTTTTGGACTCTTATTTATAATAAGAGGAAATCAGTTGATCTTCATACAATATCTTGATAAAACATCAAGCGATTTGCAACTTTTTTGATGATTATTTTAAGTCTGTCTATTGTTCATCATCCCCCGTTGTTCTTCAAGACTATCCCCCTCCGAATAGAATTGACATAGGCAATCTGCAGTTGACTTGTTCAGATGTCTTCAATGGCTTAGCAAGCTTAGGAGTTTACAAGGGCTTAGGTCCAGGTGGGATTTCTCCCATTCTTATAAAATGATGTGCCTCATCTCTTGCACTGCCTTTTTCAACTTATCCCTTAGATTCTAAGTAAATTCCTTAACGAGTGTAAGGCATCTCTTATATCAATCATTTTTAAAGCCGGAGCAAAACAAGAAGTTTCTAACTATAGACCTACATACATGTACTTGTACATATATGTATGTAAGCTGCCTGTCATTCCTTAAATCTGTGAGAACATTGTGTGCGGTAAATTAAACTTAGCGTGGATTTGTCCAATGTAGATCAATTGCAACAAATTTCATAATTTTATGTGAGAAGACTATCGTCAATGACATTACGTCGTGCTTCGAAAATTCCACGTGTTTATTATACATCGACGAATTAAAACTTTTTAGGTCCATTAAAACAGTGGATGATTGTGTTCTCTTCAAAAAGACCTAAACTCTTTGGCTAAATGGTGCCAACACAACTCCTGTTCTAGGTACATTAATCGGATATCCTTCGAGTATCAAATCGACTACGCTAAATTAAAATAAAGTAAACATGGAGAGGATCTAGGCGTTAGACAAAATATTTTACTGTCTGTCCTTCATGTTTAAATCAATCTTTTAACTTTTTTATATTTATTGTCCAACAGAATTGATTTAACGATTAATGGTCAACTTGATGAAACCAGAAAATTGTCATTCTAATATAACATGTAATATATTATAATGGGCATTCGACAGACGTTTCTTTGCACGTACATATTTTGTTTGGAAGCTTTTAGCCGAAGGCCCTGGTAGCTAGCGCTTGACTTTTGATTATTGATAATGTAATTTTATTTATGTATCAATAAAGTTATAATAATAATAATAATAATAATGTTTGGAAGCTTCATTTGCTTCGAAGCTTATAGTCGTGGGTATTCATTATCATTCCACAAAACGTCGTCCATTTTGTATACTTGATGCTGAATTTTCATTATACAAAGTACTATCATAAATGATGTTAAAGATATAAATAGGTATTAAAATATAAAGACAAAAGGCATTTATTTAATTTTTTCCAAAATGTTTATTGGTTTTAATATAAAAAAGAAAACATTCAGCACCGGCGTAGTAGGCAAACCGCAACCCTGGTTTTCTTATCGCTCCACTCCATGTTAAAAACTTGGCCAATCTTAATTTAAATTTGTGTATGAACAGATCAAATATAAAACCACAAATGACGCAAGCCAACACAAGAGTGCGGGTAATACCAGAGGCTGTGAGCGTTAATAGTTATAACAGTATTTATGAAAGAACTAGGTATATACAAATAGTACATATATGTACATATGAACAAATAGGTATGTATGTATATTTTATTCTACCCAACATTTGAATCACATTTGCGTGAAAAGAGTTTTTAAGATCAATCATTAGCACTCTGTTGGTAAATGGGTTGTAAATAGTGATGCACCTTGTACACACATTCACCCAAGACACAAATCACCAGACACAGTGGTGAACTTGAACATAATGAGTCGATTGAAAATGTTATTTGTGCCTAAATGTAGGCAATGAAATTGAGAACATGAATGTTGTGTATAGGACTTTACATGTGTACATTCGTTATTATTATTATTATTATTTAAAAGCTAGGCTAGTAATTGAAATTACTAGTTAGCTGGATAGCCATAGCAACAAAGGCCTTCAGCTAAATGTGTACATTCGTTACTTATTTAAATTGTTCCAAAATAACTGCCAGAATGTATAAACAAATTAATTTTTATTTTTAATCTTTGAGAAATGATTTTTATTGGAAAATGAAATGCTGCTAAATCTTATTATTGGTTTACCAACTTTTGATCTATGTGTAGCAATGCTTTTCATGTATTTGAAGTGTTAACGAATATTTTAATCCATCAGTCAGTGAATTCTGGTTCATTCTACTTCTTATTTTGACATGCATATGTTTTCTATATATGTACTGTACTAACCGCTTCACAAAAATACACAATTTAATGATTTTGTTAACTTTTATAAATCTTTATTAAATTACTATTACACAGAGGTCTGCACTGCAAAGCCGACAACTCGCAACTAACTATCATCGGCATAGCTGAGTTAGCCCTCGCTCCCAAGCTCTCAGTCTGTTGGTCATTCGCTCTTAGCTTTACTCGCCTCATCTGCTGCAGTTCGCCACATCCCTCCGATGTTTTTTAGCTTTAATTTCAATCCCGGGTTTGGTATTGATGTATCATCTTTGGCAACATCTTTTTCTGTCAGGCGTGCCACATTTGGATCCTCCTCCGTGGTTCGTTCTAATATCGTTTCAGCGTCTGGAAAAAGATTGTTATTAGTTTGCCCTTTAAACTTAAGATGATTAATTATTATCAAGAATAATTGAAAAAAATACAAAACCTTTCGGAACAACTGGAACCTTCTTCACTTGACTAATGTTCCGTCTGAACACCTTGCCATCCGCTCGCACCATTACCTCATTCTGTTTCCGTTCGATTACCTCGAATTCGGTTGAATCAAAAGTCGGGACTAGCTTATTTGCCCGCACAATGTTACGGAGTAATACTTTATCACCTACTCTTAATTCACATTCTCTAGCCCCCCTTTCTATATCCCCTCTATCTTTGCGTTTTTGTTTGGCAATTGCATCCAAGTCTCGCGCTTCTGCATCTAAAATATTGTCACCGATCTTGTCTCGTATCCTCCTATTATATATATAAGAGTTCTGACGGTGACTTTCCTGTGTTGCCGTGAGGAGTCACATTGTACATAAGCATAAACCTTTGTAGCTCCTTCTTATAATCGAGACCATCGGCATTCGCAATTTGAAGTCTCTTCAAAATGGACCGGTTCATATTCTGTACTTCCCCGTTTGCCTGTGGCCAGTAAGGTGGAGATGTAATAAGATCAATGTCATTCGTCAAACAGTAATTTTTAAATTCCTCACTTACAAATTGCCGTCCATTGTCAGCTCGAATTGATTTAGGATACCCTAATCTACAAAATATCTCCTCCAGAATGTCAATTATAGCAGAAGATGAAATCCTCTTGGTATCTCGAATAATAGTCAATAATTACGAACACAAAATCGTGATTTGGCAGCGGGCCCAATAAATCCATGGCAACACATTGCCATGGTCCCTCTGGAAAAACATGTCGTTTCATGGGAGTTGGTGGAATAGGTCGAAATACAAGAAGACATTGACGACAGGTCTTTACGAATTTTTCAACCTCTCTATCAACCAATGGCCACCATATTTTTGAGCGCACTCTCCGTTTCATTACAGTTTCTCCAGGATGTCCCTCATGAGCAAGCCTTAATACCCGCTCTCGTAATGGTAGAGGTATCACTATTTTACTACCACGAAGTAGGATATTACCTAAGGTGCACAGTTCATGTCGGAACGGAAAATATCTGCTTTTCATTTCTGAACCCCAGCTATCATTTTTCACAGCTTCTACTGCTTTCATTAGCTCCTCGTCTGCACTTTTACCGAGTGCTTTTGGGACCATCTTGGCGAATGAATCCGAATGTTGGATTTTGCACATGCGAGAAAGTGAATCCGCAATGTTGTATTTCCCGGCTCGATAAACGATCTTAAATTTGAATACCTGCAGACGCAGAACCCATCTTTCGATTCGTGCTGGTGGCCTGGAAGTGGGCTTAAAAATGGCCTCCAGCGGTTTGTGGTCTGTGACTAGCTCAAATTCAATCCCTGCAAGATAGTAGTAGAACCTCTCAACCGCCCAGACTAACGCAAAGCTCTCCTTTTCCGTTTGTGAGTATCGTCTTTCAACGTCAGATAGGCTCTTGCTAGCGAAAGCGATGACTTGAGGGGTATCATCTTGGAACCTAAAGCGACTGGACTCGCATCGGCCACCAATCGAGTTCTCTTTTTGACGTTAAAATATGAGAGCGTCGGTATTTTTGCGAGTGCTTCTTTCAGTCGTTCGAATGCTCGATCTTGACTCTTCCCACAAGCAAATTTGATGTCTTTTTTAATCAGACCCCTTACTGGTTCCGTTACATCCGCCAAGTCATGAATGAACTTGCCTAAATAGATCACCAATCACAAGAAACTCCTGGTTTCTTCCTTGCTGTTTGGCGGTCGAAACTCCAGTACTGTTTTCAATTTCTCTGGATCTGCGCTGATGCCAGTAGTGTCCAACACATTACCCAGAAATTTGAGCTGTTTCACTTTCCACTTACATTTTTCATTATTTAGGGTCAAGTTCATTATCATGCTGTTCCTCAGTATGTCCGAACACAATAATGTCATCTAAATAGTTCAGTGTATTTCTGTATTTATATCGATAGATACCCCTATATGTTATAAATGATGTTATATGCCTACTCTCCTCATCTAGTTCTAATTGATGGTATGCATTTTTTAAATCTAGTCTGTAAAAATACTGAGATCCTTTAAGCTTAGTCATGAACGAATCGAATGTGGGAAGAGGAAAATTTTCTCTTGATATCGCTGTGTTTGCACACCGCATGTCTATACATAGACGAATATCGCCGGTTTCCTTAAAGACAATTACGATTGGAGAAATCCAGGAGCTTGGGCCAAGCACTGGTTCGATGACATCTTGTTCGATTGCTTCCTTGAGTTTTTCCTCAACCTTCTCTTCAAGTGCAGATGGGATGCGTCGCAATGGTTGCTGTATTGGTTTTCTCCTCTTATCGATAGACAAACGTATCTTGATATCTTTAATTTTTGGCAGTGGTTGGAGTTCCTGAATCTGATTAACATTTAGGCCTAATTTCAGAACCTTAAGCTTAATTGCAGTTTCCTGTATGACCAGTTCGACCACATCTTATACACCCAGACACATCCAATGCAAGGCTCGTCGAACCCTTCTATTCAATGTTATTGATATTATTTGGCGGTAGGGTTACGGAACCCATCGCTTCCGAATGGTTCTTTATTTGTTCATACACATGACAAATCTCGACAATTTCTTCCAATGAGTGGTCTTTTTCTAATAGACGTCTCTTTAACTCGTTTGGTGCCCAAACGTCTATTAGCTTGTCCTTTAAGTTAATCTCTTTGCTTTGCTCTTCATTCTGACCAAATGAGCATTTAGCCGCTTGATTCCTCAATCTTATAGTAAATTTATTTAAGCTCTCATCATCCTCCGGCTTTAGAGATCGAAAAAGATGCCTCTCGAACGTTGAGTTCCTTTGTGGAGAAAAATAATCGCTTAATTTTTCCACCTATGTTTTATAAACATTGCCTTCTTTAACAAGGGCCCCCGGAATATTAAAAATTACTTCCTGCAATTGTGACCCCCCCAAATGCAACAGTTTATTCTTCTTCTTTTCATCATCTATAATCTCCTCTGCTTCCAAATATATGGAAAAAGAACGGAGCCATTTTTCCCATTCGCTCCGAATTACCGATTTATCCATGGTATCGCAGAGGAACGGTTTTATCCCGGTATCATTCATTCTTTTTCTCTGCCCGACAAAAAAAACAAAAACAAAACTAATCAGTATCCATATGTATGTATGCATTTCTATCATAATATATGTGTACCTATGTCTTCACCACAATTTAATGTGAGTTTATGCTTTCTGGACACAATTGAATGTGATTCGACTGGCGTCTTCAAATTTCCGTTACAACTGAATGTAATTAATTTACAATTGAATGTAATTCATATAAAATTGAATGTAATTCATATAAAATTGAATGTTATTATTTAACCTACAATTAATTTTGGTTATCCACTTCATAATAACAATTTTAATACCAATCGAACAAATGCACTTACCAAAGCCGTTATTATTTCCCATAAACACGCAACCGGTATCACTCGGTATCGCGGTGCTTTGTTTTTTTTTTTTTAACACCTTACAATTGCATTTAGTTCTTCCACTTTCCTATGTTTTTTTTCCTCGTCGCCAGATGTACTTACCGCTTCACAAAAATACACAATTTAATGATTTTGTTAACTTTTATAAATCTTTATTAAATTACTATTACACAGAGGTCTGCACTGCAAAGCCGACAACTCGCAACCAGCGTTGCCACTTCAAAAAAAGAGGCGCGCAGTAGATCATTAAAAAAAATGCAGTAGAATGGATCTTTCCGCAGTAGAATTTTTATTACAAAAAACGAAGATCAATTGCTTAAACTATAATAACAAATGTATTTTTGAACGAGTAGGTAATAAAACTTAATCTTAAAAGTCTTTAATTAATCACTTTAATGGTTTTCTATAAACTTTCCATCAATAAAACTAAAGTTTTGAAAATACATACTCTAAAATCCCAGGAGAGTCTGAGGGTGTCCAGGAACCATTGCTGACATTATTCATTTCCATACAAAAAAAAAGTGCGTAAGACTCTCGCGTGTTAGAAGTGAAACTTGTTTTAAATCCAATAGGGCATTGTTGAGTTACGCCTGTGTAATGACAAAAAATTTGATTTTCTGCCAGTTCGATCTCGAATTCTCAGCTCCTATAATTAATGGAGTAGTCTGAGTACATGTGGTCGCCGTGGCCGTGGTGGTTAGTTCGTTGGACTAGTACGCAATGCTGCCTGGGTTAAATCCCACCTAAAGAGTTTTCTTCACGGTGCCACCTCTTTTGAATGTCTGACAAGCATTAAAGAGTATCATTTGTCACGATTGAGCTTCTCAACTCGCCGTTCGGAGTCGGAAAAAAACTGTAGGTCCCTTCCATTCGTGCAAAAATATAACACTGTGTGTGGTTGCGAGAAACAGGCCCAGGTTCACCTCGAGATGTAGCGCCAACTAAGTAAGTAAGTAAGTCTGAGTACGCCCATAAATTCCGCCACTAAATCTGTTTAGTGGTTCTCGAGATAAGCGTGTTCATACAGAAAGGCACATTTTTGGGATTTCCTTTTATACTATGTATAGATTTTACTGCCTGTTGGCGTTGGAGAAGGGAAAGCGTTTCACTTTTGCGTCTGATTCAGGCAAATTTGCCCTACCGCGGCTAAAGAAGTTTCACTTCAAAAATTAAATTCTCAAGAGTACTTACGTTAAGCTTGTTTCGTAGCTCATTTTTTACTTGGCTTACAATCGAAAACTTTCGCTCTGCAACAGCACTACTATGGGGAGGTGAACACAAAATCAACATATACTCGCAAGGTTCGACATATAATTTTTCTCCCAGGGCGTTTTTTGTATCGAGTAAATTAAACCAAAATATTGAACAATCTAAAGCATCATAGTATTTACATAAGAGGTCTTGGTTCCCTAGTAAAGACCTCCACTGACGTTAGTTTAGCAGAAAACGAGAACACAACAGAAACATAGACAGAGACAGAGATTTGCTTCATGAATGAAAGCATCCAACTTATTTGATATGTCAAAAGAGAATGTGGCCAAGTTCACAATAAGTTGGTGGCTTCGTTCAGACGTTCTTTACACCGGTTATTTTTATGCATGGTTTTTGTACAGCTGTCCAAGAGAAGGTTTATTAAACAAAAAAGTTCAGTAGATTGGATTTAGTGGCAACAGATTTATTTTTTGCGAAAAGTGCAGTAGATCTACTGCTATTGCAGCAAAGTGGCAACGCTGCTCGCAACTAACTATCATCGGTATAGCTGAGCTAGCCCTCGCTCCCAAGCTCTCAGTCTGTTGGTCATTCGCTCTTAGCTTTACTCGCCTCATCTACTGCAGTTCGCCACATGTACATCTACATAGATATTACAATTTAAGTTAATTTATTGCCTGTAAGCACGAACTATGTATGTATAGATCTTGTAGTTCAATCCATTTATAGCTTCATCTGCTTCTATTACCAGAGCCAAATTAGCTCTAATGGGGTTGCACTGGTTTTATTGGAATTTACGTTAATATATTTTTATATATACTATCAGGTTAGTTGAAATGTGAGATTTATATTCAAATAGTCCCAAGACACTTTTAGTTAATATACAAGCTGAAATTTTGGAGAATGGGTACACAGTGGGCCATATGTATAAAACTAAAGTACATACTACTAGTATTACTAGTAGAAGGTAATATTTAAAGTACATATTATCTAGATTTGGTGTGCATAAAAATAAGTTTTGACTTGCTAGCAAATTCTTCTAGTAAAAACTGGATTTATTCAAGTAAATACTCCAAGTTCATCGAAAATTGGTAGTATATACTCACTAATATTTGGTATTATTTCTCAATCATTATTGCAATTTATTTGAAGAATTTATTGAACATGTAAGATAAATCTTTTAAATGTGCAGTATAAATATTAAATATAATCTATAAATTATAATGTAAAGAATAAAACAATATATAGAGAGAGAAGAAAACGATGAAAGTTACAGAAAAGTTTAGGACTGAGATAGCTAAGGAAGGGAAGATAAGTTCAAGCAGACAGAATAAAGATCATTCCATTAAAGATTTTCAGCAAAGTATTGAAATAATTCTTTTTTTAATGCATTGGCGCTGTTCACATTTTTAATATTGAGGGGTAATAGGTTCCAAAGAAATGGCGTAAACAAAGAAATGACGAGTGGTGACAAGATATTTACGTCTGGGAGGTATTAATTGTAGTGTTCTCTGTGTTCTTCCGAGTTTAATTTTACTATATAGATACGCTGGTTCTTTAGTTAAAATAATTTTATGTAACAATAATATAGTACGATATTTTAAAAGCGCAGTTAAGGAACAGCCGGATATTAATTTGGTATGATCGGAGATATGCAATAAAATAGTTTTGAAAGCTATATCAGTAGCTTTTATCATAATATACTGTTTCATTAATTTTTGTTTTATAAACAATCTCGTTGGTCTATTTATTTCGTAAAGAGTACACACAAGAAACAGCCATGACAAGCAACGTTTCTTCCACTAGTCAAATGCGATTTATGCGAATTTTAAAAGAGCAAACCGTACTTATGAATAAGTTACAACAACCCTCCATTAAAAGGGAAAAGTCCGATTATTATGCAATTATTTATTATTGAATACAAGGCTATGAGCAGTGTCCAACTATCGAAAGAGCAAATTAGGAAGATGCTGAACAATATTAAGGCAGATGTTAAGAAGAAGGCAGATCTAAAGAAACCGGGAAATATGCCCATAAAGCTCAAAGAATGGAAAGTGATTTTTTAGAGCTGTTGAAAGAATCCAGGATCTCCAACGTATCTTAAAAAGATCCTCATCTGCCTCTCCTCTTGTTTCAGTTTGAATGCCTTAAATTTAAAATAAATGATTTGTCATCGAGTCTAACATATGTAAAATTACTATTTTACAATTTTGACAAAAGATTTATATTTTAATTTTCATTTGGCAACTCCATAATAATGATTTGTTAATAATTTCATCTCTTTCGAAATTAAAGAGACAGTAAGTTGACTATTGAGCAGCTGCGCGCATGTGGTCTCAACCTCGTTTTTATTTAAAGATCAAGGTTAGGAGATTCGACAGCGGCCACAGAATTTGATAGATCTGCTATTAATTTTGTTGTTCAAGTATAAATTGGAATTGTTCAGTTGTTTTATAGATACCAATTGTAAGTAACATCTACAAAAAGAAGAATTTCTTAACATTAACGCTTTTTTAGAAAATAAAATCGAATTTATTGTTTGGATTTGGCTTTTCGATCTTTATTATTTGGTGGCTCTATTTTCCAATTTGTCTCTGGGATGACAATATTTAATTTCAATTGAATTTGCTTATTCTACATCAACGATTTTCCTGCCGCTGATATGGACAAAGTGCCACACAGTTGCAAATCGTCGAGTTGTCAAAGACCGGATGATGATTTGATGGTTTCTTGCGACAAATGTAAACGCTGGTGGCATTATAATTGCCATAATTTTGATCCGGACAAATTCGTCACGATTACGCCCTGATTTTGTGAGGAGAAAGATTGTGTGCTGCTTGAGGATGATGATGCGCATTCGAGTCGCAGAGGTTCTTCGGCAGCACCCGCCGCAGCAGATGAAGTCGAAGATCATGTGGATTTGATAATAATTGAAGCCGCTGCCGTGGCGCAAGCTGCGGTAGCTCAACGAGACAAGGAGCTTTTGGTGTTGCGAGCTGAACTGGCGGAGACAAAGTTAAAGTTATCCAAGGTTTTCATTGTCAAGGAACAACCGGTTTCCACCTCAGTCATTGCCCCAAAATCAAGTTTTAGCGCTACAAGATCTGCCAAGCTAGAAATTATTAAAAAGATCCAGACTAATCATCAGGCACTTTTGAATAGTACGATGGGTCACTGTTAGTCTACTCCGTTGCGAGACATGTGCGACCAGGAGGCAGGTCAGTCTACTCCGTTGCGAGAAACGTCCGATAAGCATGCAGGCAGTCGTGATACTTCTTTTCGAGACCAAGATATGGCGAATCTTCTCACGATATTAAATCGCAGTAATGTGCAAGAGCTGCCAACTTTTTCGGGTGAAAACAAAAGAGAATGGCCTTATTTTGAGGAGGTGTACAAATCTACCACACTCGAGGGGAGATATAGCGCTAAAGATAACGTCGCTCGTTTGCGTAAGGCCTTAAAAGGAGAGGCGTATCAACTTGTTAGCGATCGACTGAAGTATTCTTCCGACGCAGACGCGATAATTGATTTACTTCGCACCATGTTTGGCCGTTCTGATGTTCTAGTTCACGACTTGACTTCCGATTTATTATGTCTTCCGAAGCTCATGCCAAAGTGTGATCCCAAGCTGCGCCTGTGGGCAGTGAAACTTAACGGATTTGTAGCAGACTTAAAATCGATGAACAGAGAAGAGGACCTAACGAACGGGTACGTTCTTACTAATCTGGCTTCTACGTTAGGTGCAGGGCTATATCAAGAGTGGCAAAAAAGAAAGGCAGTGTCACCACGAGTCAATCTTCAACAGTTTGCTGAGTTTCTGATGTATAAGGTAGTTGACTTACCACCCGATCTGGTGAGACCTGGTGGACCATTGGAACAGAAGAAGCCACAGTCAGCTGGTAACACCAAATCTTCGCGAGTGTTGTCAACCTGTTTCATCGTCTGTGTCAACCGACCTGTGTTGCAAGTGCAAGAAAAAACAACATTCTTTATGTCAATGCGAAGAGTTTTTGGCTTTGACTCCCGACCAAAGGCACACGTTTGCCAAAGAAAAGCTCATCTGTTTCACTTGCCTGGATCCATCAAAGCATCAGTGGAAAGCGTGCTCGAAAAAACGATCGTGTGGTACCGATGGATGCAACCGACGTCACCACCCATTGTTGCATATAACATCAAGCGATTTAAATTCTGCCGCAGTTCCGTTCGTGCCACAACCGCATATACACTCCTCTCATATCGGGGCTGATGTCACAATTATGTTCAAAATAGTTCCGATTCGGATTCATGGCAATGGAGACTTGTTTGTGGATACCTATGCCTTTCTGGACGATGGCTCTTCGTTGTCTATGATTGAGGAAGACCTTTTTTATGAACTTGGGCTGGACGGACGACCCGAACGTATAACATTGCAGTGGACAAAGGGGGTGTCTCACGTCGAGGATTCGAAACGCACTTCTTTATCTGTGTCTGGTGTAAAGGGTCGTAAGAGGTATGTTTTGAATAATGTTTGTACCATCAAAGACCTGGGACTTGCTAGTCAGTCTATCGATGTTGCGCGTTTGAAGAGCTTGTACCCTCATCTTCGAGGTCTCCCCTCCCACTCACTGACCTGGTAGATGCTCGACCGAAAATATTGCTTGGTTTGGATCAAGCAAAATTCTTACTAGGCCACAGTCAGCGCTATGGCAAGGATGAGGAACCCTGCGCCTTAAAGACTCTACTAGGCTGGATCGTGTACGGCAAATCGGCTCCATCGATGAAATTGTCATGCTTGCATCAGGCATCGAAGCCTTCTATGAAACTCATGTTCCACGAAGCTATTAGGGATGAAGTTGACTTGCACGTTCTCGTACGGCGTCATTTTACGACTGAGGAGTTTGGTGTAATGCCTCCCAAGGGTGAATTACTTAGTCGAGAAGTCAGTCGTTCCTTCGATATAATGGCACGTTCTTTGAAACTAGTGGGCAGGCAATATGAGATTGGCCTTCTGTGGGACTCAGATGACGTCAGACTTCCCGACAGCTATAATATGGCCTTTACCCGTCTTCTTAGCTTGGAAAAGTCCTTAAGGAGGAAACCTCATCTTCTGGAATGGAAAAACAATTATTTTCGGGATTTGATCTCTAAGGAATATGCCAGAATCGCTTCGCAGGATTAGTTGGACCAGGTTTGGCCTCGGGTTTGGTATGCGCCAACCTTTATCATCGTAAATCCTAACAAGTTTCCACCAAAACCCCGGTGCGTGGCGGACGTGGCTGCCCAGATAACCTGGTCCCATTGCATGCTGGTCTCTTCAAATTCCGGGAGCGTCAAGTAGCTGTGAACGCCGATGTAAGAGAGGTGTTCCATAGAATCCGAATCAAGGTTGAGGACCAGCAGTGCCAATGGATTCTATGGAGAGATGGAGACAGCTCTAGGCAACCAACAAGGTCATGATGATTGGACCGAGATGTTCTCCGACCTGCGTGCAGTACGTCAAAAATCACCATGCCAACCTTTTTAAAGATGAATGTCCTGAAGCCGTTGACGGATTGACCAAACGCACCTATGTCGATGACTATTTCAATAGCCATAACTCAGTCGAAGACGCTATTTCTGTTACGAGCGATGCTATTCGCATATGTCAATCCATGAATTTTGATCTTGTTGGGATTTAATCAAATAGCCCTGATCTCTTGCATCAGATGCCGGATGGATATGTCAGCATCAAGTTGGTAAGCATTAATCCTAACGAAAGCGATAGTTTGGTTTCCAAGGCCTTGTCTGAAGTGGCTCTGGTTATGGCAAAGGCCAAGGTGGCGCCTGTTAAACAGTTATCGATACCTCGCTTGGAGCTGCAAGCTGCGGTGCTTGGCGTTCGATTGGCAGCCACAATTAAGGAGTCACACAGCATTCGGATTGACGAGATGCTGTTTTTGTCCGATTCGAAAACTGTTCTTTCTTGGATCAACTGCACCAATAAATTGCCGTCCTTCGTTGCGACGCGAGTAGGTGAGATCCTGGGCTCTACCTCTCCCCGTCAGTGGTTTCACGTCGGCTCCAACGATAACGTGGCTGATGATGGCACAAAACGATTCGTTTCTTCGATGGGCGACCAGGATACGAGATTGTTCAGAGGCCCAGATTTCCTGAAACGTCCGTTGGAGGAGTGGCCCGTTACAGCTTGCACGCTTACGTCGGATATAGAGAATAACAATAGAAAGGTTTCTAATTCTAATATGCTGCTACATTTCTATAAACAAAAAGGTAACTATGATGCGTATAGCCTACTATCTGCAAGATTTAAAGCTAGGTGGTCTTCCTCCGTCAGAGCAATTGCCCTTTTACTACGGTTGAAACATATTCTTCAGAAAAGGGCCACAGTCAAAGAAGTCTTCGTCACGCCGTCCGAGTTTCATCAAGCTGAAGATTGGTTATTTAGAGGAATCCAAGAAGAGTCTTTTTCGAGTGACATCGCTTCTCTTAAGTCGAGTGGCAGGCTCAGCTCGTCAAGTTCAATCCTGAGTTTGTCGCCGTTTACTGGCGAGGAAGGTACGATACGACTGCGATCGAGAGCGCAAAAGGCTAATTCTTCTTATGCATCACGCAATCCAGCGATTCTTCCTAAGAACCATCCTTTAGTGGACCTGCTCATCGATTATCATCACCAAAGAAACTCTCACATGGGGAGTGCCGCTGTTATATCTGACATTCGTCAAAGCGCATGGATAATCAGCATACGAGGAGCTGTTGAGAGAGTGCGGAAAATATGCTTCACGTCTCAAGGCTAAGATGGTTATGCCGTTAATGGGGCAGCTTCCTAAAGCTCGCTTAGCTTTTGACTCTAGACCGTTTACACATGTTGAGTGGACTGCTTCGGGCCCTTGTTGGTGAAGTGGGGTCGAAGTACGGTGAAACGTTACGGCATGATTTTTACATGCCTTACCTTCAGAGTAGTGCAGATAGAGTTGTTGAACGATCTTAGTTTAGATCAATGTACTATGGCTGTTAGGCGTTTCCTCATCAACCGTGTCGTGACGAAGTTTTTCTACAGTGACAACGGTCTTAACTTTGTTGGGATCAGTTTAGCAACAGCTGCCGACTAAAGCAGTCCTCACAGTGTAGTTAAAATCTCTTAGTTCAATACTAATTGGTTATTCAAACAACCAAAATCGCGAAAAGACGATCTTCCAGTAGTGAGGATATAACATCCTCAGCTAATAAAACAAGGAGATCCGATTCTCCAAAAATGTCTTCAACATCGGCTAACTATTGGAGTCCAGTCCAATGTATCGCTGACGACGAAGGTGAAGGTGACCCCAATGTTCAAGAAAATCACTCAACATCGAAGCAAACCATTCCACCAATTAAACTATTACAAAAAACTAGTGAATTTGTTTATACACTATTAAAATCTCTAGATGTTACTGACTACTCGGTACAAAAAATCTCAATTGGTCTCAAAGTGTTCTGTGAATCAATGAATTCTTACACTAAAGTTATTAATGAATTAAATTCTAAAAATTGTCAATTCTTTTCCCATGGCCTACGTAGTGAGAGGTCATTCAAAGTCGTTTTATTTGGACTCTATTCTCTTGACACTGATTCTCTTAAAAATGAACTGATCTCGCTTGGCTTAAAATGCAAGGAAGTGAAAATGATATTTAAAAAACGTGAAACATTCACTGAAATATTTTATATTGTGTACCTAGAAAATGGTTCTATTCGGCTCGCGGATTTACGCAAAAACATTAAAACAATTTTCCACACACATGTAAGATGGGAATTCCAGCGTAAATTTAAAAACAAAATTACTCAGTGTCACAACTGCCAAATGTTTGACCACGGTGAGCGCTATTGTCATGTTAAAACCTACTGTTCCAACTGCTCTGGTTCCCATAAAACATCTGAGTGCGATGCTACCGGTATCTCCAAGTGTGCCAATTGCCAAGGCAACCATCGGTCCACCGATCTCTCTTGTGCCAGCTGTGCGAAGTATTTTGAAATGAGAGGACGATCCACCAGTATAAAGAGAACATCTCCTCTCATTCAAAACAAATAATTTGCAACAACAAGTAAGCAATTTAACATAGCTTGTGTCAACGATCAGTGCTGCCACTTTGCTACGATCGTAGCAAAACTGCTACGCAATTTTCAAAAAAGTCAAATTTGCTACGCTGGTACGCACTCTCCCGAAATACCCCAATATCGCTACGCTTCATTATAAACATGAACTATCAAGAAGAATTCTGAATTTTTAAACCTCTCACAATCACAATTACAAATAAAAAAAAAAAAACGAACATATTTTCAAACTATTCACTTCCACGACACCAACTTAAGTATGTATATTACTCTTCTATCGTACCCTTCACAGGCAGTACACATTTCTCTGGCTGGAATCGCGAGGATTTTACTATACCAACTCTACAAATCCTTCCAAAACTGTTTATTTTTACTAAAGAACTAAGCGGTTTTTGGTATGTAGTCAATAAAAACTACATATTACGAACTTAAAGAGTTTTGCTACGCAAAATTTAGTTTTGCTACGCAAATTTGCTACGGGAATTTTTTTCTTACTGGCAGCACTGTCAACGATTTTCCGTCGCTGCAAAGTAAACGTCAGCCCCAACCTCAGCAGCAGCAGCAGCACAATCATAAACAATCCATTCCAGTGTGGGAGAACTCGCCAAGTGGAACGAATGCAGCCAAAGAGAGTGAACTTTTTTCTCAAGAGGAAATCGCTTCTCTGACGATAGAGTTAGTCACTAAGCTAGGACAATGCAAATCCAAGTTCGAACAATTCAATGTTATTGCACAGTTAGCAACCAAATATCTCTACTCACATAATGATAAGTAATACACAAAATAGTATGAAGTTAACATGTTGGAATGCCAGAGGTATTCGTAATAAGTGTACAGAATTTTTCAATTTTCTTTGTAATTTGGATGTCAATGTTTGTATTGTGTGTGAAACTTGGCTCGATTCAAGCGTCTCATTTTCTAATTGTAATTATATTTGTCATAGATTAGATCGGCTGAATTGAAGAGGCGGTGGTGTTGCCATCTTAGTCAAAAAGAGTACAAAGCACTCCGTATGACCTAATATTAATACTAACTTAATTAAAGCAATAGGAGTAGAATTAGAACTGGAAAATTTCTCCAAACTTCAATTATATTCGGTTTATTTTCCGGGCGGAGCCTCTGATCCACATAAAATATATTGCTTTAAAAACGACTTAAGGAAGTGGTGATTTTAACTGTAGGCATCGTGATTGGGGTTGTCTGACGGCTAATTCTTGGGGAAATTTGCTTTCAGATTTTACAATGAGATTCCCAGTTTCTATTATGTATCCCAATTCTTCAACTTATATCCCTGCTTCGGTTAGGTCTTCCCCCTCTACGCTGGATTTCTTCCTTACAAACGTGCCTAATTATTTTAGGCAACCAACTACAGCAAACGCTTTTAGCTCTGACCATCTTCCTGTACTCTGTGTTATTTTACTTAACCCTAGTCTAGTCAGTATTCAATATTTGTGTTTTAAGAATGCTAATTGGAATTTATTTCGTTCGCACTTCACGTCAGCTGTTTGTAATCGTTCATTCAATGTTGAACATGTCTGTGATTCTCAGCATATTGATGATATCGTAGAGTACCTTGATGCGAAGGTCCTAGATAGTTTTAATGTATCAGTCCCTAAGGTATCACCTATTACAAGAGTAATTACACTTCCACGCAACATTTTAGACCTAATAAAACTTCGAAATATGCTGAGAAGAAGGTGGCAACGCCATAGATTCCCAAACGACCTCAGGCAAATGAATGCTCTAAGTCGTCTCATCAGTAAGGAGATCTCAAAATATAAAAACTTTCAATGGAATCAGAAATTAAGCTCGCTAGACCCTAATTCTAAGCCCTTCTGGAATGTTTCTTTTTAATTATGATTCCACCTCTCGAATCATTGGGAAATGTGTCTATTACCAACGAAAGCAAGGCTAGCGCACACCTTTGCGACCGTCCATAATACACCAAGCAATAATCTACCGAATAGTGCAATAATTGACAACACTGTTGCTGAATTTAACAGCAGACCCTCGGTTTCTTCATTAAGTGAAATGGTTTCACAAGAAGATATTGAGTTTATCCTACTAGATTTAAAAAGCAGAAAGGCTCCTGGAATGGACAAAATAAACAACAAAATTCTTAAAGAGCTTCCCAATTGCGGAATCTCATTTCTCAAGCTTTTAGTAAATGCGTGCCTTAAGCTTCATTATTTTCCAAGAAAATGGAGAGTTGGGAAGGTAATTCCAATCTTGAATTCGGGCAAGCCACGTAATCTTCCAAGCAGTTACCGGCCAATAAGCCTTCTTAGTAGTATAAGCAAAGTTCTAGAAAAAGTAATCCGTATCAAACTAAACCTATTTCTCGAAAGCAAAAATATTATCCCTAGAGAACAGTTTGGCTTTAGAACGGGTCACTGTACATCACACCAAATAGCTAGAATCACCAATCATATAAAGAACAATTTTGAAAACAGAAAATTCACAGTCTTGCTTGACGTTGAAAAAGCATTTGACACAGTTTGGTGTAATGGGTTTATTTTCAAGCTTATTAGTTTTGAGTGTGAAAGGAGCTTTGGCACCTACTCTCTACCACATTTTTACTGCTGATTTCCGCAGTATTCCGCACTGCAATGTAGCAATGTATGCTGACGATATAGCGATTTATTGCTCAGATGAACATGCTAATTTAGTTGAGAGCCACCTGCAATCAGGGTTAAACATTATATACGAATATTATAGGAACTGGAAAATTAAAATTAATGCTTATAAGAGCCAGGCTATCTTTTTTACAAGAAAAAGAAAGAAAAAGAAAGAAAGCATGACTTTAGCATGACATTAATTTTAATGCTTATAAGAGCCAGGCTATCTTTTTTACAAGAAAAAGAAAGTCATGCTTTTTACCCAGCGGAAATATTCGCATCAACGGTCTTGAAATACCTTGGGTCAACTCGGTTAAGTACTTAGGCGTTTACTTAGACAAGAGACTGACCTTTGGTGAACATATAAAAAGGACCGCTGAAAAAACAAATGTCGCCATCAAGCTTCTCTTATTAATCGCAGATCACTGCTTAACACTTCTAATAAGATCATTATATTTAAAGTCGTTTTTCAAGCAATTATTACGTATGGGTCACCAGTATGGGGAAAATGTGCAAAAACTCATATAAAACAGTTACAAATACGTCAAAATAAAATTCTGAAAATGATGTTGGCACTGCCTTGGTTCTTTTGCACTGTAGAATTGCATAACAAAGCCGGTGTTGTCCCAATTGCAAGGAAAATAGAAATTCTTAATGAATTTTTTTTCAGAAAATGTTATTATAGTGAAAATGCTTTGATTAAAGAGCTATTGTAAAAATATATGTATAATTTACTTGATTTTGATATTTAATTTATTTACTCACTTATTTATGTATTTATATATATTAATTTATATTAATTTTTTTTTATATTTATTTATTTATTTAGTTATTTATATTTATTTATTTATTTATTTATTTCTATTTATTTATTTATTTATTTATTTACATTATTTTGTTTTCTGTTCATTTATTTAATCTATTTATTTTTTTATTTTTATTTATTACTTATTTATATATGCTTGTAATTATTTAATTATTATTTGTTATAATGTGTTACATTTACTCATTATTTATTTATTTATTTATTTATTTATCAATTATCCTATTTATTTAATTTCATATACATATTATATATTTACATATTTACTTATTAACTTATTTATTTAGTCATTTAGTTAATGTAAGCTATTTCTGTGATATTAATGTTAAGAAAACATATAAATAATCAAATGGAGGTTTTTGTTCATAGTTTTCCTTCAAAAAATTGTTTCAAATTTATTGCTCTAAACTTTGTATTAAAATGAATTTTTCAGTAGTAAGATAAATTGTAAATTATCATATCTCTGTACTGTGCAATAACATCGCGAAAGCCTGTATAAGACTAAGACTTCGTTGGGACGAAAAACCTGTTGGACAAAGATGCTAAGGAGATGGAGAACTCTCTCTGCGAATATTCGTCAAGATACGAGGGTGTTTTGTGGCGCTTCATACCAACCTATTCACCGTGGATGGGAGGAGCTTGGGATTGCCTCATCCTATCCATAAAAAGAGGCATCGATTTCGTCCTTAAGGGTCTCGTTCCTAGAGAAGATATCTTGCGGAACGCGCTCATGGAGGCTCAGGGTCAAATAAATCGTCGCCCACTAACTCACCTCCGGTGGATCCTGAAGACCCCAAACCACTAACTCCGAATTCAATGCTCGGAATTCGCCGAATCGGCGATGATGATCGAGACGTTTCGGCCCCTGGAATATTCTCAGAAAGAGATTCTTGCAGCAAATTTTATAGTCGCCGGTCTCAACACCTGATGGCTGAGCTTACAAAACGCTGGTATGCCGAATATCTGCATGTTATCACACGACGGTCAAACTGGTTTAAAGACACAAAACCAGTACAGATAGACGACGTTGTCATCGTAATTGAACCTAATGATTCGGCCTGGCATCTAGGTCGAATCATTAAGACTTACCCGGGCCCGGACGGAGTTGTACGAATGGCTGACGTAAAACTTTCCAACGGTTCAATAAAAGCTAAAAGATCGATTGGAAGACTCGCTGTGTTGGACTTAGAGTCTTCAATCTAGGACCTAGCTCTCAGACGGGCCCCGGATCGTCATTGAGTCAAACATAAGTAAAGTAGTAAGACAAAAGATTTATATTTTAATTTTCATTTGGCAACTCCATAATAATGATTTGTTAATAATTTCATCTCTTTCCAAATGAAAGAGACAGTAAGTTGACTATTGAGCAGCTGCGCGCATGTGGTCTCAACCTCATTTTTATTTAAAGATCAAGGTTAGGAGATTCGACAGCGGCCACAGAATTTGATAGATCTGCTATTAATTTTGTTGTTCAAGTATAAATTGGAATTGTTCAGTTGTTTTATAGATACCAATTGTAAGTAACATTTACAAAAAGAAGAATTTGTTAACATTAACGCTTTTATAGAAAATAAAATCGAATTTATTGTTGGATTTGGCTTTTCGATCTTTATTATTTGATGGGTCTATTTTCCAATTTGTCTCTGGGACGACAGATTTTATGAAACAATTCGATTAAAATCATATATCTAATAATTGCTTTTCAATAAAGTATACACTTAACCACTCTACGTTTGCCTACTCAAAATGGTAACGTATTTTAAAATTGGACTCGGTAACCCTTCGCTTCTTAGAAAATTTTTCGCTCCAAAAATAGCAAGTTAAACACGTGTAGACATTTATTCGAAGAAATGGCGCTAGAGCCGCCAACAGCCTCGGGAAACAATTTCAATGTTCAAGCCCCAGATAATTTTTCTTTCAACCAAACGGACTGGCCACGATGGAAACGTCGTTTCGAACGGTTCAGAATAGCATCCGGGCTAGATAAGCGGAATGACGAAGAACAAGTGAAACCGTTATATACCTCATGGGGTGTCAGGCAGACGATATCTTTCTGTCATTCAATCTGTCGGCAGTAAACCAAAAGAAATATCTTCCGGTCTTGGAAGCTTTCGAAAATTTCTTCGTTATAAAACACAACGTCATATACGAGCGCGCAAAGTTCAATTCGGGGGTGAGTTGGAAGGAGAACCTATTGGAGAATTTATACGAGAATTTAAATCCAAATTCCCTCAAATCAATTTGAAGAAATCAAGGAAAAAATTGTGCGTATGGGCAAAACGTTATCGCGTCGAGTGTTTACGTAGTGGATAATTTAAAATCGCCAGTCTGAGATCATGCCAAAAATTAAATATAATTCAACACATAAACTCAGTAAACAATTAAATTTCGAAATTGAGTTGCTTAGATTGTGAATACGGCATCAAAATTAATTCTGAGGCAAAACCTTTTTCAATTTGTACTTCCAAACGCGTACCAATTCCATTACGAGAGAAGGTGAAGGCCAAGTAAGACGAAATGAGGTATTTGGGAGTGATTAAAAGTGTCGACGAGCCAACGGATTGGTGTGCACCAATGGTCATTGTCGCTAAACCAAACGGCGACATACGACCCTGTGTAGATTTATCGCGCCTAAATATGTCGATTAAAAGGGAAATTCACCCGATGCCTGTAGCGGATCACACATTAGGCCAATTAGCAGGAACAAAATATTTCACAAAACTGGATACCAAAAGTGGATTTTGGCAGATTAGACTGTCAACGCGATCGCGATTCTAACAACATTCCTCACGCCGTTCGGTAGATATTGTTTCCTAAGACTTCCATTTGGAATTTGTTCTGCCCCAGAGTTCTTTCAAAAGCAAATACAACGAATTCTCGAAGGGCTTCCGGGGGTTGCATGCCAGACAGATGACATATTGGTTTACGGAAAGAATATGGAGGAGCATGACAAAAATTTGCGATCCACGCTGAGAAAGCTAGCACAAGGCGGAGTAACATTAAACCGGTCAAAATGTCAAGTAGGAGTTACCTCCGTAACAATTCTTGGGCACAAAATCGACGAGAGGGGGATACACCCTTGCTCATCTAAAATCCAGGCAATTGAAGAATTTGCAATGCCGCAAAACGTAAGGGACTTAAGGCAGTTTCTGGGATTAGTAAATTACCTGGGTAAGTTCGTTCCGAATATGTCCACTTTAAGCCATCCACTTAACGATCTTTTAAAATCCAACATACATTTTATTTGGACGAGTAGGCAGCAAGAGGTCTTTAACGATTTAAAACGCGCGCTAACTTCAGCTCCAATTCTGAAAGTCTACGATCCAAAACACAAAACCATTGTTTCGTCAGATACATCCTCCTTCGGATCGGGGGCAGTTCTGCTTCAAGTGGATGATTCGGACGGAGTACTTAAGCCGGTTGCATATGCATCACGCACATCAACTGAAAGTGAGAAGAAATACGCGCAGATCGAGAAAGAGGCACTCGGAATCAAATGGGCGTGTGAAAAATTCCGAGAATTCGTCACTGGGATCCATTTCACAATTGAAACGGATCATAAACCGCTGATACCCATCTTCACAACCAAGAACCTTGATGACCTAACGCCAAGAATTCAGCGGTTCCGGATGAGAATGATGGTATTTGCGTTTAATACAATTTTCACACCGGAAAAATATCTGGTAGCAGCCGATGCATTATCACGACATCCCCTACACAATGTAGATAACGAAAATGAGGACGAAGAGATGGAAACATTCATTAGCAGCGTTATAGAGGAACTGCAAGCATCAACGGATAAACTAAATGCCATACGTAAAGCACAACTGGAAGACCCAGATTGAATTTTGCCGAAAAGGATGGCCGAATAAATTTAATATATCTCCAGAGGCACGACAGTATTTCCACGATCGTCAAAACCTTTCCATGAATGGCGAATTATTACTATACAGAAGTCGTTTAGTAATACCACCTATCCTGCGAAAGGAGATGCTGGAAATAATGCATACCGGACATTTAGGAATCGTTAAATGTAAGAGTCGGATGCGCCAATCAGTGTGGTGGCCCAGTTGCTCGAAGCATATGGAAGATTTCGTTCGTCGGTGTATTACCTGCGTACAGTTCGGAGTTCCAAGACATCAACTACTCATAAGCTCAAAACTACCGGCACACCCGTGGCACACCATTGGCATGGATCTTTGCATGTGTTACGGTAAGACATATCTGATTACTAGCGACTACTTTTCGAGATTCCCAGAAGTTTTCGCGCTAGAAAATCAAACGTCTCGCTGCGTGATTGAAAAGTTGAAGCCGATTTTTGCACGATTTGGCATACCAGAAATCGTTCGGACGGACAACGGTCCTCAGTTTGCTCCAGTCAATACATCAGAGTTCCGTCAGTTTGCAGACTCCTGGGGATTTAAGCACATAACTTCCAGTCCTCGGTTTCCTCAAAGCAATGGATTCATCGAAGCAACTGTTAAGTTAATTAAAATGCTGCTGAAGAAAAATGGCAAGGATCTACAATTAGCTTTACTGGAGTACCGTGCAACACCGCTCGCGAATGGTTTAAGTCGGGCTCAACTGCTCAACTGCTGAAAAAACGGAGACACAAGCAAGCGGAAAACGATATTCATCAATGGGGTCGAGTTCAAAGTAAAGCTGACACACCCCGATCTTTCTTTATCGAAACCAATACCAATACTCATTCCATCTTAATAATGCTCACAGAAGAGACCTACCCTACCAATCGGAAGAGGCAACCGACGGCGAAATACAAAAACACACGACGGAAAGCAACACTTCAAATGCGGAGATGTGTATGCAGAATGAACAAGCAGCACCAAATAGTATTGAAACTCAACCGCCCAAGGAGCAATACATAACACGGTCAGGAAGAGTCGTCAGAGCACCTGCTCGCCTAAACTATTAATCATAAATTGGGTTTAGAGCCCCCGCACACTACAGACTTTCTATCGGCCGATAGTTTGGTCGGGTTGGGCTGGTTAGTGCGCACACTGGGCCGATTAAATAGTCAGGTTGGTAGATATCGGCCGATAAATAATTTTTATAGGCTACACGATTGCCTTCAAACTAAAGTATCGGCAAACTATCGGTCGACTACTTAATCAGTACGGCCGGCGCTCTCCTACGTGTGCACACTACAGACTATAAAGGCGGCCGACTTTTTCGATAGCTCAGTTTGCTCTGAGTTTTAAATTAATTTTCTTTAAGAGCCCCCGCACAATACAGACTTTTTGTCGGCCGACAGTTTAGTCGGGCTCTTAATCAGTATGAAAATATATTAGAGTGCGCACACTACAACGATTCGATATCGGCCGATAAATAAGTTTGATAGGCTACACGATTGCATTCAAACTAAAGTATCGGCAAACTATCGGCCGACTACTTAATCAGTACGGCGCCCTTCTACGTGCGCACACTACAGACTATAAAGTCGGCCGATTTTTTCGATAGCTCAGTTTGCTCTGTGTTTTAAATTAATTTTTTTAAGTTCTGGGTATTTCCTCGTATTTAAATATGAAATTATGGACATATTTGGGCGTAAAGCAATGACTACCTCTCTGGAACATTTTTCATTATCTACCATTTAGCGACTATTCTCTGCAAAATGTGTTTAACGACTAGCAATAGCAAATCGTTCGAGAACTATCAGGCGACTGTTTGTCTAGTGTGCGCACTCACTACCAACCCGACTGTTTAATCGGCCCAGTGTGCGCACTATCCAGCCCAACCCGATCAAACTATCGGCCGATAGAAAGTCTGTAGTGTGCGGGGGCTCTTAGATTCTTTATTATTCAAGCTCAAGCTAATTGTAGCACACTTTTGAAATACTGTATTTATAAATTAATAGTTCTACATATGTATATGGATTTTCAATTAGAGATACATTTCTAATAATAAGATGATTCTCATAACTTGTTTCGTTAAAGGGGGAGATGTGGAGTACGCGGTAACTCATGAATTATATATATCGGTCTCGCTCTCTCTCCTTTAGGTTTAAAGTTGTATGTTATGTATTTCTTCCTGACCGAGAGTCAGTCAATAAACACCTTTCAACGAGTAAACATCTTTCCATTAACTTGTGCGAACACTACAGTTATTACATTTTAGTGAGGGGATATTTTGACTCTCTCGTTGCCTCAAGATGGCGCTTTAAAGCTAAAAGTTTGTTTGGCTCATTATATTGGCATATGTAGGATGTATGTAAATATGTATATCTGTTTTCACTTTTGAATGATCTTTAACATTTCTGTGTTTGCGGTATAATGAAGAATTACTTGAAACAGGGAGACTAGTGCGCTGTTGAACAAACTGAAACATGTTTGAAATTCGCTTCTAGTGGTTCTTTATCATATACTCCATTTCATAACTATATAGCCACCTTAAAATCTTTACTTATAGTATAATAACGGTACTCATTGGCTTATATTTTTATTTTAAAATAATTATAGAGCAAAAATATTATCTTTTAAAGATATAAAGTATAAACATGAGTTCAATATTCGAAGGTATTTCCATAAAAACACATTTTTAGCGTTTCATAACTATATAGCCATATATAAAAATTGGGTCTGATTTAATTCTGCTTCCATTTGTGATCGAAGTTTTATGCTGAAAACATAAAAAATAAGTTAAGTGAACAATGCCACGCGGAAAATACTTGTCCGAACAGGAAAATGGTAAAATTTTGGCGTTTAAACAAGAAGGTCTCACTCTGCGGGAAATTGGTCGAAAAATTAATCGCCATCATTCGACTGTGTCAATTTTCCTACAAGATCCAGACGCGTACGGATCACGGAAAACAGGGGGATCAAAAAAAAAATTGTCTGAGCGGCAGGAGCGACATCTGGTGAACACGGCGAGTAATTCAACGAAGAGCCTTAATCAATTAAAAGCTGAGCTGGACCTTAATGTGTCAAGAACTACTGTGCACCGGACAATTTTAAGGTCTGGAATTTTAAAGCATTCCAAATTAAAGCCGGTGCCAAAACTTAGTGCTAATCATAAAGTAGCTCGACAAGAATTCGCGCGGCTAAACATAAACCGCGACTGGAATAAGGTGAGCAAAAGAGTCTTGTTATGTTTAATCTTTGAATTCAAAATTATAAATTATTTATTTTCAAGGTCATCTTTTCTGACGAAAAGAAGTTTAACCTCGATGGTCCAGATGGCTTCCAGTGCTATTGGAGGGATCTACGGAAGGATCCGATGTACTTCTCAAAGCGAAATTTCGGTGGTGGCAGCCTAATGGTTTGGGGTGCATTTTCATCACTTGGAAGACTCCGATTAGCTTTTCCGTCAACAAAAATGAACAGCGCAGAATACATCGGAGTTATTCAACAGAATTTGGTACCATTTTGGCAACAACATCGGGAAGTAGGCCTCATATTCCAACAGGATAACGCGTCAATACACAATAGCAGGGCTAGTAAACTATGGTTCGAACAAAATCAAATTGAAGTTCTTGACTGGCCAGCGTGCTCACCGGATCAAAATCCGATAGAAAACCTATGGGGAATTCTGGTTCATAAAATTTACGGAAATAACACACAATATTCTTCAGTTAAGCACCTTTAAACGGCTGTGGAAAGAGCTTTGAGAAAAAATTCCGCAGCAAACTCTCCAAAGCCTGGTTGACAGCATGCCAAACCGATTATTTAGCTTGATCGAAAATCGGGGTAGTTCAACAAAATACTAATTTAATTAATTTTTCCTTTTTTTGGCTAAAAATCACATATTTGTTTAGTGGCTGTATACAGTGCTGGACAAAATAAATCATACACCGTAATACAACTTGTATGTAGACCTGTAACTTTTTTCTAATGAATCAAAAAGCCTATTATTTATGCTGAAATCATAGCTAAATATATAAGTTCAATAAATGTGGAAGGATGAAATAAAAGTCGTTCATAAATATTTTTAAATTAATTTATTTTGAATTTTATTCAAATTTGCGGTTGGTCAAAATAAATCATACACCTTTATAACTTTTTTTTTTACAACGAATATTATACGATTTAATGAAAGTTAGTATTAAGTGTGACCGCCTTTTGCTTTTAATACTGCTTCCAGCCGACGAAGCATACTTTCGACCAATTTATGCAAGTATTCTCGATCGAGTTCTTCCCAAGCCTTCTGAAGTGCAGCATAGTATGAAGTTTTATTAGTAACGGTTGGTTTTACTATTTTCTCGTCTAAATAACCCCATAGATTTTCTATGGGCTTCAGATCCAGCGATTGTGGCGGCCATTCTAGTAACTTTACCCTGCCCAGCTTAAAAAAGTTCATGGTTTTCCTTGCCTTGTGTTTTGGGTCATTGTCTTGTTGGTAAATGTAGTTGTTCTCCCAACCCAATTTCAACACAGATTCTTCTAAATTTTCGCATAGGATATCGATGTAACCGTCTGCATTCATAATACTTTCAATTCGAGCCAAATTACCAACACCAGACCATGCGAAGCAGCCCCATACCATGACATTACCGCCTCCATGCTTAACGGTTTTTTGAATATGTTGATCCTTAAGAGCCTCGCCAGATTTGCGCCACACTCGAGACCGCCGTTTCTGTCCAAATAGCTCAAATTTACTCTCATCAGACCACAGCACTTTTTTCCAAAAGTCTAGAGACATTCCAACATGTTGCCTTGCAAACAGGAGTCGTTTCTTTTTATTCTGTTTGCTGATATAGGGGCGCTTTGATGCCAAACAGCTTTTAAGGCCAGATTCGTTTAATCTCCTACGTACAGTGTGGGCGCTAATAGGCAGATCCATTCTACAATATTTCGAGAAGATAGTTTTGGGTTTTGTTTAACTAGTCGACTGATTCGGACATCTTCACGGGCAGTTGTAGCCCGCTTTCGGCCGTTTCCAGAAAAGTTCACCACAATTCCATGTATTTCATATTTTTTCCAAATGTGTTGGACTGCTCCAATGGATATAGAATACTTGTCAGCAATTTTTCTATACGATTCTCCTTTCTGTCTCTTGCGTAACACCAAGTTTCGAATATCAAGAGATATTTGCTTTCCAGACATTGTTCAGGCTTGACGCGTCTACTCAAAATAACCGAAAACCTACAAGTTCGCAAGTAATTTCCTGCATAATGGGAAGCAATTGATCTTAAATATAGTAAATAAAAAGTTGGGAATACGTTTCTCAATCGGGAACCAACGAATTGAATTAATTTATCTGTTTTGCTGCATTTTTTTAAAGGTGTATGATTTATTTTGACCAAGTCAAAATTTGAAAATATTGCAAAATAAATTTATTTAAAAATATTTGTGAATAACTTTTATTTCTTCACTATTACTTTATTAAGCTACTGCTATAAGCTTTGATTTTAGCACAGTAGATAATCTTTTTGAGTCATAAAAAAAAAGTTACACGACTTAACTGGAATGCCTATGATATGTATGATTTATTTTGTCCAGCACTGTAGTTATGAAACACATGAAAATTAGTATTATGTGCATTTTTTGTAAATAAACAAATTTTGTTTACTAAATCAACTCAAAATATTTGTTTTATTTGATTTTCTAAAATTTGGTTAAAAAATATTTTTATTTTTCTCCTTTCCAACGTTTTAATTGAATTTTTGACGGTGGCTATATAGTTATGAAATGGGGTGTATAACAAGACAATCCTATAATCATTTACTTTAGGTGGCGTTATAGCTCGGGGTGAACCTGGGCCTAATTCTTGCAACGTGTGTGCATGTTTTATTTTTGCACGAATGGAAGGGACCTTCAGTTTCTTGCCGACTCCGAGCGGCGAGTTGAGAAGCTCATTGACAAATGATACTCTTTGATTGCTTGTCAGACATTCGAAAAAGGTGGAACCGTGAAAAAACTTAGGTTTTGGACCCGAGCTGGGATTGAACCAGGGTAGCATTGCATAGCAGTCCAATGCACTTACCACTACGCCACGGTACTCATAATCATTTAGAGCTTACATTTATTGAGCGTTTTTTTAAGGGACGTTGTTAATTTTTATCACTTATAGTCGTTCTGCGCAAGAGTGCGCATTTTGGACTTAGGGCTTAAGTTCTGGAAAATTTACAACAGATAACAAACAAAAGAGCCTATTATTTAATAACTTTATATCTTAGGAACAAATTTACACAAAAATATTTTATATTTTTTAAAATGCTTCATATATTTTGATCAAAAAACAAGAGTAAGTCAATTTGCGCACTCTTGCCCCGAAGTCAGGGTGCGCAGAGGTATGGGTAAGAGTGCGCAACCAATTTATATCCCAGTTTTCGTAGTTTGAATGGTTTGAAACTGTGTTTTCGCCCAAACCAAGTTCTACGGCAGCCTTTCATGGGCTGCTTCCACTTTAAATCAGCTCCCAAGCCTCGCAGATTTGCTTTTGGGTTATTAATTTCCTTTCTGTTTGTGTAGATACGAAACATTTTTCTGGAAAAACAAAAACAGAAAGATAGTTCAGCTACGAACTACGACCTACCGCCTACGACCTACCGCCTACGACTATGATGTACTCGTTGCATCTTACGACAGAAAGTAATAGCCTAAATTGATATAATTATAAAAAGTTAAATACTGGGTAAGAAAGCACTGCGCACTCTTTCCTTAGACGCTACTTTTTTATTTATTGTATTGAAAATCTAAGAACGAATAATATTATCCACTAAAATTCTATCCTAAATCAAACACACATATACACTGTTGATGCATACATACTACTTATGGAGTATCGAGCTGCCACGCTTTGCGGACACACTTTTAAAAATTAACTTTTTTTGAACAAAATCCGGTTTTTTTTCCTTGTTGTTTTTCTTTGAACTGTTAATTGTAAAATTTTCGTAGAAGTTGTTCTTCATTGGCGGTTAGTGAAGGACACATCTTCTCATTTAGCAATTTCTGCTAATTCTTTCATAGATGGAGAAAATGGCACTGTGTACCCTTACCCGCTGCGCACTCTTACCCCCAATGGACTCTATACCCCGAATCCCGAATTTTATCGTATAGATTTTAGTTCTTCAGCACTTTATATTTGAATTGAATTATTCAATAGTTCTTCATTAAGCAACATCGAAACCACTCAGGTAAATCTGAAAAGTAATTAATAACAAACCGCACTTACTTCATACTATCTAGACAGCACTTGCAATACAAAAAAAAAACAAAAAAAGAAAATGAAAACTAAGCCACAGTCGCTGTAACCACAAAAACGAGCTCATTGTCACCATCTATTGCATTTCTGAAGGTCACGTTCAAATGCGCTACCCCACTTTCTGTCAAGCAACCCCATTCCTTGCTCCGTCGTGATTAGCAGGTGTCGTGATTAGCAGGTGCCTGTATATCAAGATCTAATCTTTCACCTGTCAAACGTTCACAATGAATATGTACATTATCTTACCACATCGTCGTCGTCTCTTGGCATTTTCAATTTTCCACATTTAAAAGTTCTGCCATACTAGTGTGAGCTTATTACGGTGCACTGTAGCATTAAGCTAAGGTATTTCCATTGCAATTAAGCTGCGCAGTATTTTTTGTTTGCGAATTGTGGGTGGCCGTGGCGTAGTGGTAGTCGTCGTCGCTTGTCATGCGAAAGGTTCGCGGTTCGAATCCAGATGGCTTCGAAGCATTTATTTCTCAGGAAATAAAAATAAGTTGATCAGTTTCAGAAGCTAATATTGAAACCTACTGCGAAGGCATAACATTTTTTCATTTTTAATGCATTTTTATTTGTTAATTCAAGTATTCCTTACATGCTAGACAAAAGTGCTTAAAACTAGCTTAACTAACTTAACTATCGTACTCTAACTTACTGGCCCCACACGGGCACTCTAAGCTAAACTTAATACTTATACTATGTCTTTCGACGTAACCTAACTTAAAGTATTGAATTTTAATTAAACTTACAATTTAAAAGCTAAGAAAATTTTTTTTTTTTTTAAAACTTTTTGTTTAAAACTACCTTAAATAAAACTTACAACTACTTAACCTATCTTAACTCTAGCTACGTAATTAAATACGTAATTTTTTTTGTTTTTTTGTGCTGTGTTATTTTATAATTTGTTTGTGGTTTTTTATTTGTTTTTATATTTTTTTTTTGTTAGCAAAGTGCTGTGCTGTTTTTTTTTTTTTTTTTTTTTTTTTTAATTTTTTTTATAAAACTTAAATCGACCTATCCTACCTAAACCTACGTAAGCCGGCCACGGCATGTCTACATATGCGAAGGCATAACACTGGCAGTAGGATGTTGAATATGGCTGAAGAAATTGATCGCACAAACTATAATAATAAGAAACATCTGAAAAAAACTCCTGTGAATCATAAGCAAGTACAAAAATAATACACAACTCTCCAGTTATCCTGGACACCACCCATAGAGTTAGTTGAAATTGAAACCTATCATCTGAGTTTCCTACTACTACGTCGATCTGTCTGTCTCTCGTTCTCGTCCTTCATGTGCTCGCGCTGTGTGTGAACATTAAAAGGGTATTCATATCCCCCTTAGCGTGTGCAGATTATAAAAAAAAAAAATTTAGAATTCATTTTTCTATTTCACTTGTCAGGTTGTACTTGTACATGGCAATGTTTTTGCGAAATTAGTTTTCTTACGCGTGATTTGAATTACAGTCATTATTTAGACCGCAGTACGATTTCCTATCGCAATTATAAGAATTAGGAGTTGTAACAAAAAAAAAAAAATACTTCAGCGGCTATGCTTGAACCGTTTTTATCTGTTTTACGACCCAAAATAGGTTACATTCACCCTGTAGGCGATTATTTCGGCAACACGTAGAGTTGGACACTTTTTTTCCGAATCAAGTTTTTTTTTTGGCAATTTAATGAGCTTGATTTTCACCGCTTATTTGTGGTCGCTAATGCGAATCGGTCACCAGTTAAAATTAAACACTATGAGCGTTTTGACTATTTTACAAACTAGTTCAGAAATTTGAAAGAAGAAATATCAATTTTAAATTTTAAATTTGTAGTCGAACTCCTACGACATGTGCAGAGGAAGAACTCGTTGTGATATAATCTGGCATTCTGGTGTCGCGGAGATAGCGTATATCATCGTTCATTACTCTTAAGTGATGCATTGTCTATCTGCTATTTTTTCTAATGAAGCGAATATTTTACACTACTGACTACAGTTTGTAAAATTAACTGTTTAAGCAGCGTAGCTAAATTGCCTTGGTGCTTGAAAGGGAAGCTATTGGCAAAAATCTTTCAGACAATTAAGATTATTATCTAATATTAATTGTCCACTAAATATGCTCCCATTTGCTCCTGTCTTACCAACCAAGCTTACCCCTTTCAATGCACAGCGATGAACAGCTCCTTATAATGAATAAAGCTGTGAGCTTTATTATATCTTGTTAGGTACCGCAATCGCCACCTTGACATCTAGCTTGAAGCTACAGCTGTTTTTAATATGGTATGCTGTGGAAAAAGTAATGATATGGAAAGCTAATTGTTGTGTGGTTTTATTTTAAATAATATAATTGAGAACTAACTGAGTATAACCAACATGGGTTGTATCGAAAGCATTAATCAAATGGCATATTTGTGGGGCTTTATTACATTAGCTGTATTCTTTGGCACGCGTATATAAAAGTGCACAAAACAACGCTATTATATATTAAAGAGGACCAAGTAAAAGACAACCGGTTAGCACAACAGTTAATTTATTACTTGAAAAATATTATATATTAAAGAGGACCAAGTAATGAAAACTATACTTGCTAATTCAACTTGCATACATAACACCACATCTTTTTTTTTTTAATTAACAAAAATCATTTGGCTCGTTGTAATTCAAAAATAAAAGTCTTATATCATAATGCGTACAGTCATATGGTCTAAATATTATTAATATTTATAATAATAACAGATATAAATATATTAATATAATAATAACACAATAGTAATAATACAATAGTATCTTTTAATTCATATGTACCATTGTATATTATATACAAAAGCTGTAAATATTCACATAATCTATTTAATAGTATTTTGTCTTTATTTATACATTTTTGTTTTTATTAATTTATTCATTATTCTTTATTCATTTGATTTCCTTATTTTTTTTTTTCTCTTCCTCAATTTTTTCTTGTAATCCTGCAAAACTTTGTATAAAGGACTAAGAACATCAGCACAATTGAGTAAAAACTTTGAGTAGTAATTTATCAGCCCTAGATAACTTTGTAGTTGTTCTCTATTAACCGGCTCGGGTGCTGCCATTACTGACTCACTTTTTGATTTAGAGGGACTAATCCCAGAGGCTGAAATGGTGTGTCCTAGGTATTCTATTTTGTTCTGAAAAAAATTACATTTTTCCCAATTAATTTTAATATTATATTCCTCTAAACGCCTCAATGTACTAAATAACCTCGTTTTACATTCCGTCACTGATTTTTCTGCCGCCAATATATCGTCAAGATACACAATTACCCCTTCCATATTTTGCAGAATGGTGTCCATTGTCTTCTGAAAAATCATAGGAGCTGATGAGACTCCGAAAGGTAACCTCAAAAACCTAAAAAGTCCCTTGTGGGTGTTAATGGTTAGTAAGTCTTGTGACTTTTCATCTACCATTAACTGAAGATATGCTTGAGCCAAATCTAAAGAGCAAAAACGGAATAACCTCCTAATCCGGCCAAAATCTCATCTATAACTGGTAATGGACATACATCCATTTCCACTACAGGATTTATTGTTACCTTAAAATTTCCACACAACCTGATTTTGTTGTTCTTTTTTAGCACGCAAACTAATGGAGCAGCCCACCTACTAAATCGAACCGGTTTAATAATTCCTTCATTACACATTCTCTGCAGTTCCTCTTCTATCTGTGGCTTCAAACTTCGCCTTCGGGTCAATAAATATTTCAGCTTTGAAATCTTTTATCGGTTGTAGTGATTGCTTAAACAATTTCGGAAAGTGTGTTTCTAGATCACTAAGCAAGCTAGAATTAGAGCGGTTGGAATTAAAACTATCCTCACCAATTAACGAATTCACTCGGGAGCTCCCTGAAAACAATTTTCTGCAATCTGTGAAAATTTCATCCAGCCAGTTTCTCCCAAGAAGTGGTGTAAAATTCTTTTCCGATTCAATTATGATCAAAGGCAATTTGTATTTACTATCGACTGTAACCGAAATAGTGCCAACTATTTTAATATCTTCGCCTGTTAAAACCTGCAGAGGTGGATAATTATTATTTCTATTAATACCAATACTTGAAAAATAACTTAAATGATCATATTTAGAGATCACCGATACCACTGCACCCGTATCAATTTCCATAGTAAGAATTTGTCCTTCGATGTTGACGTCTCTGCTCAACGGCTGACGGCTACCATTGATCAAATTTAAGCGATCCCAACTTCAGCTCATTTACGTATGTTTTATGGTTATATCTGCTGCCACCGGTCCTCCTGACATGATGCTGCTTCTTTTGCTTAGAGAAACACGCTTTTGCTGAATGGCCCTTTAAACCACAACTGAAACACGTCCAATCACGAGCCGGAGAACCGTATTTTGCGTGTCTTGTGGTACATTTGCTGCATTTTGAAAAATCCCTTTTCCCAACGATGGACTTTGCTCCTACTTTGTTGAGTTCAAATGACGGATTCATATTCCTCTGCTCTCTATCGATGAGCTCAAATGACAGCGCGATTTCACATGCAGAGTCCCAAGATAAATCTTTGGTTGACAACAATTTGATTTGCAATTTCTCATTTTCACGCCACTAACTAGGCGGTCTCGCAATGCTTCTGGCAAGAAAGTGTTGAAATTGCAATTCGTTGCCAACAATTTGAGGTTAAAAATGTAGTCCTCAATGGTTTGACCCTGTTTTTGCAAACACGAGTAAAATTTGAACCTGTCAGCCATAATATTTCTAGTGGGGGCGAAGTGCGGTTTGATTTTTTCTATCAATTCCTTGTATGTCTTCGATGTAGCTTTTTCCGGCATACATATAGATTTTATGCGTCTGTATGCGTCCGGACCAGTTAAGGTCAGAAAAAGAGCTACTTTACGCTATTCCGTCACTTCATTTATTTGAAATAATTGGTCCATCCGCTCCAAATAGTCTTCGAAGTCATCGCCGCTGCTTAGTTGTTCGATGGATCCAATCAGCGACATTGTTTCTTTTACGTATAATTTTTGTTCACTCTTTTTATTTAACTTATTATATTTCAAACAAAATATTCACAGTTTTACAACTAGTTTTTTTTAGTATGCCCACTTTGGGTATTTTTTTTTCTCGTCGCCAATATTATATATTAAAGAGGACCAAGTAAAAGACAACCGGTTAGCACAACAGTTGATTTATTACTTGAAAAATATTATATATTAAAGAGGACCAAGTAATGAAAACTATACTTGCTAATTCAACTTGCATACATAACAAACGCCTATTGTCGCTTTATGAATTTATCACAAACACTTGGCAGCCCATGTGTAATTATGAAAGATAAATGACACTTGAGTTGTCAGTTGTTGACAAAATTAAAAAAATATATTTTGAGGCATAAATTTATAAAGATGGAAAACCCAGGGAATGCATATTCTAATATATTTAATTCCGATAAAAGAAAACATTTAAAAACTTACATGATCAATTTGTTACTTATATTGAGTTAACCAATCGTCGTCAAAAGGATAAATAAGAGATAAAATAATTATTTTCGATGGTTTTTTTTTACATCTGAGGTTTTCCGGTTGTCAAATAAATGATAGAAATTCATCGCAAAATTAGAAATTGCGATTTGGTATCACTGTTAATATGTATCTGCGCTTAGCTAAGCGGGGATTCTATCGCCGGAACCTCTCAACGTAGAAGTCTATGTATTTATTTTTTGTTAAACGTCAAACGTTAAACGTACCCACGTAGTAAAGTCAAATAAGTAGCGTGAATATCCAGCTAATTCGGTTATAAAAAAAAAATTAGCTAAAAACGATAAAAACTTTTCAGCCTTTATTTTTAAGAAAAAATAACTTAATATAGATTAGGTAAGGTAAGATGGCTATCCACCGCATTCGGTAGGATTCACTTAGAACAAGGTATATCCACTGTGTTGCCACGTGAGCCGATTCTTGTCGGTACTCTTGGAACCATTTTGAGAATTGGATAAATATCCATATTTAATTGATATCCCTCATCCATGCAGCTGTAACAGTAGTGATTGGCGAGGATTCCCAGCCTGCTAGCGTGTCTGCCTATTGCACAATGACTGGTCAATACGCAGCGCCGACTAGAATGCCGATATGTGTTTTGCTAATTTTTAGCAGGCTGAAAGTTTTACGCCGATTTCGTTGAGGCGATGTCTGCTTGGCCTGTGTATCAAGGTTACGCCATCTTCCATTAGCGTGTTGTCTTTGTGTTTTATTGTTTCTATTGGTACATGCGGTTCAGTTTCTGTGGTAACATTTTTTTAATATATCGGGATAGAAGATACACTATCAGGCATTTGTGAACTCTTTATTCCGATTAAGGGCTTAGTTGTAAAAAAAATGATGGGACTCTATTCAACAGTCCCGAGCTATGTGTAAACATCACGCGGATGGGATGTGTAGCTTCACGCGGTTAGATGTTTACACATTAATAAAAGTAAACATTAAGTATCTAAGCATTCAACATTCTGAGCATAAGATCAGATTGAAGTAGGAGTGTAACTTTAATTGCTTCTTATCAACCTCATACCCTTGAAGATTGTAAATGGTTGCACAGTGCCAACCTCCAGCAAAGGTTTTGAATTCTTAAGGTCATCGTGAATATAATTACGATCAACTTTTCCCTAATTTAAATACCATTGGCCTTCTCCCAATCAATTTGTCACTAAAGATGTTTGATGATCTATTGTGCAATGTACATATACAAGGATCTTGGCTTGACAGTGTGGAAGTTGGTAAACAAAGATTATTTTTTTGTGTCTAATATACAAACGTATCTCTTACTATTTTGTTCAAAAAGTAATTTTCTTTTAACTCCAATAGAACAGCTGATATACTCTACTACGTATGTACAAACGAGTGTTTATGGGCAATATGGCACTGCATCTGTTCACATAGCTAAAGTTTCTACACGGCATTCCCTTGAATATAACCACATACATAACTCTGAAAAACATTTATGGATATTTCTCTATTTTTTCATATATAGTACATACATATTTCTTTATTCAAAAAAGTCTGCTTCGAAACAGCCTTCATATTGAACAAATACTGACGGAGGCGTGTCAAACTCTGATATCAGATCATTCATTTCTTATCAAAAGCTACCGCCCTCACTATACCCTGAACTTGTAAATAAATACATACATGTTTGTATGTACCTACTTGAAAATATACCAATCTCAAACAAAGACATCATTTCAGCAACAAAAAAGCGCCTTACCCGTTTTATTACTCACTTCCCGCTGATGATAACAAGAAAGAAAATAACTCGCAATTAGCCCAGAAAACGATTAAAGTTCAGCATATTGCCTGCCACTGCTTCGCATTTCCCACAATAGCCGTATGGCGTATAATATACTGGTAATCTCACTTCCTGACCTAATCTCAAACACAGTGAAACCACTCGATCGTGCTAACGCCAATTCAGCATCACACTGCGAATCTTAATCTCGCAAGGCACCTTAACACTTTTACCCATATTCCATATCAAATGGCGATTGAAGTGATTGCGAGTGTTTGCCGCTGAAGCTTATTCAGTATTCGGTCTTGGTGGTGTTTCTTAATATTTGGAGCCGAACCATAAATGACATGCCAGCTTATTCGAGCCGAAAGACTATGTGCACTGTCAGTACCCGGGGTATAAGAGAAGCAAAGAGAATTCCAGTAAATACAGTTTTAGCTTTAGTTCTCCGTCTGACTCTGGCCGGCTTACACCGCTTTACCGGATCGTGCGCGCACATGTTATTGACGAATTGAACTGCATAGTCTCGTGTGTGTCTACTCCGTGTCAAGTACTTAAGTCGATTGACAGTACATAAATTCAAACACAAACGAGTATACCTACATATTATATTCAAATTCACAACTTGCAAGCTTAGCATTTTTTTTTTTTTGTTTATGCCTGTAATTGAAGTTTGATTTTTTATTTTATTTTTTTAATTGTTTGCATATAAACATAGTGATAACGATCTGTTTGTGAAATTAATTACATATATAAACAAAGAGCGAAACAGAAAACTATAGTGTGACATTAATATTTGTTTAATTACTTAGTATTATTTATAGTATTTTTTTTGTTTCTGAAATTATAACAATCTACTCGTAATTATTTTGAGGCGAATAATATGTGAACTTGATATTATCGATGTTCAGATTGGACAAACCAAACTAGTGTCAAACGGTTCACATGACACATGCAGAAAGAATATAAACAAGTGCAAATTCAACAAAAATTATGATTTAATATTAGGAAATAGTTTAAACTTTAAACTGACTTTAGACATTCATGACATTCATGGTTTTTTTTGTTTGCTGATAAAAAATGTCATTAGAATTGAAAATGGAATTTCCTTTAAGAAAATTATTTACTTAAAGCTGAACTAGCGATATTTATAGACTCTATGGAATTTTTTGGAGATAACTTGGCTTTGCCTGGGATAGTTGTTTTGAAAATATTAAAAAAAAAATATGTTTATTGTAATTATATAGTTCACGTTCCTTCTATGTGATCTAAGAGGTTTTCTTTGTATGGTATGTGCTGCCATCTATTGGAATTTTGTAGAATGAATTTTGATTAGAATTTCTTTAAAAACTCAATAAAAAATAAGTATGTGGAGAAATATATTATCTCCTATGCTATTGACTTTGACTAATCAGTGATTTCGGCATATTGGTATTATCAGGGTATGTGTATGTGTATCTTCAAATAAAAACAACCTTTACTCAGAAGTGATAAAGATTTGAGGAAATGATAACACTACTTAAAATTCTTGACAAGAAACTAACAACTAAAGTTTATTTAAGATCTGACAGGGAATCTAAATTTTTTATGCTTAAGTAATGTAAAACTGTTTCAAGTTCATGATACACCTTAACCAAATCCGTACATACCTACTCGTAGTCCCTAAAGTAATCCATTGGGATCTTCTGTGAGTGCATACCAGGCCTAGGCACCTGCAGGTATGCTTTGTAAGTGACTTATTGCGGAATGAACAGCCGGTGATTTTAAATAAATCCAGAAATAGGTGCACTCCCACTTGAGGACTTGATGAGTTATTTTATGTGAATTTTTCTATACTGACAACAACGTTTGAATCAATGAAGTAGACTTTCTCATGAAGCTTGTATAAATTCAGAGAAAACTAGTGGATTTCTAATGTCTGAAATGAAAACGATTAATATTTTTAACTGATTGAAAGCTAAGATTCTTAAAATGCACCCGAAGATCTAGTCCAAACGTTGTTACCTTTTGCTAGCTAACTGGTAAGAACTTCATCCTCAGGTCGAGATACAAAATATCACTCAATCAACGATTTTTGTGTGAAACAAATTCAATGTTTCACTTATGCTTCAAATAACAATTTATTTAATAGCTTATTTGAATTTGATGTTTTTTTTTTACAATTCACCTCAATCATATAGATTGCGCATTTAATCGAATTCTTTTAACGAGTTATTATCGTGGGGACTGTTTAATAACTGCAGGTTCCAATTCGCTTGTGAAAAAGATATTTAATGATTTTTTTCTTATGTGTCTGCCACATAAAATTGTATGTCATGATGTCACATTGCTTATCGTATTCTACTTGTCAAATCCTTTCATTTGATACCCGTATTAAGCAGGTTGTACAAATAACGGTAATCCGCCATCTTGGGGGCGTCTGCCACATTGAATTTTTTGTGACATCTTATAGCCTTAGACATTTTCCGGATCAAGATGAACCCAAAAAGGAGAAGGACACTCTCTTTTTTAAAATCAGTTGAGTCGTTTAGGCTGCACGAGCGGACATTCCAACATATGGACGTACAAACATAGCCTGTGAGATTCATAACCAATCCTTTTGGCTTTGCCGTAGACGAAGATTAAAAATGAAATTGAGTGTTTCGCTGAAATTATACACTTTAGTTCGATAATAGCTATATAATTTCTACACATGGTATGAAAACGACGAAGAGAATGTTATTGAATCTCAGGCATTGGGAAGATTAAAAAAAACAGACAAATAAAGCTAGAAAGCGAAATAAAATAAAAATGCCAAATGTTTAAGGAAAAAATTAGAAAAGTTCTATACATAAGGCTAGGTTCTGCGAATCAAAAACGGTATCTCTTTTTATCAAAAACAATAAATTTTAATTATATTATTCAGATCTCTAATCAATAAAGGTAAATAAAAACAAAATCTTATCAAACATTGTCACCAAAATGTGCATTATTTTTGGTGTTTTATTCCAATATATTGATTACAAAAAATAACAAAAAATCATATCTGCTGACGCAGTTTTTTAATTATTATTAAATTTGTACGTCTCTCCTACTCCTTAACTTTACAATAAAATTAAATAATCATAACGCATAATGTTAACACGCCCCGCAAGTTTCACTAATTCCGTTTCCGATATGACTCAATAAAAGATTATTATTGTCAACTTACATTTTTAATGTGCAGTAACATTTTGCAATGTAAAAAAAAATTAAGTCGTTAAAATTAAAAACAAATTAATAAAGGTTATAATACGAATACTCGCATGTTACATTATTTCTCATGCGTCGGCGAAATGCCATCGCACCGAGAGGGAAGAGAACTCGAACGATAAATAAACGTGACTTATTTTCTGATTATTAATTTAGTTAACCCTGAATCATACGATATTTAGTATTCAATTATTGAGTGTGCAAAGTGGAGTTTAGTATTTAAAATGACAATAACGAGCCCATTTGAAAATTTAAATATACATATATGTTATTTGAGTTATTTGTAACAGATTTTTTTTTACCTTTAACACAAATATAATCGGTTAGGCAAGTTCGAGGGGTTACTTACTTACTTACTTACTTAGTTGGCGCTACAGCTCGAGGTGAACCTGGGCCTGCTTCTCGCAACCATTTGTGTGTGCATGTTACATTTTTGCACGAATGGAAGGGACCTACAGTTTTTTGCTGACTCCGAACGGCGAGTTGAGAAGCTCAATCGTGACAAATGATACTCTTTGATGCTTGTCAGGCATTCGAAAGAGGTGGTACCGTGAAAAAACTCTTTTAGGTGTTAGACCCGGCCAGGAGTTGAACCCGGGCAGCATTACGTGGTACTCCAACGCACTATTAATTTTTTCATTTTGAATTCATTTTTATTAATCAATTCCATTAGAACTTAAATGCTAGACAAAAGTGATTAAAGCTAGCTTAACTAACTAAACTATTTTACTCTAACTTACTGGCCCCACACGAGCACTCTAAGCTAAACTTAATACTTAAACTATGTCTTTCGACGTAACCTAACTTATAATATAGAATTTTAATTAAAGTTACAATTTTACAGCTAAGAAAAGTGTGAAAAACAAACAGAACATGTTTTTTGCTTAAAAACTACCTTAAATAAAACTTACAACTACTTAACCCAACTTACCCAACAAAGCAAGCCGATCATATGTATGGAACTGTCGGACTTCGATCTCAAACGGCGGATTATGCAAGAAAAGAAGAAGAAAAAACAAAACTTGCCCTCTGCCAATATGGTAACAGCACAAGCCAGCGTTGCCGCTATGCGACTTTAGTCGCAATTTGACCCTTTTTTGACGCAAAGAGACTATGAGCCGACTTTTTAAAAAACACCTCCTTTTGACCCTTTTTAGTTTTTTTTTAGACTTTTTGAGACTTTTTCGTACAAAAAATATATTTCCAACAAAAATTCCATTAAGTTGCTCATCAGCAATCAATCAGCACTAATTTCAGTGTACATATTACACAAAAACTCACTATTTTTTTTTTCCAATGTGTTCCTTTTGTACAGATTTAGTTTAATCTAATTTTTTTTTTATGCGTGAACATCTTAGCACTCAACAAATTTATGCTGGTAAAAAGTGAACTATCTGTCAAACTCAGTTGTTACATGTATTTTGTATTTTTTTATTTTAATGCAAAAAGTAAAATAATGGAAAGAAAAGGAACATAGATGAAAGTTGAATGTTCTGAATATTGAAATTTGCATGTCGCAATATATTGGATCTGGGATATCATGAAGGGTGGACTGAAGGGTAAAATCCAAAATTGTACATGTATGTTGCAACACCATTTTGTTTACGTCTATTTCACATATGTATATGACATTTCGTTTGTTGCAACTTTTGTGGTTAAACGCGTTCCTTTACTTTTTCGTAATTTTGCCTCTGTCTGAGAGAATTTTACCCCCACTCCACGAAATTTAATAGCATACTATTTTTGGAGCAGACGTAAAGGAACAGACCTATTATTTGTTTTTGTCGCGACTTTTTGTGCTCCATGACCCTTTTTTTGCGACTTTTTCAAATTTTTCAGCGGCAACCCTGGCACAAGCAGTAGCAGCAACAACAGAAACAACAACAGCAGCAGCAGCAGAGAGAGACGCACATTCGTGTTTATCAACGATGCTCTTACCAAATAAATACAACCAGGCGTTACTAATGCAAGCGAAAGACGTGAAAAAGAGAAGAACTATAAATATGTTTGGTTTAGTAAAAACAAAGTTCTCATGAAAAAAGTTGAAGGTAGTAATGTCATCGCAATAAAATCTTTCGAAGATCTTAAATTGATTTGTTGATAAAAAAAAATTAAATAATTATTTGTAATGAATTCTAATTTTAATTGTTTAAATGATATTACTGCGAACAAGCTTTTTTATCCAATTCATACTGTGTAAACAAAATATTTTTCATACACCAAAATATCAGAAGTCTAAGAGAAAATTTCGTAAGGCTTGTATCTCATCTAGATTCTTTTGTCTCTTTGCCAGATTTTGTGCTTGTATCGGAGATTTGGATATATGAATTCGAGAAAAAAGATTATAGTTTGCCAGGCTACGATTTTTTTGCAAAAACCAACGAGAGTTACGCGGCAGGCGGAGTAGGTTGTTTTGTTAAAGAGGACTATGTTAACTGTATACCGACGTATTTTGTCGATTTCTTGAGTGCCGATATTTTGAAAGTGTCTTTCACAGTAAACAAAGCAATTTATGTAGTTTTGTGCGTTTACCGAATTCACAAATATGATTTTTCGGTGTTTTTGGAAGAATTTTCAAATTTAATAGATAACGAAAATTCAAAGAACTTGATTATATTGGGGGATTTTAATTTTAACATTCTTGAACAAAATGACACAGTTGCAACCTATTTGGCCTAACTGTCATCTCATGGATTAGAATCTGTTATAAATGAACCGACAAGATTGCCATCTGGTAGCTGTTTAGACCATATTTATGGACGTTTTTCCAATATTTCTCTTGACGCCTGTGAAAAATGTGTGTTGGATGTGGCTATTACTGATCATTTAATGACAGGTTTACTAGTTACTACGATCAATAAAAGTAGAAACCTTGAGTCAAGATCACAAAATGAGGTCACTAAAATTGACCTTTTTAAATTGAAGACTATTCTTTCCTTTGAGTCGTGGCAATATGTTCTTGCAGAGCCAGATGCATCCAAATCATATGATTTTTTCATAAAATGTCTTACCAATCATATTCAAAATTGTAGTTTTACCAAAAATATAAAAAGGTCATCTAAAAGACTCAAACCTTGGAGAACTTCGGATCTAGTTCACTTAATTAATAAAAAGAATAAACTCCGACACAAATATTATAAACACCCTAGAAACATTAATCTGAAAGAGAAATACAAAAGGATTTGTCTGGAAGTAAAAAATAAGGTTCCAAAATGTCGTGAGAGTTTTTACAAAAATCAGTTTAATTTAAATACAGGAAATATTAGAGGAGAGTGGAAATTAGTAAATAACATTCTTAATAAGCCATCTTCCCTTAAAAGTCCTTCTACGATTCGCTTTAATGATCGCATTGTCACTGATAAGCTTGAAGTTGCCGATATTTTCAATAATTATTTTGCCAACAATATCCATCCGAATTCAAACACATCCTCTGGTCAAAATTTTAGTTTCTTATGTACACCTTACGAAACTGCTCAAAGCTATACATTCTTCTTCGAGCACATTACAGGCTTAGAGCTGTTAAGATCTATAAGATCTCTAAAAAGCTCTAATTGCTGTGGCATAGATGGAATTTCTAATCGGATTCTGAAGAACATTTCATGTTTTGTTGTTGACGTCCTAGCGCACATTTTTAATAAAAGTGTTTTATCTGGAGTTTTCCCGCAGCTCTTAAGTCTGCAGATGTAGTTTTACTTTTCAAAAAAGGTGTTGCAAACGATGTAAGCAACTACAGACCCATTTCGCTTCTTCCGTCAATAAGCAAAATTTTTGAAAAAACTGTGAAAAACAGGATTGTTAGTTTTTTTAAATAAAACTAGTTTTTTCAGTTCTTTTCAAAATGGATTTCAAACAGGTAAAAGTACGGGGGATGCACTGTTGAATTTCTGTTCGCAAATTTTCGATAACTTAGATAATAAAAAGGTCACAGCAGGTCTTTTCGTCGATATCACCAAAGCATTTGACATGGTTAACCATTTCATTCTGTTGTGGAAGTTACAAAGGGCTGGTTTTCGAGGTTTTATGCTCGATTGGTTCAAGTCATTTCTTGATAGCAGATCACAAAGGGTTAAGATTGAAGACACTAGAAGTGGAATTAGGTTTATGAATTTAGGGGTACCTCAAGGCTCTGTATTGGGACCAATCCTATTCCTGATTTATATCAACTCGTTATTTGAGCTAAATTTCAAAGGCCTTATCACTGCTTTTGCAGACGACGCAGGTTTAACATACGGTTCAGTAAGTTCTCTTCATTTAATTGCTAATATCAACTCAGATTTAGAACTGCTCAGAACATGGTTTGCTGTGCACAAACTGATGATCAGTTCCAAAACAAAAATTATGTTTTTTAGTCTGGCAGCGCAAAATTCATTTGAGGCCGAAATTTTTTTCACGCATCTGAGTGCCAAAGGTTAAAGCTGTTTAGCTGCTTCTGTAGCACCAGCCCTTCCGATAAAACATTCTGTAGCAATCTAAACTGCGGCGAAACTTGTTTATTATTGACTCTAAATTGGGTTTTTCAATCACATCGATAACTTGAGGCAATATTCTCGCGCAACGCTTAGGTGTTTCTTCTATTTGAGGAATGTCTGCCTAACCTTCTTAAAATAATTTATTATGGAATTTTTCATTCCAAACTGCAATACGGTATAACTTGTTGGGGGAGCATATTTTAACAAGATACAAGCACTTTTAGTCTTACAGAAATATATTGTACGAAAAATATGCGGGAAAAATCGCCTACATCCAAGTTTTCCGTTGTTCTACGATTTGAAAATTCTTTCAGTTCGGCATTTATACTGTTTTAAAGTTCTAAGGAGGTCTTTTTTCTTTAGATCTGGTAACATGAATACTAGAGTCCTTGACAATTATAATATTCGTGGTAATCACTTGCATCTTGTAGCTGTTCCTGGTTTTCGAACCACAGCTTATAATCGTTTTTATACAATTACGTCGCGTCGTCTCTTTAACAAGCTTCCTTTTTGGATTAGGACTCGTAGTCCTATTAATAAATTTATGAATCATGTAAGACATTGGCTTTTAGCCCATGATATTAATAGTTTGGATCCGTCTTTAGTTCTCAATCGTAGGTGAAGTTTTTGATATTTTGGTGTTTCGTTTTGTCTTATAATGAGTTTTTGTTCTCTAATTCGCAATATTCTAATGTTTCTTTGCTTCAATGACATAATGTATTATCATTATTTTACTTAAGGTTCAATGAATCTCTTATTTTAATTTTGAAATTGTGAAATTAATTAACCTCAAAACCCATTTATTTTATTTCTAATTATTTATTTCTTTGAAGGGGCTTTTAATACTATTTCTGTTTAAGGAATATAAAAAGTCTCTAATTTTTCTCTAGTTCCAATTATTAATTGTAAACCTAATTTAGTAAATTTTGAATTCTGTATTTATATTACTAGTGAAAATAAAATTCTTACTTACTTACTTACTTACTCACTTACTTACTCTAGCTACGTAATTATATACGTAATTTTTTTTTTTGTTTTTTGTGCTGTGTTATTTTATACTTTTTTTGTGGTTTTTTATTGGTTTTATGTATATTTTTTTTGTGTTAGCTGTGCTGTGCTGTGCTTTTTTTTTATTAAACTTAATAATACCTATACTACCTAAACCTATGTAAGCCGGCCACGGCATTAATCTGTGGCAAAAAGGCAAAACAGCATAAGTCGTTTTTTACAACTTTAGGAGAGCAGCTGAAAGGTTTGATGTTAGCTTAGAAAAAAAGTATGCATCGTATAAGAAAGTTGTGGATACAGAAATAAAGATGAGAAAAAAATATTTTTCTACAATTACTTATGGTTGCGTTAGTTTCAGTAACTATTGGAGCATAAGAACATATGTCAAAAGCTTACGGAAAATCTTAACTTATGCTGTTCTTCCATTATGCATATTATACGGGAAAATTACTAATGTTGTTTTTTGCTGGTCTATAACTCAGCAACCAGTAGAGATAAAAATAAGAGAAAAATATGGCAAATATAATCTAATATTGCGCATCCGTTGGTGTAAAAAACTAATTTTCGACATAAGTCGACTTATGTTGTTTTTCCTTTTGGCCACAGAAATATATACATATATAAATACACAAGCCGCCAACTATGCCTTGGGGTGTCTACCCCGGATCGAACGGAATCGACAAGGCAATTCCATCTGCTTCTAACAGCCACAAGAATTTCTGATGCTGCTGCTCAACATCGTACCCATCACGCCCCGAAACCGACTTACTAAACCGGAGGCGCTCCGTTTGGCTCTGTGCATCGTCTCTGTCGTAGTTGAGCCGCCTATCTACAGTCGTGCGAGCAACATGGAAGATTAGCGGTACCGCTGATCTATCCTGGATCAGACCCTGTTGGTCAAAATAGAGGAACGCTTCTGGTGGAACGAAGCCGTTAAGACGCACTCTTTCGTGGTACGTGAAATTGGGGTAATAAGCCCCGAAGATCAGGCTGTTTATCGAACTCATTGCTCTTGCAATGTGCATTCGAGTCATCTTGATCAGGAAATTATCCACTCTTATTAAGTTAGCTCTGTTGTATAGGACCTCATTGGAATAGAATTTTTTGTACTCGGACTCTGGTGTTCTGTATAAACGAGGACAAGCCCGAAGACAAGCCCTCTCAAACCCCCGAATCCTTTCCATCGAACTTGGTCCCACGTTGAACCACACGGGACAACCATATCATTGGCTATGATTGGCCGTATAAGGGCCTTGTAGCAGATAACCTTTACCCTCGCATCGAGTCGGCTACTATAAAACAGTCTCTTTGTAAGGGCAAAAGCGCCTCTGGCTCTGGTCAGAGCAGCATCTATATGTTTGTTAAAAAACAGATACTGGTCTAGCCAGAGCCCGAGGTATCTGACTACATTTCGACATGCAAGTGGCCGCCGTGTCGTCCAACGATTGCGAACTTTCGCCAATTCTTTCTGGTGTCCCATGAAGCCCAAGACAACGGCATCCGAAACAAGATGGTTTCTGACTCCCAGTCGTCACAATATCGCTGAATCTGATCGAAGTCACGTTGCAAGAGAATTGCAATGACCTCGAACTTTGGTCCTGATCTATACGCGACCAAGTCATCTGCGTACGCAATAGCATGGTGAAGAGACCCTACGAGATCACTTGTGTAAATATTGAAAAGGATCGGCGAATTGACCGCACCCTGTTGTAGACCATTTCTAATTTCAAAAGTCCCAGCAGAGGTCACATTGCCATTTTTTATAATGAACCGCCTACTGGTGAGCATATTATAAAGTATGTACAGCAGTGGTTTATTTATGCTCAGCCTGCTCAACTTGTAAAAAACTCCCTCTAGCCAAACGGTGTCGAGGGCTTTCTCTAAGTCAACCAGGCAGGCACCCGTGTATTGTTTCTTGCTTTTGATCCATTGGATATCCGATACGAGCTTAGACACGGCATGTATGGTATCATGCCCCGCCTTAAAACCGAATTGGTTATCTGAAATTATATGTTTGTCCTCAACCCACTTACTCAGGGCTCTATTGATCACTTTCTCGAATACCTTGTTGATGTTCGGAAGGAGACTTATTGACCGGAGATTTGCGGGATTGGAATTGTCCGTACCCCTTTTAGGGATAGGATGCACTACTGCTGTTTTCCAGTGCGCTGGATAATGTGCATTATTCAGCACATTATTAAATAGAATGCAGTAAATGTCTACCGCTTCTAGAGGGAGATGTCTAAGTACAATGTTAGATATTCCATCGATTCCCACTTCTTTCTCAATGATTCGAAGATCGCTTGGAGCTCTACATTCGTTAAGAACGGGGGATGTATCCCTTCGTTGGCGATGACATTATTTGCCCCATTGTCTTCATTGAACTCGGTGAAACCGATGTTCTCTGATCGCCATTGCTGAAGTTCATTTCGAAGGTAGAAGTTGTGCACAAGGACTCGATTCTCCAGGTCATGATTCGGGCAAATACTGCTATTCACCTTATACACTTCCTGAAAAGTCGCTCCTATAGTCTCAACCTTCTCCTGCGGATCTTCGATCAAAAAGAAATTGTCGTCATCGACTGCGTTTACTGGATCTATACCTGCTGTCACAAGTATTCGTTCGTTGTCCGTATTTCGAGGAATTTTGAGACATGGAAGGTCGTTGAGATTATTCCTCCGAAATATTTTATTTATTTGTGGGAACATACTGGGGTTGTTGGCTTTTACAGCCCCATTTTTTTTGTTCCAGTGCAGATTTACCGCTAAACGGTAGTTTTCTTTTATTAACTCTCGGAGGTTTTTAATCAACGCCTTCAGTGTCCTAATCTCTGAGTTTTGTCTGTCAGTAAACCATCTGTACAAGGTTTTTAGTCTCGACAGCAGTCTACTTTTCTGTTGGTGCAGTCCGGTAATTGTTGCGTTGCGGTATAACCCTACATTGTCAGTTTGTTGATGTCGAGGTATCGTCCTGTCCATCGTTTGTTTTATTGTCTCGTCCATTTGTTTTAGGTATCCGTCAATCTCCTCATTTGACAGATTCCTATTGGACGGTGGGTTGAGCGAGTTTGAGGAGAGTGCTCTTGTCATAACTCTTGAGAAGCGTGTCCAACGCACCCTACTATAATTGTAGGGATGCGCATGAACAAACGCTTCAAGTTCCGCAATCTCGTTGGGAATTGCAATTTCGGCACTGAGTCCGCATGGTCACTGTCATACATAAATGTGTGAAGGCATGAAGGAATGAAGTTTGTCCGTTCGTGTAAGTCAGATGTAACCGTACGTCGAACAGCAGGAGATACAGATATGATCCGCTTCTAGGAAACGACGGACTATCTGTCGCTTTCAAATCGAGTCTATACTCGATACTGTGCAGACCCCACCAATTAAATAGTATGTTCCCTCTAGAGTTAAGAATATTATTTCCCCAATCTCTATGTTTAGCGTTTAGATCCCCGGCCAAAAGGAAATAATTCTCCTCCGACTCCAGCCTAAGGCATCGGAAAAGTGTCTCGAGCTCTGAAATAAACAAAGTTGGTTGCGTAGCTTCAGGTGCATAAGCTGAGATCATGTACATCCTCTTTCCACTATGGAGAGGGATGCACACGATACATGCTTCTAATTCCTGGACTCTCCGCACTTCACCACTGTACACTACCTTATGTCTTAGCTTTTTACTAATGAAGATCGCAACACCTCCTCCTTGTATGGAGTTGGGTTGGTCTCTTCTTACTATATTATAATTGTTGTGCCGTAACTTATATTTCTGGTTAAGCTTAGTTTCGCTAACTAAAAACATATCAGGGCTTTGATCTTCTAACAACTTAAAAAGTACGGCTATTCGTTCGATCCTAATCAGTGAATTTACATTCACCGCAAGGATCTTAAAGGTATTCTCCGCCATCGCACACATTATGACTGGAGATGCGCCCAGATTTGGTCCACTCTCTTCGCCTGCTCTTGTACCTGACGTTGTAGCTAACCCATATGCCCTTGAATAGAGAGCAAGATAGCCATCAAGTCAGCCTCCGGTGCTTTAGGCAGTGGGGCCTGTGAAGCAGCCTTCGGTTGTTTTTTTTTTTCCCCGACTGGGATTTGAACCTCGGTCTACTGGGTGACGGTTCACCACTACCACCACTAGGCTACCGAGCTAATTGGAATTTGCTGGGCAAATGTTTTACTTAATACACTGGTTATTCGCTCGGACGCCGAAACACATCTACTCTCCTCGAAGGTCTATGAACGACTAAGTTCAATGCACTAACCGGCCACGGCGACCACTAGTTCGAGGGGTTAAATCGTGATAATCGAAATGCGAATATTATGAACGGATTTTGACTTAAGTTTTCTTTTATTCCTTACTAGTGGTTACCCGGTGCGCTTCGCTACACCCACTGAGAACAGTGTTTATGTCATAAACGGTTCTGAAATTGTTTCGAGTATCTTTTGGTGCACCGAACGATGTCATCTGGAAGCACGAATTGTATTTGCAAATGTTTTTCAAGAAGTGATTGGAATTGAATACATATTTACATATTGCACGTAAATATAATTCTGAATCAATTTTCATCGTGCATTGCTGTAGTAATAATTTTGATATTTTAGTTTTCAGCGCCATCTATCGGAAAACTTGGAAAACTTTTGATTTACAAACATTTCTCAGTGCATAAAAAATATATTCTGTAAAGCTAGCAGTACACGGCATGCCAAAACCGACATACGGATGCCACTCTGACGTCACGACATTTTCCGTGGCATACACCTAATATGTCGTACATGTTGTATTGTGTCATGTGCTAAAAATATGCCGAGTACACGGCATGCCAATTTTGTCACAAAGTTGTAATGTTCACATGCCAGCGGCGAGTGTCATGTGTTGGCACACGAACATGACAACAAAAATATGCCGATTACGTGAAAATGACGTCAGAGTGGCATGCGTAATGCGTATGTCGGTTTTGGCATGCCGTGTACTGGTAGCTTAAGTTTCAGCTCAATCGGATGGTTTTGAAATTTTGGTGTTCTAGCGCCATCTATCGGAAAACTTGAAAACTTTTGATGTACGAACATTTCTCACTCCATTTCAAATATATTGTGTAAGTTTCAGCTTAATCGTACGGTGAATTTAAAATTTTTTGAGTTCCAGCGCCATCTAGCGGAAAACTTAAATTTTTTTGATTTACGAACACTTCAAACATCAGAAAAAGTATAATTATAGTGTAAGTTTTAGCTCAATCGGATGGTTAGTTTATGAGTTCTGAGGTATCAAACGAACAGCTCATTTTTATATATAAAGATTCTCAAAATTAAATATCAAAATAGTAAATGTTATTGCAATATAGTTAGGACAGTTTATATTTAGTCAAAAATAGAAGTAATGTTACATTGTTTAAATTAATTCTGTGTCAGGTGAAAGTAAAAGAAAAACTAATAGAAAAAAAGAGATAAATAGAAAGTACATATATGGATACATTTTTCTGATCATATAATTTAAAGTTAAATTAAGTGATGAAGTGCCATTCAAGTGTGCGACAACGTCATCCTCGAATCATGAATAAAAGGTGTACTCATCCATATACTCCATCCATATATACAAGTTAAAAGAGCCGCTAAACCGTTCAACAATAAATCCATTCAATATCACAAAATAGATCTCATTTATGAACCTGAATGTCGCCGGCTCCTTGAAACTACGCCAGAATTCTTATTGAAAAAACGCCAGAAAATTTTCTATACAAAAGTCTGGCCTTTTTCGTAGGCAGACATTTTTTTTTCTGGCAATCTTTCCTAAATTCCCGGCTTTTTTCAATTTGAAAAAAATTACAGAAACAATATTTCTGGTTTTTTTTTTCCTTTTCTGAAAATGGAAAAAATGCAAGAAAACTGGATTTTTATCAGTTGCTGCAAGATAACGGTCATTCTTCCTTCATTCTTCAGTGTGGTGTCTTCTGATAGTTTTATAATTTTGTTGCTGTGAAGTTTTCAGAATGACAGTGGCGTTGTGATAAGCGAAAATATAAAGAAAAGATTTCTAGCAAGCAGAAGAGTAGTACTCTTGAATACTTATTAGACATTCGAAAGAGGTGACACCGTGAAAAAACTTTTAGGTGTTTGCTGGGATTGAACCCGGGCAGCACTGCGTAGTATTCCAATGTGCTTGCCACTAAATACACCATGATGCTCACTTACTCATTAATAATTGCAATGCAAAGTAATGAGCGGCTGTGTTTAAAAGTGAAAAAATTCATCATGATCAAACTTTTTTTTTACGAACAGCTAAAAGTGCTGAATCAAATAAAAACGAGTGTATGCAATCGACGGCATCCGTTGTGCCTATCGAACAGTTTGCTAAGGGTATAAATTCCTAATAGTTTTCTTAATCGATTATAATATTATTATGAATAACGAAACACAGCGCTAGCGGGGTGACTGCAGACGCGCGGATGCTGCGCGACAGAGAACGCGTACGAACATACGCGGCGTGCTCGACGCGCTGCCCGCACGCCCTTCGGGACTACGTTATTCAAATTTTTACTATGACAATATTATGTATGTAAAATAAGTAACCATTTCTGGCCTTTTTCCCAAATTAGTTTGGAAATTAGGCCAGAATATGTTTATTTTGAGGCCTAATTTCAATTTTGATTTCTGGTGCTTTTTCCACGTCTGTCTGGCATAGACTCCGAAATTTTTGGCGTATTTTCCAAACAAAATTCTGCTTTTGTTTCCAAATTTGAAAACACAAACAATTTTTGGCGTTTTTTCCAAAAAAACCGGCGTATAATTTCTTTTGGTGTAAGTTCAAGGAGCCAATGTCGTCTCAGCATTAGAGCTGTATCAATCGTTCAAGTATTGGTTTCAAAAATGATTCGGTATTTTCAATCAATCATTCAGTCATGCAATGATAGAGATAGAATGATATTGCAGTGGTCCACTTCATTTCTATACAACCAAAAATCTCAATCAGAATGCATTCGTTAATTTAAGTATTCGATAGAGATAGAGAGATTGGGAGTGCACACGAAATCTATTATGCCGGCAGAAAACCGGTCTTATACCATACTTCGAGCGCACAAGGGATGTGTTAGTATTAGTACATGCATTAGTTTTTTACCCTATTCAACGTTCATACCTTCTTGCTGTTTCTCTTTTCCATTAGATTTTTGATTTGGCTCAACATGTTATTTTCTTTCGCTAGAATTAATATGCATTTTTGAGATATTGGTTACAATCGCGCGCGCGATATTGCAGTAGATGTTGGATCGATATAATGTCGAAAAGCTACAATCGCAAGACACCGCCAGAGCCTACAGACAACCCATATCTCGATCTCTCGCTACGAGTCCTACCGCAGTACAGAAGACCAGTGGCAACACTGCCAGCAAGCCATCATAAGTGCCGCGAATGATGTGCTGGGTTTCACACGACCACCACCACGAAACTCCTGTTTGATGAAGAGTGCAGACTAGCTAATGCGGGAAAACAGCAAGCGTATAAAGCCGCGCTGCAAAGAAGGACTAGATCTGCTCGCATGCTCTATGAGCAGAAGAGACGGGAAGAACATCGGCTTCTAAGAAAGAAAAAGAAAGAGCATGAGAAGCGTGCATTCGAGGATATTGAGAGATGCTACTCCAGGAACAATGTACGGAAGTTTTATACCAGAGGGTAAAAAGAATGTGCCAGCAAAACAAATCCCGTACAGAAACCTGTAGAGACGCGGATGGAAATATCGTAGTGGAAACACAGTCGGTGCTGAGAATATGGAAAGACTACTTCTGCAGACTATATAATGGCGATGAAGACCAATACTCCGCTGTTAGGCAGAATGTACCGTTCAATTTAGATGATAATAGCCAAAACTCCCATCCACCTGATCAAAACGAAGTGCGGATAGCAATATCCAAGCTAAAGTCCAACAAGGCTGCTGGACCTGACGGTCTACCCGCAGAGCTATTTAAAGCAGCTGGAGATGACTTGGTAGTGAGCATACACCAACTCATCTCCAAGGTTTGGTCAGATGAAAGTTTGCCAGATGAATGGAATCTCAGCATCGTCTGCCTGGTCCACAAGAAAGGAGACCCCCTCAACTGCTCCAATTACAGAGGCATCAGACTCCTCAATATCGCCTACAAGATCCTGTCTGCCATACTGTGTGAACGCCTGAAGCCTTTCGTCAACAACTTGCTTGGCCCCTATCAGTGCGGTTTCAGGCCAGGAAAGCCCACCATAGACCAAATTTTCACACTCAGGCAGATCCTGGAAAAAACCCAAGAAGTCCAAGTCGATACCCACCACCTGTTCATCGATTTCAAGGCCGCCTATGACAGCATATGGAGGGATGAACTGTATGAACTGTATAGAGCCATGTCTAAACATCCCTGCCAAACTCATCCGCCTGTGCAGGACGACGATGGAGAAAGCTCGCTGCTCCATCAAGGTCGGTAATGACCTCACCGAGACCTTCGATGTCAAAAAAGGATTCAGACAAGGTGACGCGCTGTCATACGACTTCTTCAACATCATACTTGAAAGAATTGTTCGTAACTCACAAGCCAACACACAAGGAACGATCCATTCAACTACTTACATACGCCGACGATATTGACGTCATTGGTAGAACACAGCGAGCTTTCACCGGTGCGTTCGCGAGTATAGAAATGGAAGCGGCTAAAATGGGCTTAGCGGTAAACGAGGGCAAAACAAAATATATGCTGTCAACAAAAAGGGACACCCAACATCGACGAATTGGACAGAACGTCACAATAGACAGCTACAACTTCGAGGTAGTAAAGGACTTTGTCTACCTCGGCTCTGCCATAACTTCAAAAAATTACATCTCGTCGGAAATCAAACGAAGGATTACTCTTGCCAACCGCTGTTTCTTTGGGACATCCCAGTCTTGCTATATGGAGCTGAAGCATGGACTTTTCCGAAAGCGGATGAAGATATCCTTGGTCGCTTCGAGAGAAACATCCTTCGTAAGATATTCGGTCCCGTTTGCGTTGATGGGTTCTGGAGGAGAAGATTCAACCACGAACTGTACGAGCTGTACAGCGACCTGGTCAAAAAACTGCACATTGGGCGTTTAAGATGGCTAGGACATGTAGAGCGTATGGACATCAACGCTCCGGCTCGGAGAATATTCGACTCTTACCCGGAGGGTCAGCGCAGCAGAGGACGACCTCGCCTTAGGTGGCGCACACAAGTAGAACAAGACCTCAGCCAACTTGACGTGCGCAACTGGAAGCGGCTAGCCAAGGACCAGGCTAGCTGGAAGAGGTTGTTGGTTGAGGTCTTGGTTCACCCCGAACTGTAGCGCCACCTAAGTAAGTAAGTTGGATCGATTCGCTTTCTTCCTCACCTCCGCAGCTTCTGCAGATATCGCTGGACTCAGGTAGCCATTTGCTTGGCATGTGACCTATGGCACAGTGTCCTGTGATTTATCCAGATTTTACATCGCCTTTGTCATATTAAGAGCAAGTGTCGGCCATGAAGAACGTGATATGACGCAGTCGGTTCGTGTGAGCTGGTCTCTTTTTCAGTTATGGTCGATTATGCGAACAGTGTTTTAATCGGTGGCAGTATGGAGGTGTCAGCATCACTGTTGCTCATGGCTGATCCAGCTCTAGCTTGCTCGTATGCCAAGTACAGTCTAAGCTTGTGGTGCCTTAGGGCATTTAGTGCATGGCGATTTTATTGCGTTTGATCCTATTGTTTTTAGAGCTGTCTGACTATCCACCAGAATGGTTATCTCCGACGGAGGGAGGTTGCTTCCTTTTATGAATAGCAGCCTTTTCAATCGCCAGTAATTCCGCGTGGAAAATACTGCATGTATCCGGTAGTCTGAAAGAGCATCTAAGGTAAGATGTAAACCAATCTAAGATAAAGCCTCGAAAGCAACTGTAAGTGGTGCCGAGGGGAAGATACGTCGTATTACCGCGGACAAGTTATTCTGTTTTTAATAGAAAATACATTATTACGACTTTCATATATTTATCGTTTATTTTTTGAGAATAATCGAGCAAGTAAAACTGTAGTGATTTTCTTTGCCTTCAAAAGTACTAACTGCGTTCGATCTGATGATTACGACGTTTAATGACGAAACCTGTGAGATGCTCTTCAAAACCTACGTTCTAAGATTATTTGCTTGCAAGGTGTATATCTCAGTTAAGTACCATTCCAACGTTCTGTCTGTGTCTCTAGTTAAATGTTGTTCGTGTGCTTTCTGGCTTATTTTGCAATAATTACTCTTCAAGATAATTCTGATCCGCTTTAATAGTTTGTGTCTTCTTGCAGCAAAGGTGTATTAAGCACCAACTTCACTATACAATTTCTAAATAGACAAACAATCGTTGATAATTTTTTTTATCTTCAGCGGTCTTGTATGTAATTTAAAGATGCCCTAGTAATTAAAACCTAGCTTAAATGTAAATAAACAAACGATATTATTTTCTGATTAACTGGCCGAACACAATGGTGACGCTGTAGTGGTAGTGGAAATTGAAGCTGGCTGAACTTTGCGCTTCACCATACAATTCATACTACAGCATCAGCTTCGCATTGTGTTCGCGCTATAGGGTTTACGTGTATTTTAACTTTGACAGCGCTGCCTACTTCCACTACAGTGTCACCATTGTGTTCGGCCAGTAAGTGTTCTTTCTTAAGGCCTTCAATGCACAAATGAGAAACAAAAAATAATAGCAAATAGTTTGTATTGTAAATACACTGCACAATTATTTGTGATTCCTATGCAGAGAGAGGTCCACTATCCAGTCGCTTCTTAACTCTTGCAGTGTGTGGTCGACTAGTTAGTGTAGCAGTGATTTGTGTACCTATTCCAAGTGTGATTAGTGGTTCGTTAACCGATCAAAATCCAAGTGGTTACTTGGCATAGTGGTAGAGTGTTTGCTCTAATCCGAGTAGGTTCGGAGTTCGAGCCCCAGCCGGGGAAGTAAGAATTAGTGTTTTTTTATTTCATTAATTAACACATCAAGTGAAATACTGTAAAGAGGACAGCCGAAAGGCAGTAGACCGGCGATGGATACCGGCCGAAAAGTGGTACCGCAAACGGGTAAACAGTTGTCCCAGCGAGCAACAACGACAGAATCGTCAAAGCAGCTAGATCAGCAGCAAAAAAAGCAGCAAAGAAAGATTCAGTGCCAGAAAGAGCACCACCAAAAGAAACGAGTGAAAAAGCAAAACCATTAACGGCAAATTCGGAAATAGCAACAACATTAAAGGCATCCGCAAAGTCGGATGATGACAAAAAAGCAGAGAAGCAACAGACAGCGATAACTGCAACAATAGGGGAAACAGCCGACCTTTCGAAGGTGGAGAAGAGGAGGCGTCCACAGAAACCGAGGCAAAACAGCTCAGCTGAAAGGATGGCCAAAGCAGACGGCCAAATGACATCTCAGGAAATCTCTACAGCAGGAGAAACAGAAGATTTTTTTTTTTTTTTTTAAATGAATGTAAGTAACATAGATACTATAAGACTATGTAAACTTGTTGCTAGTAATTTTTATATTAAGAGGCTGAGTGAAAATAAGCATATTATTATGTGCCAAACCCTAAACGAATATGTTAAGGTACGCGCCGCCCTAGGAAAAGCCGAAACAGAATATTTTACCTATACGCCCAAAGGGGAAAAATTACAAACGGTCCTCTCAAAGGGCATTGATCCGGGAATTAAAGCGGAGGAGCTCGAAAGGGAGCTAAAGAGTTTTGAGAGCGACAACCTTAAGTTCGTGGCGGTCAAGCCGTTTTCCACGGCCGCGGCAAGGGGTGGTAACCGAAAATTACCATTCTTTTTAGTTCAACTAACACCCAATAGCAAAATTGATGGTTTAGGAAGTATCAAATTTCTTTACTATCATGCTGTAAGTTGGGAAAATTGAAACGGTCAGATCGCGTACTTCAATGTATGCGTTGCCAAAGGTTCGGGTACGCCGGAGCTAACTGCAACATGCAGTTCAGATGTGTGAAGTGCTAAATGGACCACATACATGGGGAATGTCCTTTAGGTGCAGATAGGTTAAATGATAGGAGCAGGCTGTTCTGTGTTCTTTGCAAGAACTCAGGGCATCCCGCCAACTTCAGGGGATGTCCTAAACTCCAAGAGCTAAAGACTAATGTCCAGGCTCGTAAACAATTAGCTATCGAAGAAAAGCGTCAAAAGAGCCGCTCGTTCGTTAATTACGTGGCACCCAACGTGCCCTTTGCTCAAATGGCAGCTGGACCGGGTAAAACCACAAATATCAATCCGCCAAAAACTGCTGAAAAGGCGCCGGAAGCGGAACTGGATCTGAAAACGATCTTGCTGTCTCTGCACGGAAAGATCGACAGATTCCAGAAACAGTTTAATGAACAAGCGGCTCGAATAGACGTTATTTATTCGATGTTGTCTGTCGAGTCTGGAGCACCGCAATGATGGGTACACTGGATGAGGCAACATTTAAGATCCTTGCTGTGAATGTGAATTCACTAGTCAGGATCGAGAGAAGAACCACACTTGCTAACTTGTTGTTTACCGAAAGCCCTGATGTACTTCTGGTTAGCGAAACAAAGCTAAATCAGAAACACAAATAAGGCTACAGGAACTGCTATGCAGTTAGAAGAGACTGGCCTCACGCATCGCAAGGGGTTTGGGCCGGTGTCTTGTTATGTAAAGGTTTGCGTCATAAGGTCATTTATAGTGAGGACGTGCGTAGGTTCCGAGTGTTGGAAGCGTGCATCATATGCATTCCTCTCATTAGCAGGAGACGATTGTATGTGGTGTCCCTCTACGCATCTGTGGCACCTCAACAGACTGAATTCATAAACGAGCTCGAGACACTTTTTCGTTGCCTTCAGCTTCAATCGGAAGAAAATTATTACTTTTTGGCCGGAGATCTAAACGCTAAACACGCGGCATGGGGAAACGATTCTCCGAACACTAGGGGGTAACCTACTGAATAACTGGTGGGGTCTTAATATGATTGAGTACAAACTCGATTTGTACGCGACGGACATCCCGTCTTTCCCTAGAGGCGAGTCTTTTCTGGACTTAGCGCTAATAGACGCAAGACTAGAACTAACAGATACGGATCGAAACACGACGAACTGTTTGCGAGCGTTCGAGTACGATAGTTATCACTACGGACTTGCCGCTACAGTAAGGATCCCAAACGAGACAGCTCAGTACGACCAAATGTGTTCATACGATTTTCGCAGAGCACACTGGTCGCGCTTCTCCAGAAACCTTCGGCGAGAACTACGTCTGAGTGGAATCGTCCCACCAAAAAACAGAAACTTGACCAACGAAGAGATCGACGGACATTTATTTCAAATGGACGTCGTGATCAAACGAACAATGGAGCGAACTATCCCTAGGATAGAACGTTCCGAAGACCAGACCGACAAGTACCGAACGCCGATAATCGACACCCTGTACCGACAAAAAAGTAGACTGCTCTCGAGGATGAACAGCTTCATAGACAGTTTACTGATAGGAATGACCCGGAGATAAGAACACTGATGTCGGTGATCAAAAACCTTAAACAGCTAATAAAGGAAAATTACAGAAAATCTGTAAGTTTGCACTGGGGCAATAAAATTCGGTCTATAAAATCCAGTAGTCCGAATATGTTCCCGCAAATAAATTAATTATTTAGGCAAAGAAATCATAACGACATTTCATGCGTTCGCATTCCGCAGACGATAGAAAACAGACAGACTATACTAACTGTTGGCATAAGTCCAGAAAACGTCGATACATGCGACGGTTTCTTTATGATAGAGGATCCGCAGGAGAGGGTGAATGTGATTGGAGCTATTATCGAGTCCGTGTACACGGTGAACAACCCAGTTCATTGTGACCCGGATCGAGCCTTTTTGAATCACCTACGTCTGCGCACTAAAATCCAGAATTGGCGATCTGAGAATCTCGGTTTCACCGGATTCAATGATGAAAACCTTGCGAATGGCAGAATCGCCAATGAACGAGCTAACGCTCATCTGTTCGTGCAGAAAGATGAACTTCTGTGCATCTTTGATTCACTCAAAAACAAAAAGTCGTCGGGAGTCCCCCTAAAAGTGGTAGATATTTTCACCACACTATTTAACAATGCGCTGAATAATGCATATTTTCCGGTGCAGTGGAAAACAGCTCTGGTACCTACACCCTATCGCAAAAAGGGCTAAAGATAGAACTAACCCTGCTAATCTCCGGTCAATTAGTTTGCTTCCAAATGTTAGCAAGGTATTCGAGAAAGTAGTTAATAGAGCTCTGCTGAAGTGGGTTCAAGACAATAAAATTATTCCGGAAAACCAGTTTGGTTTTAGGGCGGGGCATAATGCTATTCATGCTGCGTCGAAACTGGTCTCCGACATTCAATGGAATAAATGCAAAAAACTGTGCACTGGTGCCTGCCTGGTTGACTTCAAGAAGGTCTTCGACACCGTATGGCTTGAGTGGCTTTTCTACAAGCTGACCAGGATGGGTATGCATAAACCCCTGCTTTATATGATCTTCGACATGTTGATTGGAAAGAAGTTCGTTGTCAATGTGGTAACGTTATTTCGAGTAGAATATTTTATATCAAAAACGGTTTGCAACAGGGAGCGGTGAACTCTCCGATACTGTTCAATATATATACAAGTGATCTTTTAGGTTGTCTCAAACATTCCATAGCGTACGCAGACGATCTGGTGGTGTACAGATCAGGTCCTAGAATCGAAGTCATAAATATCCTTCTGCAGCGTGATTTCGATCGAATTAAGGGTTATTGTGACGATTGGAAGCTGAAAATCAACTTTCAAAAGTCGGAAACAATCTTGATTAGGACTTCATTGGCTGGGGCCTCTAGGGATACCAGGAAAAACTGTAAAAAATTAACCATCATTGGACAACATGGGCGACCGTTGGCGGTGAGAAATGTAGTCAGGTATCTCGGTATCCGGCTTGACCAGTATCTGTATTTTAACAAACATATGATGGTTATGTTATGGGCACCGTAGCGCAAGTGGTTAGTGCGTCGGACTACTGAGCCAGCGGTCTTGGCTCGAATCCCGCCGCAAACACCTAAACGTTTTTTCACAGTGCCTACCTCTTTCGAATGTCTGACAAGCATCAAAGAGTATCATTTGTCACGATTGAGCTTCTCAACTCGCCGTTCGGGATCGGCAAAAAATGTAGGTCCCTTCCATTCGTGTAAAAATGTAACACGCACACACAAATGGTTGCGAGAAGCAGGCCCAGGTTCACCTCGAGCTGTAGCGCCAACTAAGTAAGTAAGTAAGGTTATGTTATCACTCAGCTTGTCTTGCTGGGGCCAAGAGGGCCTTCGCTCTGACAAGAAAACTGTTTCACAGCAGTCAACTTGAGCCCAGGGTGAAGGTCATATGCTACGTGGCCTGATAAGGCCAATCATCGCTTATGGCTGTCTCGTGTGGTTCAATGTAGCGCCATACTACATGGAAAAGATTCGGTTGTTTGAGAGACAGTGTCTTAGGACCTGTCTTGGATTATACAGAACACCAAAATCCCAGTACATAAAATACTATCCCAACACGGTCCTATACAATGGGGCACAACTGAACAGGATTGACAATTTTCTCATTAAGACGATTCGAAGGCATGTTGCGAGGACGATGTCTAGCGACAATAGCTTGATCTTTGGGGCTTACTACCCTAATGAGAGGTACCATGAGAGTACACTCCATTCGGGATTTATCCCACCAGAGGCATTCCTTTATGAAGACGCGATAGGGTTAGTGCAGAAAAGGGATGGTACCCCGGTTTTATATCACCGCCACCGCGGCGCGCGAGTTACATATGCGTAACAAGTAACAAATAACAAGTAACAAACAAACATTCGCATATTGCTTATTTTGCATTTCCCACAGTCTAGGTACTCAGAGTTCATTGACATATTATATTCAAATTGTATTCAAATTTCATAAGCATTCTTATAAAAATTGTAATCATATTTCATTTTCATTTTCATTTCCGTTCACACCAGTGCTGCTTTTATATGGAGGCAGGTGAGGCACGTGCCTCAGGGCCCACGGTTCTAGGGGGCCCACTGAGCCTACACAAAAACAAGACTTAAAATAAGTCGAATAAGACAAGAGCAACAATTGTAATTAAAAAAACAATTTCATAAAATCAGTGAAGAATTTTATTCAATTATAAATCACAGCTTTCCTTCATATAATCATAATAATTAAATATTACTTTATATAAGACCCTTTCAGTGATTGGCTTTGGCAAATTTTTCGACTATAACGGATGGCTGATGAATATTGAAATTCTAATAACTTTTTATTCAATTCACATAATTTATTTCTTTTGTAAATTTTGAAGATAATTCGTTTTTATTACGTTTTTTAAAAACTGATATCAGATGGCCTCCGCGCTCGGTGACGCATGTGCGAAATCATGAAAAAAAAATTTATTACTGCCTGTAGAGTTGCAGCGGGAATTGCTACAATTATTGCTTGAATTGTTTTAATTTAAATCATTCAAATTTGTGAGTTTAGTTTTTCAGACTACCAGCTTACAATAACCCCACAAAAACAAGAACAGATGCAGTCAAGTTAGGAGAACTTAGCGGCCAACAGAATGTGGAGTTTTTGTGGAAATCAGTTTAAGTCGAAATATTCGCTGCAATTCTGTCATAAAAGGCCTGGCTATGTGTGAAGTTGCACCATCCATCTTGCTGAAACAATACAGAGTTGAAAATAATGCTATTTCGGTTTAGTTCGGAGAAGAATAACTCCTTCAACATCTTTAAATAACGGCCTCCATTGGCCGTTACAGGCGCATTTTCTTCAAAAAGTATGGCCCGACAATGCAGCTTCGTAAAACTGCACTGTGGTTTGAGCTGCATACAGTTCCATTTTATGAAGTATTTTATGCTTATTCCCATTTGAGCGGATATGTTCCGGGTGGAAACACTAGGATTGGTTTATATGACAGAAGCTATAGCAGCAATCGTATCCTGTGTACTTAATGAAGGATCTCGGTGATAAGGTCCTCTTGTGACTGACCCACGATCGGCGAAAGAGTTCACTAGCCTCATCCATCACAGTACACCGGTTCGTAGGAATGCCGCCAACTGTCTGCCTAAACTCCCTTTGGACGGACAGATTTCAAAGCATGATAGCTACGTACTATCCAGATCCTTGTGTCATCGTCCCAATTTTTCATTTTTGTTAAATATAAATCCCAATCTGTAAAAAAAATCGAACCGACGCACGTTTTATCAGCCATCCTGTACCTATTTAGAAATAATTATTGTTTAGCTTTAAAATCACTAAAAAAAATTGTTTTTCACTTTCAAATACAAAATATTAAAAATAAAAACAGTTGACATTGTTGCATTGACCAACAGGTAAATATTTTCCTACCACGGAGTTTTTTTTTTTTTTTTTGTTAAATACATATGTCGGTAAAATTTTTTATTTTTAATTAAGAGGCCCACAAAAAAAATTTGCCTACCAAAGGGCCTACCAAAACGTTAAAGCGGCACTGGTTCACACAGAAACTGTAGCACTAAACATTAAACACAAAGTAAAGAGTAAGCAAAATTACAATATAAACAGTAATGTAAAAATGTCAACAATTCAATTCATTGTCAATAAAGCTAGCAGAACGTTACTCTGCCCAAATTGAAATCGGTTTTCTTTATCAAACGCTAATGTTCAACTTGTAACTGGCGCAGTCGTCGTTCGGTGTCGGTACTTTATAAATTAATTTCGTAATTCAGCGGTTTACCGAAACATAGAGTTTGAATCTAATATTGACAGAATATCGGTATAATAGTGATATCAAGTACCGCGAGAGTTTTGATCTCTCTGAACACCGAGTGAACCTTAAATAAATCAAAATAGTGTTAAATTCAAAAACATCGAAGGTTAATCGATTCAAGAAAATAAATACAAATAAAACATCAAATACAGAAAAAAATATATATATAAATAAACAAAATAAGAAGTGAATAACAAATAAAATAAAATAGTGCAAGATCCAAAAACATCGACGGCTAATCGATACAAATAAAACACTAGGACTGTGAAGTGAAGTGAGGAGCAGCCACAATTAGGAAACAACAAAACCAGATTACAAAAATCATGAGAATCCTTATTCTCGTTTGGTGAGTCCAAAGAAATCGAATATTGTTACATCCCTTACTCACCCACCTTTACTTCCACTCCTTAATGAGAAAAAAATTTAAACCATATACTAAGAAAATACCTAGTAAATAGTTACCACAAATAGAAGAAGAAATTCTAGAATTAAGTAGTGAAAACATTTGTGAGGATAATATTTTCGCTTCCTCTAACATTAACAATACCATAAATAATATGGCGAACGAACCAATCGCCAGGAATGCTCTTGACATTCTTAGTCAATTAAGAGTTCCTGACGCTGTCAAGGACTTACCGAAATACGACGGTAACCCTAGACTATTATTTGAGTTCATCAACAATATTGAAGAACTACTCTCCCTTATGCCAGACATAAGCGGAACCCCAAGAGCTACCATTATACTTAGAGCCATAAGAAATTAAATTGAAGGTCAGGCCAATGAGATACTTAATATGTATGATACTCCATTGAACTGGGCCGCAATTAAAGGAAATTTAATAACACACTACGCAGATAAAAGGAACGAAACATCCCTTATTCGTGACCTTCATAACCTAAGACAAGCTCACAAATCAATAAAAAAAGTTTTATAGCGAGATAATTGAAATACAAGCATCTATGAACAACCACGTACAAATCAATAAAACTCATAAAAACGTCATCGATGCCAAACGAATTTTGTATTCCGAAATGTCTCTAAACACATTCCTTACAGGGCTTAAAGAGCCACTGGGAAGCACCATTCGTGCTATGAAACCCAAAGATTTACCAGAAGCTTTTGCCTATTGCCTGAAAGAGCAAAATATTTCCTATTTTAAAAACGATCCGTACTCCCATCAGAAAGAACCAGACGGTTCCCAAATACACCTCAAACTTTTTTCAAAATCAGTGGTCTCAGAACAATAGGACTAACGAGAACTTTACACAAAAACACTGGTCACAAAATAGTAGACCCAACCAAAATATCCCACAACAACCACGATTTTTGACAACTTTTTGAAATAACCCTCAATTCCCCCAACGACAACCGACAAATTTCCCACAAAATAACGGTCATCGAAATTTCAATGACAATCGACCTAACACATTAACCAAACCCGAACCAATGGAAATTGCTTCCGGACACTCATCTCGTAGACTCTCAAGACCACAACCAATGGACATTAACTCAGGTATTTCTAGACAACAAAGTAACCAGTTTAGGTTCAGAGACATAAATCATATAGGCCTAGGAAACTTAGAGCGCTCAGAAATAGTAAACCCACCATACAGTATATACGAATATAATGACAACAATCAACTACCTGAACATAACATAGATGACAACGAACATTTTGATCAATTAGACCAAGATCTTCTAGAAACAGTGAATGAATTGGACGACGGAAATTTTCACATAAATGCCTCGAGGAACCAATCGGGTATATAGACGTTAACATACATGGCAATAAACTGCCTTATATCATTGTATATGAAACTAATAGTACTATCATCAAGCAAGATTTTTTGTTTGTTACTCGGCAAGCCAGAGGGCGCATCGACTTTTCTCCCAAAAAATTGAAAAAAATATTACGCTCTGAGAGAATTGAGTAAAAATTAAATATTGAGTGGGAATAAAGTAAAAGCGGTTATGCAATGCTTGCTTAGCATATAGCATTGCCTTTCGATGTTCACTCAAAAGCAAGGAGAGTTAACTAAAAAGCCCAAAAAAAAAATTGAGATTTGAGTGTTACGATTTACGAACTTACGAGTATGAGGGATTTATCTGGTCTTTTTTCTGGTTTGGTAGAAATTTGAATAAAACCATGAGTAAAACCAATTGTATGTGTGTAGGTGTGTATGTGTACAAACACATACAGTGAATAAGCCCAAACAAAAATCATAATCATTGCGCAGGTTATATTTGTCTGTTTCTGCATTTGGTGAAAATGTGAATTTTGTGTTTTAGTTGATCTGTCCTGTGCCAAAAATGCAAAGTAGGTACATTGTTTATTGACTATATTTGAACGAGAATAGAATAAAATTGCTGTTTAGATGTAAGATGGTTGAAAACAATTTTTGGTTTTATGAAGTATAGTATAGTACACAGTATAGTTTTTTTTTTATTATAATTGTTGTTGCGGTTGCGACGCATGCAGTAAGGTAATGCGATCCCCCCGAAAGTTACATTTTCAAAGTATAGTAGGTAGGCATATCAGGGCGTCTATCAGACCTGAAATCAGTTGATGCATAACAATGATGTCCTTATTAAACTGTCTTTGAGACAAGGTTTTACTCGATTCAAATATGAAACTAGGGTAAAAGCGTCGTCACAGAGAAGCTCTTTTATTGCAGAACGAATGAAGCTTCGCTAGACGGCTTCAATAAGAGTATTGTGATTCTTACAGTGAGGTGTCCAAATTTTGCATATTCGAGCGGAGAAGTGACAAGACTGTTAAAGAGGGAAAGAGTGACACAATGACCTTTAAATACCTTACACTATCATCACAAAGCCTAACATTGAATATGATTTACTCATGTGGTTTATACCTATGCTTTGTTTAAATTTCGGGCGAAACTACATAAATACCTACCGAGATCTTTAAAACCATTGCCCCGAAATGTTGCGCCACCTAAAGAAAGAAGAAGAATATTGATGAACCCAACTTGAGGAACATTTTGAAGATGTACATACAAACCTCAGGTGTTGACATGGAAAGAAATATTTTTCAAAAAGTATGCACACCTACTTCTGCTATAATTTCCATTATAATTTTATTGAAAGTAGATAATAATTAAAAGCTACATTCTACACCAAATATGATTGAAGACGCTCAGAAACTAAACAGTAGCATTATAATGTATACTTATATGTATATGTACATATATATGCACATACTTTATGTACTTATGTATTTACATAATGTATCGTCATTTGGCCTAATTATGCCTACATACGAATATACACGCATGACAGTAAAATGCTCTGAAATCAATTAAAAAATCGCTTTCAGAAATCGGGCTATTTGTTTTCACGCACACAATAAATACATTTCATCCTATATATAATCCTAACCTGTTTTCTTCCCCTCTCAAAAAGGAATATTTCGTCTCTCCCACAAGGTTGGGTATGAAATGCGAAATGTGAAAGTAAACACAAACGCATTTTTCTATTGATATGTAAATAATGAATAAATTTACGAAGATCGTCCCTTAGTTATGAATAGGGGTGAAGAGTAAAGGGAACATGTCACAATCACAACACAATATGCATACACAATATTATATGAAATGGACTCCAATAGTCACTCAGCTTCAAATGTTTTCATTGTTTTTTCTCACACAGAGTTACGTGAGATGGGAAACCGAGTGAAAAACAGGGTTACCGATAGGCGGTAAATTTCACTAAATAGAAAATTTTTTACGGTCTGGTTCCGTGGTGACTATATTTCGCAAATAGTGAATTTTTTACCCCCTTAGCAATTATAATACTCTGGGACCAATTTTAAAATTAATTAATTTTTTAGTCCACATTTTTTTTTTTTTTATTTTGATTCACATGATTTTTTTTTTCTTAAATTGACCCAAATTATACTGAATTCTTAAAGTTGTTTTAACTTATAGAACGCTATTAAATAATAATATATTTCACCGTGTCCGTGTGTATTTTATTATTTATTTAGCATGTTTTTATACCAAAGATAAGTTTTCAAGTCACCCATCGGTAACTCTGGCGAATATTGGCAGAGACAACACACCCTACCCTGACAACTGCCATTTTGGCACTAACATATTTATCGCTCGAGTGGATTCGCATTTAGTTGAGAGAAGAAATCTTCATACTCACGGTGTAGTATTTACTCGGTACACTAGGGGCACCACCATCGATTTGCCAAAGTGATAGTACTATTAGTTTCATATACAATGCTTATATCCATATATCGTCACCCTTTGGTAGACCACTAAAATTTCTTACAGATACTGGTGCGTCCGCATCCTTTCTCAATCCAGAATTCAACCACCCCGATGGCGTACGACCGATAAAACCCACCATCATTAGGACAATCTTGAACGAACACAAAATTACCAAGGAAATAACACTCCCTACCTTCCTAGAATTTGGACAACCCGGCACACTTAAATTCCTTGTATTCAGATTCCACAGATACTTCGACGGACTTATAGGCTTAGACATCCTTTCCCAATTAGGAGCTAACATAGACCTAAAGAATAAATTACTTCTAACCCACCATACAGAAATTCCCCTCTTACTGAAACCCAACTCCACTTCACAACAATATACAATACCGTACCCCAAAATGATTACCTGTCTTACCGTAGATATTAAAAATGGCGATATCTATGTTACGGCTCGAGAAATCAAACCAGACCTCACACTATCCGAAGGAATTTATTTTTATTTTTTAATTTAGAAACTGAAGCTATCGAACCCATCCCTTCAGAAAATAGCATAATCAGCTCGTTACGCTTATCACTCTTAAATTTCGAAGAGAAAAAAGAAATTGCTAAGCTCTGTAGACAATTCGAAGACATCTTCTTCAAAGAAGGAACACCGCTCACCTTCACAAATGCCATTAAGCACAGATTAGTCACATCTGATGACATTCCCATATATACAAAATCATACCGATACCCGTTTGTTCATAAAGCAGAAGTCCAACGACAAATTAAGGACATGCTTGATAAAAAAAATTATTCGACCAAGTTACTCGCCGTGGAGCTCTGCGGTATGGATCGTACCAAAGAAGAGAGATGCATCCGGTACGCGAAAATGGCGACTTGTGATCGACTACCGCCGATTAAACGAAAAAACAATAAACGACAAATATCCCCTTCCCAACATTAATGAAATTCTCGATAAACTCGGAAAATGTATGTACTTCTCGACATTAGATTTAGCAAGCAGACCTAGTTGGAGAGATATGCCTGGTTTATGTAGATGACATTGTTGTTTTTTCAACTTCATTACAGGAACATATAGAGAATTTAAATAAAGTATTCAGCAGACTTCGGAAAGCAAATTTTAAAGTTCAACTTAGTAAGTCTGAGTTCCTCCACAAAGAAACTGCTTTCTTAGGACACACTATAACGAGAGAGGGCGTAAAATCCAATCCTGATAAAATAAAAGTTATTAAAGAATTCCCTATCCCACGAACACAGAAAGAAATCAAATCTGTTCTAGGGCTCTTGGGATACTACTAAATTCATCCGTACTTTCGCCAAATTAACTAAACCGCTGATACAATGTTTAAAAATAGGTTCAAAAATCGAACTCAATGACCAATACATTAAGACATTCGAACCTTGCAAAGACATACTTACAAATGACCCTATACTTCAGTACCCTGACTTTAACAAACCCTTCGTACTCACCACGGACGCAAGCAACTTCGCGATTGGAGCCATACTTTCTTTCGCAAGGCCCAATCGGCAGCGACAAGCCCAGTTGCTACGCCAGCAGAACTCTCACACCAACAGAAATAAATTACTCAACAGTAGAAAAAGAGTTGTTGGCTATTGTCTGGGCCACCAGATATTTTCGGCCGTAGTTGTACGGACGCAAATTTAAGATAATCACAGACCACAAACCTTTAATTTGGGTAATGAATCTCAAGGAATCAAACTCAAAACTTATTCGTTGGCGCCTCAAACTCGAAGAATTCGACTATGAAGTCATCTACAAAAGAGGAACACAAAGGAACACAAAACACTTACGCCGACGCTTTAAGCAGAATTAAACCACCTAACGGAAACCCCAACCATGAAATAATCCTTAACGAATCAGTACCAGAGAGCTCAAACAATGCTACTATTTACTCAGCAGAAGAAGATCTGAATGACGGCATCGCAATCTCTGAAAGACCCCTTAATGAATTTAACTTACAACTGATCCTAGAACCCACTAATAGCAGCCCCTCCACATCCCTCAAAATAATCTTTAAGAACAAACAGCGACGAACTTGCAGAAATTCCCACTTTTCAGAAGAATTCATTACCGACATACTTAAAAAGTGGCTTCCCCCAAACAGACTCTCTGCAATTTATACTGTAGATGACAACACATTTCGAACCGTTCAATCGGTATATTCTAAATACTTTGCCAGAAGCAAAACCTTTCGACTAATACGATGCGTGGACATAGTAAACGACGTGACTGACGAAAACGAACAAGACAAAATAATAAACGACCATCATATTAACAACAACCATAGGGGAATAAACGAGACCCTCCTTCATCTGAAGCGAGAACATTTCTTTCCACACATGAAACCCAAAATCGCAAAAATTACTAATAACTACGAAACCTGACAAACGCTAAAATATGACAGAACACCCCTTAAAATCAAATACAAAATCCCAGAAAACCCAGCAGAACCATTAGACATTGTACACATTGACGTCTATTGTATAAACAACGAACGAATACTAACCATAATCGATAAATTTTCAAAGTTTGCAGCCGCATATACCCTCCCTGTAAGGAACAGCCTAACCATAACTTGCGCGGCATCCCAAAAAAAACTTATCACAGACCAAGGTGCTGAATTTACAGCAATGATTTTTAAAGATTTCTGTGAGCAATATAACATGTCGCATCACATATCATCATATTAATAATCCAGTAGCAACGCACCCGTCGAACGACTTCACTCAACACTTACAGAAATTTACCGAATTATCCATGACAAACAACGAAATAAATGCCACGCAGAAATTCTAAACGAAAACCTTGTAACATGTAATAATTCTATTCATTCAGCGACAAAGCTTACACCTTTCGAATTATTCTATGGCAGAACCCATAAATTCAAGAAAATCAAACATAACAACGTCCATGAATATCTCGAAAAACTAAAAGAATTTCAAGCACAGCTCTATCCATCCATTAAATTGTTCTTTAATAGGTTTAAAAGTCACACAAAATTTAAATAAATTAAACAGCAATAGAAATAAACCCGAGAAATACAAAGAAGGTTCAATAGTATACAGAAAAGAATGTAGGAGAAATAAGCTTACCCCGAGATTTAGTAAACACCGAATCAAAAAACATGAACGTTTTACTATATATTCCTCGAACAACCAAACAATTCATAAATCTAAACTCAAAAAGAAACGTACATTTCAGGGCCATAACACTGACAGTGGGACAAAAACTAGAAATAACTGACCTGAGAAATAACAACAATGGACTACTCCCAATAAAACTTGGAACAGCTAGGACAATACTATCATAAAAAAATGTATTTCATATTATCAACATAGACAACTACAAAGAGAACGTTGACAAAATGGAGAGAACCCTAATAGAATTTGATAGATTTGAAGATTTTAAAGACACCACCGACATTCTTGACCTCAAATTAAAAGAACTAAAATCAAAACTCCAAACACTCACCCCCAAACTCATGCTTAGAAGAGGAATAATTAACGGACTGGGAACGATCATCAAGAGCATAACTGGTAACATGGACGCCAATGACGCAGTAACATTGAACAATGCCATAAAGAACGTAGAAACAAACGAAAATATTATCCAAAACAACATCGACAAGCAACATAGTTTAAATAAAAATGTTATAGAAAGATTTAGTAACCTTACCAAACACATAAACGAACAACAAAATGTAATAGAAAATTTCCTCAAACATTCACAAAATCAAATTAGCAATAGAATTAAGTCAAATGAAGTATACCTTCGTCACTTTCAATCATAAATCAGATCAATTATAATATAGACTTACTAAACAACCATTTAACTAACATAATAGAAGCAGTAATGCTAGCAAAACTGAATATAATATCCAAGCAAATACTAGATCCTAAAGAAATGACAGATAGCTATATATAATTCTTTGGAAAATCAGACAATAAGTATCAAATCAGAAGAACTTGTATACGAATTATTAGAATTGCAAGCTTATTATAACTCATCCAATATAATTTTTAATATTAAAATACCTGTACTAGTTAAAGAAGAATACTCCCTTTTTCACCTTATCCCAATCCCAGTAGAAAAAACAAAAAAACTTCCACCTTTTAACCTTATGCTATCGTTAATTCTAACAATATTCAATCTTTCGAGGACAAATGCCCGAGAATAGAGGAAACATTCATCTGCAAAAAATCAGAACACCGAGAAATATCCAAAGGCCGCATCCCCAATCTTCTAAAAAACACCCATGCATACTGTCAACTCGTAGAAGACAACTTTAAAAGCGAAATAAACCAACCAGAAGACGGATACATCTTGCTCACCAACACACCAGGCACAACCATAAATTCCACCTGCGGACAAAACCAGCAGACCGTCCAAGGAACGCTTCTAATACGAAGTCACTATACACTGCAAAGTGAAAAGCAGTACACCGAGTATTGGTACGACCGATGGCGTACGACCGATAAAACCCACCATCATTAGGACAATCTTGAACGAACACAAAATTACCAAGGAAATAACACTCCCTACCTTCCTAGAATTTGGACAACCCGGCACACTTAAATTCCTTGTATTCAGATTCCACAGATACTTCGACGGACTTATAGGCTTAGACATCCTTTCCCAATTAGGAGCTAACATAGACCTAAAGAATAAATTACTTCTAACCCACCATACAGAAATTCCCCTCTTACTGAAACCCAACTCCACTTCACAACAATATACAATACCGTACCCCAAAATGATTACCTGTCTTACCGTAGATATTAAAAATGGCGATATCTATGTTACGGCTCGAGAAATCAAACCAGACCTCACACTATCCGAAGGAATTTATTTTTATTTTTTAATTTAGAAACTGAAGCTATCGAACCCATCCCTTCAGAAAATAGCATAATCAGCTCGTTACGCTTATCACTCTTAAATTTCGAAGAGAAAAAAGAAATTGCTAAGCTCTGTAGACAATTCGAAGACATCTTCTTCAAAGAAGGAACACCGCTCACCTTCACAAATGCCATTAAGCACAGATTAGTCACATCTGATGACATTCCCATATATACAAAATCATACCGATACCCGTTTGTTCATAAAGCAGAAGTCCAACGACAAATTAAGGACATGCTTGATAAAAAAAATTATTCGACCAAGTTACTCGCCGTGGAGCTCTGCGGTATGGATCGTACCAAAGAAGAGAGATGCATCCGGTACGCGAAAATGGCGACTTGTGATCGACTACCGCCGATTAAACGAAAAAACAATAAACGACAAATATCCCCTTCCCAACATTAATGAAATTCTCGATAAACTCGGAAAATGTATGTACTTCTCGACATTAGATTTAGCAAGCAGACCTAGTTGGAGAGATATGCCTGGTTTATGTAGATGACATTGTTGTTTTTTCAACTTCATTACAGGAACATATAGAGAATTTAAATAAAGTATTCAGCAGACTTCGGAAAGCAAATTTTAAAGTTCAACTTAGTAAGTCTGAGTTCCTCCACAAAGAAACTGCTTTCTTAGGACACACTATAACGAGAGAGGGCGTAAAATCCAATCCTGATAAAATAAAAGTTATTAAAGAATTCCCTATCCCACGAACACAGAAAGAAATCAAATCTGTTCTAGGGCTCTTGGGATACTACTAAATTCATCCGTACTTTCGCCAAATTAACTAAACCGCTGATACAATGTTTAAAAATAGGTTCAAAAATCGAACTCAATGACCAATACATTAAGACATTCGAACCTTGCAAAGACATACTTACAAATGACCCTATACTTCAGTACCCTGACTTTAACAAACCCTTCGTACTCACCACGGACGCAAGCAACTTCGCGATTGGAGCCATACTTTCTTTCGCAAGGCCCAATCGGCAGCGACAAGCCCAGTTGCTACGCCAGCAGAACTCTCACACCAACAGAAATAAATTACTCAACAGTAGAAAAAGAGTTGTTGGCTATTGTCTGGGCCACCAGATATTTTCGGCCGTAGTTGTACGGACGCAAATTTAAGATAATCACAGACCACAAACCTTTAATTTGGGTAATGAATCTCAAGGAATCAAACTCAAAACTTATTCGTTGGCGCCTCAAACTCGAAGAATTCGACTATGAAGTCATCTACAAAAGAGGAACACAAAGGAACACAAAACACTTACGCCGACGCTTTAAGCAGAATTAAACCACCTAACGGAAACCCCAACCATGAAATAATCCTTAACGAATCAGTACCAGAGAGCTCAAACAATGCTACTATTTACTCAGCAGAAGAAGATCTGAATGACGGCATCGCAATCTCTGAAAGACCCCTTAATGAATTTAACTTACAACTGATCCTAGAACCCACTAATAGCAGCCCCTCCACATCCCTCAAAATAATCTTTAAGAACAAACAGCGACGAACTTGCAGAAATTCCCACTTTTCAGAAGAATTCATTACCGACATACTTAAAAAGTGGCTTCCCCCAAACAGACTCTCTGCAATTTATACTGTAGATGACAACACATTTCGAACCGTTCAATCGGTATATTCTAAATACTTTGCCAGAAGCAAAACCTTTCGACTAATACGATGCGTGGACATAGTAAACGACGTGACTGACGAAAACGAACAAGACAAAATAATAAACGACCATCATATTAACAACAACCATAGGGGAATAAACGAGACCCTCCTTCATCTGAAGCGAGAACATTTCTTTCCACACATGAAACCCAAAATCGCAAAAATTACTAATAACTACGAAACCTGACAAACGCTAAAATATGACAGAACACCCCTTAAAATCAAATACAAAATCCCAGAAAACCCAGCAGAACCATTAGACATTGTACACATTGACGTCTATTGTATAAACAACGAACGAATACTAACCATAATCGATAAATTTTCAAAGTTTGCAGCCGCATATACCCTCCCTGTAAGGAACAGCCTAACCATAACTTGCGCGGCATCCCAAAAAAAACTTATCACAGACCAAGGTGCTGAATTTACAGCAATGATTTTTAAAGATTTCTGTGAGCAATATAACATGTCGCATCACATATCATCATATTAATAATCCAGTAGCAACGCACCCGTCGAACGACTTCACTCAACACTTACAGAAATTTACCGAATTATCCATGACAAACAACGAAATAAATGCCACGCAGAAATTCTAAACGAAAACCTTGTAACATGTAATAATTCTATTCATTCAGCGACAAAGCTTACACCTTTCGAATTATTCTATGGCAGAACCCATAAATTCAAGAAAATCAAACATAACAACGTCCATGAATATCTCGAAAAACTAAAAGAATTTCAAGCACAGCTCTATCCATCCATTAAATTGTTCTTTAATAGGTTTAAAAGTCACACAAAATTTAAATAAATTAAACAGCAATAGAAATAAACCCGAGAAATACAAAGAAGGTTCAATAGTATACAGAAAAGAATGTAGGAGAAATAAGCTTACCCCGAGATTTAGTAAACACCGAATCAAAAAACATGAACGTTTTACTATATATTCCTCGAACAACCAAACAATTCATAAATCTAAACTCAAAAAGAAACGTACATTTCAGGGCCATAACACTGACAGTGGGACAAAAACTAGAAATAACTGACCTGAGAAATAACAACAATGGACTACTCCCAATAAAACTTGGAACAGCTAGGACAATACTATCATAAAAAAATGTATTTCATATTATCAACATAGACAACTACAAAGAGAACGTTGACAAAATGGAGAGAACCCTAATAGAATTTGATAGATTTGAAGATTTTAAAGACACCACCGACATTCTTGACCTCAAATTAAAAGAACTAAAATCAAAACTCCAAACACTCACCCCCAAACTCATGCTTAGAAGAGGAATAATTAACGGACTGGGAACGATCATCAAGAGCATAACTGGTAACATGGACGCCAATGACGCAGTAACATTGAACAATGCCATAAAGAACGTAGAAACAAACGAAAATATTATCCAAAACAACATCGACAAGCAACATAGTTTAAATAAAAATGTTATAGAAAGATTTAGTAACCTTACCAAACACATAAACGAACAACAAAATGTAATAGAAAATTTCCTCAAACATTCACAAAATCAAATTAGCAATAGAATTAAGTCAAATGAAGTATACCTTCGTCACTTTCAATCATAAATCAGATCAATTATAATATAGACTTACTAAACAACCATTTAACTAACATAATAGAAGCAGTAATGCTAGCAAAACTGAATATAATATCCAAGCAAATACTAGATCCTAAAGAAATGACAGATAGCTATATATAATTCTTTGGAAAATCAGACAATAAGTATCAAATCAGAAGAACTTGTATACGAATTATTAGAATTGCAAGCTTATTATAACTCATCCAATATAATTTTTAATATTAAAATACCTGTACTAGTTAAAGAAGAATACTCCCTTTTTCACCTTATCCCAATCCCAGTAGAAAAAACAAAAAAACTTCCACCTTTTAACCTTATGCTATCGTTAATTCTAACAATATTCAATCTTTCGAGGACAAATGCCCGAGAATAGAGGAAACATTCATCTGCAAAAAATCAGAACACCGAGAAATATCCAAAGGCCGCATCCCCAATCTTCTAAAAAACACCCATGCATACTGTCAACTCGTAGAAGACAACTTTAAAAGCGAAATAAACCAACCAGAAGACGGATACATCTTGCTCACCAACACACCAGGCACAACCATAAATTCCACCTGCGGACAAAACCAGCAGACCGTCCAAGGAACGCTTCTAATACGAAGTCACTATACACTGCAAAGTGAAAAGCAGTACACCGAGTATTGGTGGCTGCTGGGCGAGGGGTAACTCCTAGGTTGGTGCGTTACAAGCGTAGCAGCCTTAGCTTTAAGTTAGGTTAGTTTAATAGGTTAAAACTAGCTAGGGGGTCTTTGGGAGGGGCCGGGCTCGTCATCATGCTGGGATGCTCCCGAAAGGTGACCGATGTTGTACCACCTCGGTCAGTTCTCGGCGGCGAGAGCTGAAAGGCAATAGTTATAATAATATTGTTAAGTTTAGAGCGCTCGCTTCGGTCCAGTAAGCTAGATTAAGTAAATTGTTAGTTTTTAGTTAGATTTAAGCATTTTTTGTCTAGGATATAAGCTTATTGATGGAAAATACAAAAAAATTTTTTAAAAAGTAAAAAAAAGAGGTCCACTATCCAACTTCTAACCAAACAATGTCACATGCCCAAATTCTCAGGTGAAGAAATTGCTTCGAATCACTCACTGTATTTATATTTATATTATTCAGATCATAGTTCAATCTAATATCGCAAGTATGTATATACAATATAATAATCTATATTAACTATCAACTAATTACAGAGTTTAGTAAATAGGGATTAGAGCACTAGTTGCATGTGCTTTCAGCTGAATGTACGAGTATGTATGCTTTGCATATATCCTCATTGATAAAATCAAAACGATTAAAAAAATGTACTCATATGTATGTATGTATAGTGTGATAACCGGTGGATTAGTTGTAAATAAAACACTCCCAGTAGGAAATTACTGCTTACCGAATCGATTCTGTAAGTGCTGATTGGTAGCTACCAGCGCTTACTTTCCTTATTACAGAATCGATAACATTTACATGGGGGTGTCCTAGGGTGGTAAGCACTTACCAACTGGTTTCCGGTAATCACTTATTTCCGCGGTGAATGATAATTGCTGAAAACATTAATTACTTCATCCTGGCGTGTAAGCACTTACTATTTGCCTTATAGGGAATCAGTTAACTTAGGAGTTAACGTTAGTTATTGAAAACATTAGCTGCTACATTCTGACGCGTAAGCACATTCTTAAATTATTGTTATTATTATTAATTATTAATACCAAAAAGTACTGGCACCGCTCAGTGAAAAACATCAAAAGATGCCGCATCGAAAAAATCCCTGACTGAGTTGGTCATGATTGTATTTGTCTGAGTCGAATAACTGTATTTTCACTCCAAGAATGCTTTTGAGAGAAAAACATCTTACAAATGTAACACCTGGTAAGCGAATAAGTAATGCATTGATGTAAAATTTCTATAATATTTAAAATAAGATTTTCGATGCGTTACACATTCGCTTACTTTTGGTATGATCTTACATTTTCAATATTTTCTTTAAAGAAATATGCCCTTACCATGGAAACAGGTACAACTTTTCCCACTGGGCTGATATCATTTAGGTACCGGTGATACAACAAAATAACAATTAACTTTATTTACTGTAATTATTATAAGTAATCAAAACTATTCTAAACACAACAATCGGATTCCTAAGATGATTACACCTGCGAGGCTGGCCCCCAGCGGGTCCAGTGTGTGTCTGCTGATATAAGGAGAGCTTTTACATAGAAGAGCAGTATGTTCATTAATCGGCAGGTCGCCACATCCCTCCGATGATTTTCAGCTTCAACGTAAGCTTCCGATTAGGGGTCTCCAGCTCTTTTTGCGCTTCTAGTGGATCCGAATTAGAACTGGACTGCTTGCCATTATCTGGTGACTTAATCAAAGTATTACCTGAAAGATGAAGAACAATAACATTATAATTTTATTGGAAATGAAACCTAATCCCGGCGGGTGTGGTATTTTCTCTAAGCGGCTGATGTTCCGCCTTAGAAATTTTCCATTTCCGCTCACCTTTCCTTTCTTTATGAATCAGAGGCTACCACACTTTGAAGCGCATTCTGTGTCTCATCACGGTTTCCCATGAATGACCCTGATGTGAGATTTTAAGAACCTGTGACCTTAGGGCAGTGGGTATGACAATATAAGTTCCTCGTAGCAGAATGTTTTCTAAGGTACATAGTTCTAAATGAAATGGAAAAATCTGTTCCAGCTGTTGAAACTCCACATATTATTTTGAATACTACTAACTGCTTCCATAAGTTCTGCATCTGATTTATTATTTTCGACAATTTCAAGAGTGGATTACGTTCGCAGTATTAATTTTTGAATTACAACGCAAACGTTCTGTTCACCTGCTCTGTCGAAAGTATCAGATTGCTCCATTTTACATAGTCCGGAAAACGATTCCGCAATTCCGGCTTGGAAAATAACTTAAACCTTAACAAATTGCAATCGTAAACCCATCTTTTAATTTGAGCTGGTGGCTTCAATGTTGGCTTGAAAAAAGTCTCCAAAGGCTTATGATCTATTACCGTTTGAAATGAACTCCAGCGAAATAATAGTACAGTCTTTCTACAGCCCATACCAATTCAAGACTATCTTTTTCAGTTTGAGGCTATTTACGTTCAACCTCGGATAGGCTTTCACTGGCGCTTTCATTATTATAATACCGAATGCAAATTTTAATTATATTCCCTTCCCGTTTGTCCAAACACAATAACATTGTCAAAGTAGTTCAGCGCGCTTTTGGATGATGTCAAAATGTTTTCCATTTTTCTCTGAAATACCTGTGGCCCCGTACTCGCCTGGATATAATAGCGGTAGTGTGTAGTTGCTCTTAAACCTGCCCCATTGCCACGTCTCTCACCTATGCATAGGCGGATGTCTCCATTTCCCTTGAACACTATAACGACTGGGAATATCCAAAGACTCGATCCAACTACAGGCTCTATAATGTCTCCCGCTACTGCTTCTTTTAATTTAGCCTTGACTTTGTCTTCGAGAGCAGTTAGTACCCGACACAAGGACTGTTGTACTGGCCATACATATCTGTCAATAAACGAGATTTTGATACCCCTGATTTTTGGAAACGGCTGAAAGTTTTGTATTTGATTTTGAACTCAAATATTTAAAACATTCAGATCAATCTAAGTATCCTTCCCTAACAGTGACTGTCTACCATTCTCTATAATATTAAATCTATATAGACTTATGGCGATCTCCAAAATTACTTTTACTTTAGATCGCCGAAATTGGTTTTTCTGACTTGGCTCGAATGCTCCATAACGTTTTTTTTTTTTTTTGCTGAGGTAATAATTATTCCAAGACCTAGAATTAATAACCATTGCCATTTTGCATCCTCTAAAGCAGTTTATACTTCACTGCTATAATTTCCCCGCAATTCCGCATCGGTTATTTTAAAGCAGTTATGTTCTTGTAATTTATCCATTTCTTTCCCAGAATCAGTTTCAGTTTCGTTTTTCCTCAAAACGAATCGTCGATGGTCCAGAATTTCGCCTTTTAAAACTTGGTCTAACAAAATCCCGGGGTTTGCGCTTTCCATACTTAGTCTTGCATTACCGAGCAAAATAGCCAATAAAACTGCATTTGTTGCAGTTTACCCCTAAATATTATTTTATTGATGCTTGCATCTGTTGTCGGTACCATAATTTCTTCAGATTGGCTGACGATTTGTTAATATACATGACAGATATCAATCATCGTCATTCAGGGCATGCTCTTTTTCCAATATCCGTTTTTTCGAGCTCTTTAAGGGCTCATACATTTATCATTTATTATTTGGTATTCACTATTTCTGACCTCGTTTCCCCAAAGTGAAATGTTGCCGCCTGGTTCCGCAGTCAAGGTAGACATTTATTAAAATCTTCCCTTTCCTCAGGTATAATGAACGAAACGTGTGCCTTTCGAAAATTGAATTCTTCTTTGGAGAAAAAAATTCGGTTAATCTGTCAATTAGAATATTAAAAATATATCTCGATGTATCCTCTTCTTCGGGGTCTACTAATGCAAACGGTATATGGTATATAGTTTATTTCCTTTCTTCAAATGATCTTTGATTTCTTCTTCTGCCTTCTTCGCATTCTGACCGGATCAAAGTCGCTACGCTTTGCACAAAAATGGTGTTACTCCTGTTCCACTCATCTCCCTAATATTTTCCGTAATCTAAACTATGTCAAAGCTTGCACAATTAAGTGTGTCTCGTGTAGTGTTATTGTATTTTCTGCACTTGAATGCTCAACAATTTAATGTTCATATCTTTACTCAACTACAATTGAATGTACTGCATCTTCTTCTTTCTTTTTTTTGCAATTTAATGCTCAACAATTTAATGTTTTCTCCACCTTAAGCAATTCAATGCAAATCAATCAATATTTCATATCGACTGTCAATAGCTTTATTAATATGTATGTAACAAATTTGCTTACACAATTACAATTAAAGGTAATTCACCATCTCCCAATTAAAATATTTCATTGGGTCCCCAATTTAATGGAATCTGTAATTGTTACCAAGCCTCGATCTTATCAATAGGTACTACAAAAAAAAACAAAGAACTGAAACATCTGCAGAAAAATATTTCCGCGCTTATTCTGTTTTACGCAAAAAAAAAAAAATATGAAAACACTTTTTTTACCTCGTCGCCAATGTGATAACCGGTGGATTAGTTGTAAATAAAACACTGATATCATTTAGGTACCGGTGATACAACAAAATAACAATTAACATTATTTACTGTAATTATTATAAGTAATCAAAACTATTCTAAATACAACAAGCGGATTCCTAAGATGATTACACCTACGCGGGTGGCCAACGACTACCCCCAGCCAGGGTTGCCGCTGAAAAATTTGAAAAAGTCGCAAAAAAGGGGTCATGGAGCAAAAAAAGTCGCAACAAAACCAAATAATGTAAACATGGTAACGACGTTAGACCTCCATATCTATTTTTATAAGGTCTGTTTGATAACTGCTAATTTTACGTAAAACTACCAAGAATCACTCAAATCGGTGTTTGGTAACCCAAAAAAATTACAAGAAATCAGAGAAGAGAGACCGAAATGTGAGTCAAAAAGTGTCCCCTCCAGCTATTTTCTGTGATATCTGGGTACAAATTTTTCTTGGAGTGAGCGAGGGACATTTGTCAAACCCAGCCATCTGAAAGTTTGTGAAATATAATAATCTTCATTGTTAGTGGGAAACAAAAACAAATTGACAGGTGTTGACCAAGTGTTTCAAAAGCGTTTGGTCACTTTCTTGCAAGTATTGCGCTCTATGAGAAGCTTTTCACCCACTTTTCAAATTATTAACTATTTGACAGATATTCCATTTTGATCACAAAAAAGTGATCAAATCACAGACCCAATAATTTTCAAAAAAAAAAAAAACAAAACAAAAAAGCCGTGGGTATGTACCAGTACCAGGTATGTATACTCGTGAAATTTGATGTGTTAACATATACAGAGAACGTTGATGTTACTATGCTCTTTCTATTACTCTGGCTACGCGTGACGGCGCGAAACGATGAACTGCTTTTTTTTTTTGTTATGAGGGATTGCTGATGAGCAACTAAATAGAATTTTCGTTGGAAATATATTTTTTGTACGAAAAAGTCTCAAAAAGTCTCCAAAAAAAACTGAAAAGGGTCAAAAAGAGGTGTTTTTAAAAAAGTCGGGTCATAGTCTCTTTGCGTCAAAAAAGGGTCAAATTGCGACTAAAGTCGCATAGCGGCAACGCTGCCCCCAGCGGGTCCAGTGTGTGTCTGCTGATATAAGGAGAGCTTTTACATAGAAGAGCAGTATGTTCATTAATCGGCAGGTCGCCCCATATAGTATATATGTACATCAGGGATGAAAAATGGCTTTTCAGCAATGTATTGAAAGTTAGAAAAAAATTGTACTGAAATTGTACTAGTTACTTTTTTTCAACTTACATTTTGACTTACATTGTGTTTGTGATTGAAGTATTTTCTTAATAAATTGTCAAACCTTGTCAAACCCTTTCATTTGATACCTATATTAAGGAAGTCGTAAAGATAACACTAATCCACAATCTTGGTGCGTCCGCCATATTGAATTTTAAATGATGTCACTTAGCTTATCGTATTCCACTTGTCAAACTCTTTCATTTGATACCCATATTAAGATAACGAAAATCGGCCATCTTGGACGCATCCGCCATATTGAATTTACATAGAATAACGTCATATCGTATTATATATTACTCGCCAAGCCCTTTCATTTGATACCACTATCAAAGCGGTTGTAAAGAAAAAGAAAAAAGAAAAAAAGGTAATCCGCCATCTTGCTTGGTGCATTTTGAATTTTCCTGTGACGTCACATAGCCAAGGACACTCTCCACATTAAGACGAATCCAACGACACCTCATTTGTTGAAATCGATTCCATAGTTTAGGCTGTACGAGGTGACATCCTTACAAACAACAACAAACCCAGCCTGTTAAAATCATAACCCTTCCTCTGCGTAGTCGGGTAAAAAACAGTGATTGTGAACTGGCAACAAATGGTTATGCTCAGTGAAATTGATATAAATTCGATTTTTTAGTAGCAAAAGCAAATTATGTGATATTTTGGTTTTTTAAAACATATTTTTTGTTGAAGACAATACCTAAAAAAAATGAACAGCAGCACAAATTGTATCGAATTTTATAAAAGTGTATTTGTGTACTGCAGCAAGGTCAATTGTATCGAAAAGAGTACAATTGTATCGACTTTTGCAACCCAGATGTACATTACATTCGCTGTCAGTTAACCTGTGTAAACTATATTAAATGACTTGCGGTCTCGCATGTATTTTATCAAGTCAAACGGGGATTTCCAAAACTCGCCTGCATATCCGATGAGTTTCACACCCGATATTACCAAATAACATATCATCAGTGACCAGCTTCGCGCTGGGGACTTTTTGTTTCGGATGCGCGTCAAAAATCGACTGTCACCTTGGGACAATGTCAAAGTCGAATATGAAATACAATTTGTTTTCCATAGAAATGCTGTGCAAATAATACGTGATGAGGTTTGTTGAAAATTCTTTCTCGTCTCGTGCTTATTTCGACATAAGACATAAGGTAATTAACAAGATCAATATCAATATCAATTTTAACGCGAAACATACGTTCTGGGGCCCTGGATACATCTCGCAAAAAGGTAGAATGCTCTATGGGGCAGGTATGCAGTACAGTTGTGATTTCCATTCGACGGGCAAACCGACTTACTGGCCAGCTGATACTTTGAAAATACCTGACCTGATCGATTTCTTCGTGGTGAAAGGAATATCTAACAACCACATAAAAGTTGAAGAGAGCTTTGATCTGTCGTCTGGTCATTCCCCAGTTATTTTGACACTGAGCGAAAACTAGTATATAACCGAGAGCCAGCGAAATTAACTGGGAGAACAGCTAACTGGGAAGGCTTTAGGAACGAAATCGAAGTAAATGTTGAACTGAGCGTACCACTTACGACACCCTATGAACTCGAGGTTGAAGTCGATCGCTTCGTTGAGATAGTACAGCTCGACTCTTGGAATAATACGCCCGATCCAAGAAAAACGCCGGACAATTACGGTCTACGATATCCTTCGGAAATAAAAGAATTAATTAGGGAAAAAAGAAAAGCGCGTAAAAGATGGCAACAGAGTCGTGCCCACAGCATAAAGCATATCTGAATCGTCTCTGCAATTTGTTAAAGAATAGCATTAAGGATTTTAAAAATCGTGCGATAGGCTCTTACCTTGAAAGTTTAACAGTGAAAAAAGATTCCAATTATTCCCTTTGGAAAGCCAAAAAAAGGCACCAAAAGGCCCAAAATCCCCGCGCCACCACTTAAAATAAATCAAAATGAATGGGCAAGGGAAGATAAAGAAAAAGCGGATATTTTTGCCGCCCATTTGGAAGAAGCCTTTAAACCGAACGATGGTCAAGTGGTTCGCGACAACATCAACATCACAAGGATGGTAGTTCCAGTCGATCGCTTCGTTGAGATAGTACAGCTCGACTCTTGGAATAATACGCCCGATCCAAGAAAAACGCCGGACAATTACGGTCTACGATATCCTTCGGAAATAAAAGAATTAATTAGGGAAAAAAGAAAAGCGCGTAAAAGATGGCAACAGAGTAGTGCCCCACAGCATAAAGCATATCTGAATCGTCTCTGCAATTTGTTAAAGAATAGCATTAAGGATTTTAAAAATCGTGCGATAGGCTCTTACCTTGAAAGTTTAACAGTGAAAAAAGATTCCAATTATTCCCTTTGGAAAGCCAAAAAAGGCACCAAAAGGCCCAAAATCCCCGCGCCACCACTTAAAATAAATCAAAATGAATGGGCAAGGGAAGATAAAGAAAAAGCGGATATTTTTGCCGCCCATTTGGAAGAAGCCTTTAAACCGAACGATGGTCAAGTGGTTCGCGACAACATCAACATCACAAGGATGGTAGTTCCAGTCGATCACTTCGTTGAGATAGTACAGCTCGACTCTTGGAATAATACGCCCGATCCAAGAAAAACGCCGGACAATTACGGTCTACGATATCCTTCGGAAATAAAAGAATTAATTAGGGAAAAAAGAAAAGCGCGTAAAAGATGGCAACAGAGTAGTGCCCCACAGCATAAAGCATATCTGAATCGTCTCTGCAATTTGTTAAAGAATAGCATTAAGGATTTTAAAAATCGTGCGATAGGCTCTTACCTTGAAAGTTTAACAGTGAAAAAAGATTCCAATTATTCCCTTTGGAAAGCCAAAAAAGGCACCAAAAGGCCCAAAATCCCCGTGCCACCACTTAAAATAAATCAAAATGAATGGGCAAGGGAAGATAAAGAAAAAGCGGATATTTTTGCCGCCCATTTGGAAGAAGCCTTTAAACCGAACGATGGTCAAGTGGTTCGCGACAACATCAACATCACAAGGATGGTAGTTCCAGTCGATCGCTTCGTTGAGATAGTACAGCTCGACTCTTGGAATAATACGCCCGATCCAAGAAAAACGCCGGACAATTACGGTCTACGATATCCTTCGGAAATAAAAGAATTAATTAGGGAAAAAAGAAAAGCGCGTAAAAGATGGCAACAGAGTAGTGCCCCACAGCATAAAGCATATCTGAATCGTCTCTGCAATTTGTTAAAGAATAGCATTAAGGATTTTAAAAATCGTGCGATAGGCTCTTACCTTGAAAGTTTAACAGTGAAAAAAGATTCCAATTATTCCCTTTGGAAAGCCAAAAAAGGCACCAAAAGGCCCAAAATCCCCGCGCCACCACTTAAAATAAATCAAAATGAATGGGCAAGGGAAGATAAAGAAAAAGCGGATATTTTTGCCGCCCATTTGGAAGAAGCCTTTAAACCGAACGATGGTCAAGTGGTTCGCGACAACATCAACATCACAAGGATGGTAGTTCCAGTCGATCGCTTCGTTGAGATAGTACAGCTCGACTCTTGGAATAATACGCCCGATCCAAGAAAAACGCCGGACAATTACGGTCTACGATATCCTTCGGAAATAAAAGAATTAATTAGGGAAAAAAGAAAAGCGCGTAAAAGATGGCAACAGAGTAGTGCCCCACAGCATAAAGCATATCTGAATCGTCTCTGCAATTTGTTAAAGAATAGCATTAAGGATTTTAAAAATCGTGCGATAGGCTCTTACCTTGAAAGTTTAACAGTGAAAAAAGATTCCAATTATTCCCTTTGGAAAGCCAAAAAAGGCACCAAAAGGCCCAAAATCCCCGCGCCACCACTTAAAATAAATCAAAATGAATGGGCAAGGGAAGATAAAGAAAAAGCGGATATTTTTGCCGTCCATTTGGAAGAAGCCTTTAAACCGAACGATGGTCAAGTGGTTCGCGACAACATCAACATCACAAGGATGGTAGTTCCACCATCTGACTATTTAACGCGCAGATCTGCGACGCTTAGAGAACTCGAACGTGAGATCGCGAAACTTAAACCTTAGAAAGCTCCTGGCTATGATTTGATTACCGAAGAAATTCTCAAAGCCTTACCTAGAAAAGCATTAATTAAGCTTCTCCATATTATAAATGCTGCACTCAAATTAAAACACGTGTCGAGCCAATGGAAAGTTGCGAAAGTCATAATGGTTTTAAAACCAGGAAAACCGTCATATGAAGTAAAATCATACAGACCGATCGCGCTTCTTCCAGTCATATCCAATATTTTCGAGAGGATATTACTAAGACGTCTCCAACCAGTTATAGAAGAAAATAATCTAATCCCTGACCACCAGTTTGGTTCCTGATCTTTAGCTTTGGGTTGGCTACCTGCTCTGGAGAAATTAAAAATAGTCAATTTTTCAAATTTATTAATTAGGTACAATATATGTACATAATGTACTAAAGAAAAATGTTTTTATGGAATAGTGTATACAAATTGTCAATTTATCGAAAAATAAAATCGGCTTAAGACATCTCTACTCAACTTACCGTCTCACGTCACAAGTAAGCACGCACGCACTGCATTTTTGTAACAACTACATATACGCATACGTACCTACGAAACTAAAACAAAAAAGACAAAGTTCTCCGCTGCACGGAAGTGCATAAGGAACATTAATATTTCCTTGTAGTTATTTTTTTAAAAATCATTTATTAAATTAGTCGTAAAAGATTTTGAGAGAAGTTGAGACCAGGTCTAAGCTCTCAACATCATCGTTTCATTTCATCATGTGCCGTACTTTTCAGTTTTTCCCGTAGTCGGCAGCTTTCCTTGCCAGCTCTTAGGCAAACTCGTTGCCTTCTAAGTACAACAGACTGACCAGGCACCCAACATAGTCTTACAAGGTTTTGTATAATGCATACAGCAAACCTAATGCCCTAAGCATTATTCGGCATCTCCTGACTAGTTCCATTTAAAAATGAACTATTTTAGCGCCTTAAGTGCAGTCTGACTATGAATGTTAATTTCATTATCATGAAGTAGGACTAGAACGTCTGCCTCAAATACGCTGCAGGCACCCGGGAATCTTAAAGAAATTTTAAGCTCTGGTTCCATGCAGTAGTCCGTGAGGACTACATAGCCGGGTAAAAATAGAAAAGAAACAAAAAGACAATAACAAAACCAAAGGAAACAACTTTCTGTTCTATCAGCACGATTGAAAACTAGAAAAGAAACAACAGAAAAAACAACAACAAAAAAAAAAAAAAATTAAACTGCCCTCGTCGAGAAACGAACCTGGGACCGGTGGATGAAAAGCCGACGCGCTATTAACTGAGCCAAAGCTCTATTGCAAAGTTCGTATCAAATTCTCATATATGTTTCTCTGGTAACAATTTTGAAACGAAATACCTACATAATCAAAAAGAGCACAAAAAAGTATGTATGTATACGAGTATACTTTACCTACCCATGATGGAAAATGGGTTACAATTGTAACTTTTTGGATACAATCAGAAATCAAAGTTACATAGTTACAATTGACTAGAAAAAGTTACAATTTACCAAATACAAAAAATCTTTAAAAAAAAAAAATCCAATTTCAAAGTTTTGGACTGAGATTAGCCTTATTCAAAATTAATGTGATAATTTTATGTTAGACTCCCGGATATCTACAGCGTTTTCAGGCAGAAGTTCTAGCCGTACTTAGAGCTGCAGAGCTTCTGAACATGAAACGAATATCCGGTAAGGATATTGATATTTACATCGACAGCCAGGCTGCGCTTAAGGCGCTAGAATCGTGCACTATTAAATCGGAACTAGTCAGGAGCTGTCGCACAATGCTCAGGGTATTATGCATGCAGAACCGGGTGAGACTATGTTTGGTGCCGCGTCACTTCGGAATAGAAGGTAACGAGTTTGCAGATGAGTTGGCAAGGAGAGGGGGGGGGGGGGGGGACTGCCTTTACACGAAGCGTTGGAAGTAGCTCCGCCACTTTGCTTCATCAAATCAAAGGTAAAAGATATGATTACGAGAAGGGCTAACCATAGATGGTCTAACATTGCAGGACACAGGGTTTCCAAGGCACTTTGGCCAGCGCTGGACAGTAGAGGGACCAGCGAAATCCTTAGAATTAGCAGGGCACAAATGAGTACAGTAATGGGAATATTATCCGGGCATTGCCTTCTGAGCAAACGCGCCAAGAGGCTCGGAATCTTAGGCACGGATATTTGCAGATATTGTAAAGATCTAGGTTTAGCAGAGGATATCACATATATTCTTCGTGAATGCCAGGGCATAGCACGTAGTCGCAGGAATATTTTAGACAGCTACTTTCTTTTAGCAACCTAGAGGAGGTAGGCCGAATCAACCAAAGACTCGTTCTAGACTTTTGCAAAAGGTAATAAAGTGCTTCGAGAGAATTATGGCGGAAAAAAAGTCTTTTAGACACGAATATACTGATAAATGGTAATATCACAGATTATCAAAAGAAAAGTTACAATTCAGTCGTAAAAGCTACAATTTCAGCATGGGAAAAGTACAATCTGAACATTTCATTTTCCATCACTGCTACCCACCACTTTCAGCCTGATGTCTCGCTCGTCTCTCATAGTTGGCGTTTATTTTCGCGCCAACCCATTCGTTTATTTTACTGGGCTTTGCATACGACAAATCAAACACCAACACTGTGGTACAGATATTGATTGTATGGAATTGGTTGGCGCAAATTTTAGAGCCAAACCATATTTCAAGGGATATTTTTTGCATGGGAGTTTTGTATTGCGTGCAAGAAAAATTGATTTGAAAATAGGTAATTCTAGTTTTCATGCACTTGTCTTCATAATTACTGAAGCATCTAAATTGCGGAACATACAGGATCTTTCATTGGAAAGTAACCTGCCAAACGTTTATATTTCGTGATAGAAAAATTGCTTGAGTAGTATAACTTAGTTGCAGTATCTAACAAATTTATATCGAAGGTTGGTGTTTTTGGTCAGTAAGAATCTGACACTACTATGAGCACGCGCTTGCTATTCTCATAGTGTCTATGGAAGATTTTTACCTACCCTCGGAAAAAAAATATATGAATACAAGTTTTTTAATAAACAAAAAAAAAACAATAAAACATGTGTGCTTGCTTGCACTTCAAACTGAAATTGAAACTGAATTTTTACTATAATTGTATACGGAAATAAAACAGGACTATCTGAACGTTTTTTTTTGTCGTTTCCCGTAACTCATTAACCTAAATTAAGGAGTTGATTTGATTTACCTATCATACATGTCGTTTAATTAACTTTTGCGGTAGCGATATAAATTTTATATCATTGAATTAAATTGACAAAGAAATGCATAATGGATATCGAAATCTTTCATAAAATAACGTGTGAATAACAATTAAAAGATTTTTATCTTGAGAATTAATTTTCATTTAATTGAACGATATTTTACAATTTTAGGAAGTAATGCAAAAAAGTACTTTAGAAAAATGTTACACATGCATATGCCCGAGTTAGCGATAGAATGTTGTGTAGGGGATATTTATATTTTTTGGAATAATTTAAGTTATTTATTTTTACAGGGGGTTTCCATAAACTATTAATTAGATTCAATTATTTCAATGTAACGTCGAATTTTTTTTTTAATGTCCACAATGTCAATTGTTTTGACAGTTCGATTCACAAAAAATAAATTAATGATTTTTATAATAAATCAAGGAAGTCAAGTGCAACAGCTTCATCACCCAAATCTAAATTTTTAGGTTAACCCTAACATTTTAGAGAAAGCACTAGGAGAACCCACAAATGACACACACACCTACATACATATGAAATGTATTTCCTCCACGAAGTCGTCACAAAATGGAATTGTCAAATGACGCATTGCCGCAATAAAATTATAATAAAATCGAACACACCTTTAATTCAGATTCAATTCGTCATTTAAATACCCAGAAAAAACACACAGCAAGCAAACAATTAAAAAAAATATATTAATTATTGCGATAAAAAAAACAAACTACAGTAAAACTTGTGAATAGTGGAATGCTTCGGTGCACTTTTTTTTCCACTACTCGCAACATTTCTAGCATTCGCAATTTTTCTCCACAATCGGCAACCTAAATTATTTTATTATTTTTCGATGAATTTTGATATCGGAGTTCAGAATGCGTACTTGTTGAATGTAACCGCTAGCATTATGAGACACACACGAAAGGAAACAATTGAAATGTCAAAATTCTCGGGAAAGGAACCGAAGCCGACAATGTTTCAATGACTTTTGGCGCATTCATTTCTCGATTGTGCTCTTGAAGAGTGAATTTGCGTGGGGAAAAAACAAAATTCATTGAAAAAAGTTCCATTATTCCAAAACTGGCATTCGAAAATGTCCACTATCAATTTTGGCAAGATTCTTTTATTCGCAGATTCCACTATACACAAGTTTTACTGTATAAGAAATAAAGGAAATGATTTAAAATGTCAAAATCAATTTTCTTAAGTATAATGGGAAGTGCTCGTCGGACCTTTTAATCTTATTCACTTAATCCCAGAACGTAGTTCCTAGGTACAAGGTTACAGTTATTTTATATCAATCATTAAAGTTTACAATTAATTTTACAAAATTCGCTTACTTACATGTAAGTAAAAATCTATAACATTACGTCTAGTTTAGTGAAGCTCATAGTGACCATGATCAACAGATGTAATACATTTCAAGCATATGAACAAAGAATATTTTAAGTTACTTGATTGGTAGTGAGTTTATATTGATGGAATTGTTCGTTAAATTTCCAATTTCTGACATAAATTTGTATTTATGTATATACTCGTATATACATATATAGTAAATATAGTTTTTAACTCCGGTTACAAGCGTTGCAATCGAATATAATTCAAGTATACATACATATACATATGTGTGTCAAGAAACTGGCAAATAGTAAAATATAATTTTGAACCAATTCGATTTGAGTGTTAAGGTCATATATTAAGTTAAAAGAAGACAATACAGTGCACTCGCGGTAGAATAAACATCGGTTGAGTGAACAATCCAATAGAGTGAACACAAATACACACAGTTTTATACAGACTACTTTACGGAGTGAGCAAGTAAAAATGTTTACAGATAGGATACATTTATTTTTATCATAGAAAAACAGTTTACATTGGATTTCGCGATGTTATTGCACAGTACAGAGATATGTTAATTCATAATTTATCTTACTCTTGAAAAATTCATTGTAATAAAAAGTTTTGAGCAATAAATTTGAAACAATATTTCGAAGAAAAGCTATGAGAAAAACCTCCATTTGGTTATTTTAATGTTTTCTTAGCATGACTACTAAACTACTACTACTAAATGACTAAATAAATAAATAAATATTTGGATAAATAAATAAAAAAATAAATAAATAAATATATTTTATAATGTGTATGTGAAATTTAATAAATAAGTAGCAGATATATGAGTCTTTGAATATTTTCCCCAATCTGGTGACCCATACGTAATAATTGCTTGAGAAACGACTTTAAATATAATGATCTTATTGGAAGTTTCAAGCAGTGATCTGCGATTGATGAGTGGATAGGGTAGCTTGATGGCGACATTGGTTTTATCAACGGTCCTTTTTATATGCTCAGCATTAATTTTAATTTTTAATTAATTTTGATTTTCCAGTGCTTATAGTATTCATGTATAATAGCATATAGTAAATAGTTAACGCTGATTGTAGATGGCTTTCAACTATAGAAAGAGCTACTATAGAAAGCCTTAAAATGTACACGCTCGGTAATTTGAACAATCTTGATTGTATGACCAGGCTAGGTTTTAATTAATTCACTCTATCAGGAGCCTATTGTAATCAAAACTCGACTGTTTAATTCCGCTGCTGTCTTTATATGCCCAGCCTACCCAGCAATACGATTTGTCAGCGACACGTGCATTCACATTTCACAATAAGCTTTGGGGTAATTTACCGTACAATGAAGTAAATGTAACTTAACATGAGTATTCTTTGGATATAAAACACAGTTCTCTAATGATTCATAGCTTCGCTCCACCTATCTTTTCAAAATTTGCCCGCGCATAGTAGAAAGCAATCACTGCTGTTCTATTTTGCAACTTTATTTTTCTTTTTTTTTTCTATGTCTGTCTGTCTATTTATCTATCTGTCCGTCTGTCTGTCTATCTGTCTGTCTGTCCGTCTCTCTGTCTCTCGATCTATCTGTCTGTCTGTCTATCTATCTATCAATCTATCTATCTATCTGTCTGTCTGTCTGTCTGTCTCTCTGTCTATCTGCCTTTCTGTTTGTCTGTCTATCTATCTGTCTGTCTATCTATCTGTCTGTCTATCTGTCTGTTTATATTAATCAGTCTGGCAACTCTTAAAAGTGCTTAATCAAGTGTCAACAGTTGTTCCTATTAAAAAATCAAAATTATTAAGTAATAAAAGCCCAAAAATCTAACAACCTGCACCAACCGTAACTGTTTCTCACTCTACACCACAGGAAATCAAAGTCTTCGCTGGAAAACTGACGTAAATTGTTTATTTTCATCTTTCGCTATCGAAGATAACAACGTCAATTACATCTACAAAAACAAGTACAAACATCATTAACACTCAAGAAAAAATAAAAAAAGATACACATATTAACAACAACAAAGCTGGATCATCATCAACAAACAGATCATCCCTAGAGGAAAAAAATGCAACACAAAACATCAACAAAAATACCAAACCCCACGTTCAAACAACCCTAAACACATACTGGCTAAATGAACCCACTAACAAGGACACAAGTAACCGTTTTGCCATACTTTCAACAGACGATGAAATCGAAGAAGATACAAACAAAAAAATTGACGATTCTAACAGCGAAAAAGTACAAAAACCTCCTCAATATATAGAAATATTGTTTATTGTACAAAAAGAAAATGAAACACGTTTTTATTGTTAAGTATATTTATGTAACTTTTATTAATAAACGCTTAGAGTAATAGCCGTAGCACAGGCTTACAAAAGGTGTGTATCGTACTCGACTGCCTTACTCTAACCCTGCTTCTACGCTACCATCTAAACTTACGATCTAAGAGAACTCTCCAACTTTATCTTCTCAAGAAGATAATGTTGGGGAGAGTAATTTACTTCGGCGAAGCTCTTCTGCACGCTTGTTGTTTGATTAGCAAACGACAAGCGTGGCGCCGAAAACTTCCTTGTGCTTTGAGGTCACATACTTAGGGGAACTGACTGGAGCATAATCATTATGTTACACCTCCCCCTCTAAGTATTTTTGGTCTCCAAAAAAAAATTCATAATTATCATAAATTATAGGCGGATAGAGTATAGCTTACGAGTATACATATAAAAAAAATTTACAGATTTTACGTAAATAACAAATAAATTTAGGTTGTAATATTTATCAAAAACATCAATCATTAAGATACTTTTTGTTTTCTGTTTTTATTATATTTTTATAAAATACATACATTTTTACTTTGTATTTTCACATTTTTGTATTATGATATTACATTTTTATGTTCATATGTTATATACATATTTACGTTATACATAATGTTCGTTTTGCATTCTTATATTATATTAATGTTATATTTTTGCTTAATACAATATTTTCGTATACATTCTTTGGTTTTTCTTTCCTTTTTCTTCATTTAGAAATTTCATTTTATTTATTTCAGTTCTACATATTTTTAAAGGCTTTATTGATCCAAAACTTAACATTTTAATGAATTTTACTACAACTAAAGATTTGTGTCCAAAATTCGGATTTTTTTTTTTTATTGTACAGCTTTTTAGAATAATGTTCTTATTATTTAATAACTAACTCTTATTATTTTTTAAACAAGGGACATTCATTGGCAACCATTTATGTATAATTTATATTCAAATTTTTTTAAAATAAACGTACGTAAACATTTCGGTTCTTTATTTTATCGAAATCAAAATCCTTACTATAATAAAAATGTAACTTTTTTTCGACTGCAAAGACGTTGTTCCCATTTGTCTTAAAAACTACTGCAAGAAATTAAATCCGGTTTTCACAGTTGGATTGCAAAATGTCTGGAATACAGACATAGGATATTTTTTTTCGTTATCTGCTATCCAAGAGCGGAAATCTAATCTAATACCTGGGCAGAGATTATTTTTATGAATACCTTCAAGCTCCTAGCTTTAGAATGCCTTGGCCGATGGGAATGGAATTTCTTTTATTATAAATTTCAATTTTGTACAAACATTTTAAAATATAAATCATCTTCGTACGTTATACAGAAGTTGAACAATAAGCATTAAATTAAAATTAACAATCAATTAAAAATGACATACGATTCAAGAAAAGCTTAGATCGTTGGATTTTACCAACGACCAGTGGAGATAATTTCGTGTGTGCGCAGGTTTTTTTTTCTGTGTTTTTTATTTTTTATTTTGGAACTGTTTGAATGCTCATAACGCAGAAACTAATGGACGGATTTTGATGAAACTTGACATAGTGATTGCTTATGTTCTTGGTCAACATTTTTTATACTTTTTGTCCCCCAAAATGATCTGGTTTTAGCAAAACATTGAAAAACACTGCATATTTGTAACGAAAATTATAATTATTCAGCCCTAGCTAAATAGTGGCTTATCGGATTGAAAAACAAAAAATAGGTGAATTTAGTAAATTTTTCCACTGATTCATTTGGGGTATAAATCATCCTTCGGCGTTATACTGGAGCTGAGCTATGCTCAAAATAGTTCATGAAATGTTCGCCAATAATTTTCCATCAGTGGCGACCGCAGACAACAGCCGTGCAGCTGTGGGTGACGTCAATAAGTATGTACCTATATAGGTATGCCGTATGTATATTAAAAGTAGTGTTTGTGTGTTCGACTTTTATGCGTTCGCGCATCGCTCATCCGTTTGCGATAAAACTTGGGGCATGTGCAAAAAAAAACATTGTTGTTTTGCGCACCCAGGGGAAGGTTCCTTCTACGGTGGGGGAGGGTTTCCACTTCATTGCAATTCCATTTTTTTTATTTTTTGCCAAAAGCAAACGCATTCATCATGATCTCGAATCTGTACTCGGTGGAGACAATAATATTATGTACAGTCAAATCCCTTTATGTCGAATTTTCACGGGCGATTAAAATTGGTGCAAGTTAGAGGGATTTTTGATAAAATTCGAGCTAGAACGATTATCCCTTTTTGTTAAAAACGCATTTATTCATAGATCACAGTGGAAGTTAAAAAAAAAAAAAACAGAAAGAAAAAAAAACCTTTAAATGAACATTACTTAATAACAGAATAATTTGTGATACAAAGTACAAAGGTACCAGTCAGTTTCCGATTTCCTGGTATGTTAGAAAGTTAAAAACATGTTTTTTTAACACTTCAGCTTCGAAAAATCATTTGGACTTACCACAAAAAGCATTTAAATACGAGGAAATAAATGTAGCCCAAGTTTTGAAAATCAGAAAAAACATGGGAGGCGGGCGAAGCAAGGCGAGTACGGGTCAGCTAGTCTATAATACAAAGGAATATTGGTGTCATTATCGACACGTGTGAACAGGCGCTTTCAGCAATCTGAGCTTTGAACGCACCCTTTACTAATAGGTGCGTTTGGTAACCTGTTAATTTATGAAAATTTACGTCAAAAATCAAGAGAAGAGAGAGCCAAATGACAGTGTCAAAAAATGTCCCCTCTGGCGAAATCATGCTATATCTTTTTCATGGAGTCACCGAGGCACATCCTTCAATCAGCAATCTGACAATTTGTGAAATGTCAATCACTTCTTGTTTACAAAATAAAAGGAAATTAGTTTTTCGTGAAAATCATTGACATATTATATATGGACTGCTAGTGAAATGTCACTTTCATACAACGTCTGCGGATAACTACCAGAATTTCAATAAAAAAATTGAAAAAAGCCGCTAATTTTCTTTACTGACCCATAAACTAGATAAATATATTAAATTTATTTGGAATTCATGTTTTGTGTTCATTAATACTTTGTGCTTTTGCTTTATAATGCAGTACAACTTCTCACAATTTATTAAAAAAAATACTTAAATCACAAACCAACGGCTTTCGTGAATTCAACCACAGTCTTAGTTTCCACATTTCTCCGCTACGAAACAAGAGGGCTAGTGCTTATGTTGGAACCAACGCGAAGTTGGGTACTAGCAGTCCATATATAATAGGTTTGTTCCTTTACTTTTTGCTCCAAAAATAGTAAATTATTGATTTTCAAGGAGTGGGGGTAAAATTCTCTCAGAGTAAGTCAAAATCACCAAAAAGTAAAGGAACGCGATTAACCACAAAAGCAGCGACAGATAGTTCAATTTCTACTGGATGAAATTTGTCCAGTAAAGGCCCCGACTCATAGACTGCGTCAACGTCGTCGTTTTGAACGCTGGCGTTGGCGTTAACGTTTACTGCAGAGAGCCATCCCATAGAATGCGTCGCATACCAGCGCTGAGAGATGACAGCCGATGACATTTTGCTATCGCTGAAAGCAGAGCTGTCGTTGTGGTAATTTTTTGGGTGCTAGATTTTTGATAACATGATGGTACTTTTCGAATAAAGGTACATAGTACCAATATTCACATATGAGAAAAATTATGAAAATGGTACCTAATTTGTTTGGAATCAGAAACAAAATTATCTGAACTTCACTAGGTTTGATTTTTTCTTCTTTTAATTTTCATTTTTTTTTTTTTGATCTCGAGCAGTTTTTATTGCTCTAGTACAATTTTAATTTTTCAACCAACCAAAAAAGCACTTTTTTTTTTGCTCGAGATCAATAAAATGTATGTTGGGCTTCTTTCCTTAATTAAATAATAATAATTTCTCTGCGTCTACGTCGAACGAAAACTTTAAAATAAATAAAACGCCAGTGCAAAAAACAACAACAATGTAATTTTGTTTCTGAGAAACAAATGTCCAGCTATCGACAACCAAACACGTTTTTCTCTTTCGCCAATTTACTGATGTTTCATCAGTCACAAAATAACGTTTTGACTGCTCCGGTGTGTTTTCAGCTTTATACGAAAATTAAACGCAGCACATCAAAATGCTATTATTTAACATAAATATTATCAGAAAAATCTAGAAAATACAAAGAAAGAAAGCGCATTTAAAATTGTATTCATTATTTTTCTTTTTTTATTTATTTCATTTTACGAACAAAATGTCAAATGACACACTAATAAAATTGCAGAAAAACAGATCAATCTCGTTTGTTTTCTATTCAACACGAAAAATCTGAGAGCAAAATCTGAAAAGCCCAAATAAAACGACACAAGACAAGTGGTTAGTACGAAACTACTATTGTAGTACCACCGACAGCACTGGCTGAAAGTGTTTTCTTTACAAGCTGATGTCAGCTGATTGTCAACATCGATGACATTTCTCTATATTTCTCTATGCTTCCACCAATTAAAATGCATACTCTCAATTTGTGAATGCGTGAGCTATAATATGTGAATGTGTGAACTTCAATGCGTGAATGTGTGAACACCACAACGCACAGCGCAGAGATAAAAGTAGAAAGTAAACCTACTTTCTGCGTCGGCGTTTTTGTATGCGTTGGTTATGGGCCACCTTCCATAAGAATGCGTGTATTTTACCGAGCTGTCACTAAAAACGCACGCAGTAGCGCACTGCCGCAGTCTATGGGTCGGGGCCTTAAGAAATAGTAAGATTTTTTAGTGAGAGGAAATTTTTACTCTCTCTTTTACTACTTTTTTGTGTAAAGGAACGCGATTTATCTAAAACCAGTAAGAATCAGTAACAATTTTCAAGTAAAGGAACAGACCTAATATGTCAATGGTGAAAATATTCATTAGTTAAAAAGGAAGAAGGGAGGACTTTCCCCCACTTTTACTATTTGACAGATGTGCCATTTGTGTTAATAAAAGATAACAAACACACCTAATGACATACCCGACCGTATCCATTGAGTGACATTTCAGATTGCCTCAATGCTGAATGCTCAATAATTATAACAAAAAAAACATAGAGGAAGTAAACAAAAAATAATAACAAATGGACGTTAAACATTCAAATAAATAATGGAAGAATGGAAAGAAACATACTTATCCTTATCCTATTGGAAAAAACTACATTTGGATTACCCACATACAATAGGTATATATGATTTCATAATTGTTGGTGTTTGTATTTTCTTTTAACTTGTTTTTTGTGACATTTTATGTTTCGCTTTGTAGTATTGTCTATAACATAATTACCCTGTGCTGTGTATTTTCCCAATTTTTTTGTATTTCGGTTTGCATTTGACGACCGTTCTATTTTTTACTATATCTAAGCATTGGTTTAAATAAGTTCCTATTTCTCTATTTCTGTTATTTGTTCTCGCCTCTTTGTCTTTTTTGAATTTGTCTGCCAACGTTCTAATGTCGTCCTTAGTCAGATTCTTAGAAATGAAATCTATGGGTCTTAACTTGGTGGTCGAGTGTATGGTATTGTTGTAAATAACAACAATGTTAAATAATTTTTCAGCTACCTCAGAATTATCTTTGGCTGCGCTTCTAATTCTTAAGTGTTCATTTAAAGTACCATGTAATCTTTCAATGTCGGCATTACCAGTTTTGCGTGATGCTGTTGTCCTATGGAAGCTAATGTTGTTTTCTTTTAAAAATTGTTCTACGGCTGAGTGCAATATGCAAGTATCTCCATCGGATATAATTTTGTTTGGCTTTCCAAGGAATTGTATTCGTTGCTTTATTGCACTCAGAATAGCTATCCTATTTCTGTCTTCCAAACTGTGGATTGTCGCATATTAAGAAAATTTGTCGATTGTTGTTAGATACATTCTACCACGTTCAGGAAACCAAATATCCATGTGGATTATATCATTAAAATGATTAGTTGTTTCTGTAGTTTCCATTGGTATTTGAAGTGGTTGACGATCAAGTTGAGCAACATTACAAACGTCAGAATTGTTTATAAATTTTTGTATCTCCACTTGTAGGTTTGGATAGAAATACAACCCTTTTAACTCTAAAAATATTTCGTTGATACCCCGGTGGTTTTTACTTTCATGTTCGTTTTTAATTATTGTAAGTAGTTCATTGAAATCTATAATATCTTTTAGTTTTATACTGGATTTTAATAGCTTAAGATTTTTGTTCATCGAAAAGTATTTTACATGGAACTCAAGATATAACGACAAATCATCGCAATATATGCAAAAGAGTCCCTTAGTTATTAAAAAGCGTTTCATTATTCTAATACAGGGTTTTTTAACAGGGACGCTACAAAAGTAGAGCGACAGGGACAGCAAACGACGCCATATTTCTTGCCGCTCTTTTGACATTTCTCTTCAGTAAGGTTTGCCATTTCATGATGGAAAGATATACGAGCCAACAACGAGTCGAAATTATTAAAATTTACTACCGAAATTCGGAGTCAGTGGCCTCAACGTTAAGAGCGCTACGTCCAATTTATGGTCGTCATAATCGTCCTAGCAGATCAACAATTGAGCGTCTAGTGGAAAAATTTGAATCCACAGGCACAGTATAAAATGTTCCCGTGCCAGTAAGACAAAGAAGTGCCCGTAGTGTCGAGAATATTGCTACCGCAGGCTTCAGTTGAAGAAAGCCCAAATGTGTCTCTCACACGTCGTTCTCAAGCGTTGGGCATCTCTGTGACGTCGTTGTGGCGAATTTTGCGAAAAGATCTTGGCCTACATCCTTACAAGATTAAATTGACGCAAGAACTGAAGCCGCTTGACCACCAGAAGCGTCGTATGTTCGTGAATTGGGCTGAGCAACAACTTGAAAATGATTCGGATTTTCATCGAAAAATCATATTCAGCGATGAGGCTCATTTCTGGGTGAATGGCTTCGTCAATAAACAAAATATGCGGTATTAGTCAGGCAGCAATCCACACGTACTCCATGAGTCATCATTGCATCCCGAAAAAATTACGGTTTGGTGTGGTTTATGGGCCGGCGGCGTCATTGGGCCGTATTTCTTCCGTGATGATCAAGACCGGCACGTTACTGTGAATGGGAATCGCTACCGTTCAATGATAACCGAATATTTTTGGCCCAAACTGGATGATATGGACTTGGAGGACATGTGGTTCCAACAGGACGGCGCACAAGCCACACAGCGAATGTCACAATCAATTTATTGGAAACCAAGTTTGGAGAACGTGTTATCTCACGAAATGGCCCAGTCGCTTGGCCGCCTCGGTCGTGCGATTTGACGCCGTTAATAAAAATCTCATGTCACGGTGTTTGTAATCGAACTCCTCCGAAACGGGTCGATCGATTTTTATGAAATTTTTTGTGTATATTTGGTAAGCATGAGAGTTCTTTGTAAAGTATATTTCATCCCGCTAGAGAGAAAAAAAATGGAAATTCGAAGTTGAAAAAAGAGCAGCAGAGATTGCATCCTACTATGTACTTCCTTTCTATCATACCTGAATAACTATGTGCGCGGCAAATTTTGAAAAGATAGGTGGAGCGAAGCGCACCGGGTTACAGCTAGTATTCAATAAATTACTACTCTCTTGCTTTAATTGGATTAGATTGTGTATTTTTTTATGTACGATTTTTATTGAAAATTTTTCTTTAGAGCCGTAGGACAGATATATTTTGTTTTTGAAAAGGTTGATAGGTTTTTCTGTAATGTAGATATGGCGAGTTTCATCTTCCATCGCACTGTGAATGGTGGCACCAGTGGACATAACTTCGTCGTTATTACTCTTGGGCCTTGAAACTGCGGTAACAACTTCATCGTTATTAGCCAATCTATCTTCAACAGAAACTTCATTATTAAAAGTCTATCAAACTAACATCTTCGTTAATATCTGACATATTTTCAATTTTCTGCTGATTGGTATACCTACTAAGCCCATCCGCTACACAATTTTCTTTCCCCTTAAGGTACTCGACATCGAAATCATACTAGTTAAGCATGATTTTCCACCGCTGGAGTTTCATGTTTGGCTCTTTGATGCCTTTTAGCCAAACAAGGGGCTTGTGATCTGTCCTAACAGTAAATTTTCTACCGTATAAATACGTTCTAAAATATTTCACAGCCCATACAACGGCGAGGAGCTCTTTCTCGATCGTGGAATATTAGGCGTGTTTTTTTTTAAACCTATATAGGCTAAACATGTTTCCGCAACATGTTTTCAATGTAAAATACAACAAAACCTTAGCCTGGATAATTATCCAGTCTTATTTTTGTATGGAAAGCTTTTTCGAAATCTATATAGATTTGAAAAAAATCGCGCCTATTTTAGCTCATGGTTGTTAAGTGTGCGAGAAGCATAACAAATTGGATGGTTGTTTTGACTAAGCACTGCTCCTAAAGCCTAACCTGATGCGTCAGTGGTAAGAACAAATGGTTTCTGAAAATTAGGGCTTTTAAGGATCGGGTCTGTAGTCAATAAAGTTTTCAATTTATTAAACGCTTTAATATATTGGGGATCAGATAATAAATTTCCGGTAATATCCGGTTATACCTAAAAATTGTTTTATACCTCTTATTGGTAACTTAATTGCGGTTATTGATTTAACTTTATTTTCATCTGGTTTGATTCCATTGTTTACAATAATATGGCCTAAATAGGATGTAGACAATTCAGCAAAACTACATTTATTTACCTGGATCTTCAAATTACTTTCTTTCAGTCGCTGAAATATTTTCTTTAATGAATCGAGGTGCTCTTCAAAGCTAGTCGAAAATACCAGGATGTCATCCAAATAGACCACACAAATTGTATTTATGTAATCTTTCAGCACATCATTCATTAATCTTTGGAATGTCGCTGGGGCATTCTTAAGCCCAAACGGCATTCTCAGAAACTCATAATGATCGGTCTTAGTAGAAAAGGCTGTCTTTGCTATATCCCGAGGGTCAACTTCGATCTGGTGGAACCCCTTCACAGGATCTATGGTCGAAAATATAACTACATTTTCCCAGTTTGTCGAAGAGATCATCGATATTGGGCATAGGGAAACGATCTTCTACCGTCTGATCATTTAACTTTCTGTAATCTATTACAATTCGCCATTGTTTATGTCCACTTTGATCTTCTTTTTTAGGAACTACCCAAATTGGCGAATTGTATGGCTGGGTACAATTATTTTTTGCCTCAACATGTCAGTAATTTGTCTATCAACTTCCTCGGACTGTATTTCCGGATAACGATAGAGCTTACTGAAAATTGGAATCTCTGTTTTGGTACTAATTTGGTGTCTTATTTAGCTGGTAAATGTTAGAAAATCTCCCTCTTTATAGAAAATAGCTTTGAATGAATAAAGCAGTGACTTAAGTTTTAAAAGATCCGCGTTGCTCAAATGGTTTGCGAAAACTTTGTCGGGAATTTGAGTTTCGAAGACCTCACAATAAAATAAATCTAATGAGCCGTTTTGAAAATTGTTCCCATAAATCTCTTCTTCTTTGTTTAGAAACATTTGAATTTTTGCGTTTTCTGTTATTAGTAAGCGATTTCTTTAGTCTATCGTTGGGTTGAGATTTACTAAAATGTTATTTCCGATTAAACCATCGAAATAATCATGAAAAAAAAAAATAAAAAAGCATATACATGTACTTGAAAGCAGAAATAAAGAAATAAATAAATTGGTATTCAACAAAATCAACGAAATAATTTTCTTGATTAAATTCATTGAATAGCGGAATTCTATACTCGATATTTGTCTGAATATTACGATCGAGTACTTTAAGAGTGTGTTTTTGGATGGTATTTGCCAATTTGGGTTACATATTCCTTTGTTTATAATACTGTATTCGGCGCCGCTATCAATGATGAATCTTAGTTGTTTTAGACGAGTCTTAATAACTATATAGGGTAGTTGTTTCGTTGATGCCTTGGAAAATTTTGGCGATTTTGGGATTGGTTTTGGTATCTGTTGTATGTTCTATGTTCATTGGAGTGTTATGTCCATAGGTTCAGTATCGGCATTATTATTGTTCTGTCTAATTATTGTTTTGTCGTATCTGAGTATTTTGTGGGTGTTTGTTATGTTTTGAATGGTTATTTGGTGTGTAGTTGTTGTTATAACGTGAGTGGCTATTTTGAGTGTAGTTGTTGTTGGTTTGTATTTGTCGTGGGGTATAGTTACTGTTTTGAACTTGCGAAAAATTATTGTTGGTATTGTTCTTTCTACTAGAGATGTTTAAATTATAGTTTCTTGTCAGTCGGGGCTGATATTCAAAATATGAATTATTTTGATACCTATTTTGGTAATGTTGACCAGACACGTTGGGTCCAAATGACTGATGATTAACTTCCAGAATTATTTTATAAGCTTCGTTAAGTGATTGTGGATTGCGGCTATAAACTATAGTTTTTGTTGGCTCTGGCAAATTATTTTTCAAGTGATATAATAAAATGCGCACTCTGTGGTAGAGGACATACAGCCAATTACAGAGGATGCGAAATCTATAAGGCTCTTATGATGCAGCGTTTTCCTAGCCTTAGAAAAAAGGAAATAAGAAGAGATGATGGTGAGCCAAGAAACCATGCTCAAGAGATACCAACAACGACAACTCAAGAACAGACATACGCTAAAGTTCTATGTAACAATTCTTCACAGGGTAAACCAACAGAAAATCGACCAAAACAGCAAGAGATAAAACTTGGAAACCCAGCTTCACGCTCAGAAAATACAGAACCAAACCAAAAACAACAACATCAGCCACTTTCGCAAGCCAACAATGACATAGCTGAACTTAAGGACATGATAAAACAACTTGTTGTGCAAATTAGTAATATGATGAACATACTTGCGCTATTATTAACTAAATTCAATGGACAGTGTTAACAAGATGACGATAGTAGTATGGAACTCAAACGGACTAATACAGCACCTATTAGAACTAAAACAATTTATAAAAACCAACAAGGTAGACATACTGCTTATTTCTGAAACACATCTTACAAATAAAAGTTATGTCAAAATCCCAGGATTCAACATACATCATACCAATCACCCGGACGGAAAAGCACATGGCGGTTCAGCGATCAGTATCAAACAAAACATTAAATGTACTGAACTTGACAAACATGACACTCTAGTAATCTCGTCACTCTACTGCCCACCGAAACATGTAATAAGTATGGTTCAATTCCAACAATACTTCAAGACACTAGGACAAAGATTTTTAGCAGGAGGTGACTTCAATTCCAAAAACACAGACTGGGGATCACGCCTAACAAACAAGAAAGGAATAATACTACTAGACACTCTAAAAACACTCTAAAAATCAACTTCCTAAGTACTGGAGAACCAACATATTGGCCAAGTGATAGAAATAAGAAACCCGACCTTATAGACTTTTGTATCTTCAAAAACATTCGACCGGAGGACCTGACAATAGAATCCTGCCTAGATTTATCATCTGACCACTCCCCAGTCTTAGTCTTTTACAAAACCAACGCTGAATCAACGAAGAAGCCGACAAAATTGTGCAACAAATACACTGACTGGGACACTTATAGAGAAACTATAAATCTCCACCTGCGAACCCAATATCGCTTAAAAACGCCAAACGAACTTGACGAGGCTATAATTCACTTCAATGACGTGATTCTCGAAGCTGCCGAAGTATCTACACCTATGACTATTGCAAATAAAAAGACTATTTCACGCCCGCGAAAATTAAAAAGAAAATCAAGGAAAAAATAAAATTTAGAAAAAGGTGGCAAATAACAAGAACATGCGAAGACAAAACTAGACTTAACGAATCCATAAAATATTTAAAGAAACTACTCAAAGCTAACCAGGACGATAAAATTGACAACTTTCTAAGGAACCTATCATCAACTAAAGCGACAAACTACTCAATTTGGAAGGCAACAAAAGATATTAAAAACTCCACAACTCACTTTCCCCCATTAAGAATCGCCAACGTCAACTGGGCCAGGACGGATAAAGAAAAAGCTACAATCTTAGCTGAACATTTTAGAGTGACTTTTACTAATGACAAAAATAATTCAGACTTAAGCTTACCTACAACTTCTGGTTTCCAAAGCATTAATAGCACTAATAAATATAAAAAAGGTAACAGTAAAAGAAATAAAATACTATATTCAACACAAGATTAATCGTAAAAAAAGCTCTGGGTTTGATCTTATTACCGGAAAAATATTAATAGAACTACCCTAAAATGCACTTTTATACCTCCGAAATCTTTTTAACGCAATCTTTACTCTAAAATACTTCCCAAGGGTTTGGAAAGTAGCCAGAGTGATAGGAGTTGCAAAACCTGGAAAAGACGCTACTCAAACCGCTAACTACAGGCCAATAAGTTTACTGCCAATAGTATCAAAGCTATTCGAAAAAATCATAATAGACAGATTACAACCAATAATGGATGCTAATAAAATAGTTCCTAGCCACCAGTTTGGATTTAGACGCAAGCCCTCAACTATACAACAGGTACACCGAATAATCAACAAGATATCGAGAGATTAAGACGAGCTGAGGTATAACACGGCAATCTATCTTGACATTTCAAAGGCCTTTGACAAAGTTTAGCATAAGGGACTTTTCTTCCTGCTCATTAAAAGCTACATTGACGATCGCTGCTTCTACGTACAACACAGAGACGAGCACTCAAGTCTTCTTAAAGCTGAAGCTGGAGTTCCCCAAGGAAGCGTCCTAGGACCATTATTATATTTAATATATACATACATCTGACATTCCGACACCTTCGACAAGAAACGCAATGATTGCGACTTTCGCAGATGACACAGTAATACTTACTTCGCACAAAATTCTCGAACAGGCGATCTCCGAACTCGAAAATCATCTCGACATTTTATACAACTAGTTTAAAACATGGGGCATACAAATAAACGAAGACAAAACAGAACTAGTTATATACACCACAAGAAAATAACAAATCCACCAACTATTAAGCTTAACGACAAGACAGTAACTTTAGCGAAGAAAGTTAACTTGGAAACAACATATACTCATATAACGCAATCAAATCAAGGACAAATTTAGACAACTATTTTGGCTGCTGGGAAGAAACTCGGTTCTATCTATAGACAACAAACTGCTCATTTACAAGACGATCATTAAACCAATATGGACATACGGACTTCAGCTGTGGGGAACAGCGAGTAAATCAAATATTGACATCATTCAAAGACAGCAATCAAAAATATTTAGAACGATAATAGACGCTCCATGGTATATTTCCAATGACGACATCCATAAAGACCTCAAAATAGGTACAGTAATGGAAGAAATACAAAAGACAAGCACAAAACACAAAATTCGGTTACTAATCCACGATAACAACGAAGTCAACTCTATCCCGCTACAATAAATAACCAGAAAAAGAAGACTGAAGCGCCTTAGACCTTCTAACCTAACTCAGAGACTTTAAAAAAAATAATAAAAATTATAACAATTGTAGTGTTCACTTTTTTAAATGCGTAAGTTAAAAAATAAAAAAAACACCTTATTGTAAAACAAAAGTATGTAAAGGCACTGGCCTTATAAGCTATCAAATCCTGTTCTGTAACGACAATTACTAGGTGTCCAATTTGGACAGATGAAAATAATTAAAGGAAATATAAAAAAAAATATTAACTGACCAAAATGATTCATATTCACATTTCACCTGAGATTACGAAATTTTGAATGACAGGATTGACGGTACCAAAACTACCACTGATGCTATGTTGTATTCTTTACTAAGAAAAACGTACTCTGAAAATTTTACCAAAATCGGTTGGGTAGTTTGTGAGTCTATAAAAAACAAACATACATACATGCATTCATTTTAATATATATACAGGGTGGTCCGGTTTGAGTTACAGATATTTTGGGAACTTATTCATTGGTTCATGCTATGAAAAAAATCATATGGGAGGGTGGTCTATCTTCAACACCCACTTAGCTACAGGGTATTTATAAAAGATCCTTTAGAGAAATTGGTACCAACAGTCAGAGTTGTAAAATAATACAATCATTTTGGAAAAAACAAAAAAAGAATGCAATCTTTTGAATGCTTAATGAATGGTGATTGCATTCATTTTTTTGAAGTCTCAAATTGAAGTCAATGAATGCAATCAAAAAATTGAATTGATTAAAGAATGTATTTCAAAATGATTGCATTCTTTTCAAAACAACCAAAGTAGGCTCGTTTTATAGACAATTAAATGGTGTTTATAACAATTGAAAACTATAACCATCCGTGCTTTCATTTTCGAGATATTGGTCTTCAAACACCGATTTTTTCGATTTGTTTTTAACCAATTTTTGTGAAAATCGCATTTATCTCGGGAAAGTGTGCTAATAATATTTTTTTTAATATTATTATTTTGATGCGCCATAACGTCACCTACAAATTTACCTTACAAAGCTTTTACCTGGGCTTACAGTTTTTCAGGTATTAGGTTAATTTAATTACAAAGAACGTTATGACGCTGTAGATGAAAAGGTGCACACTTACGAAAAAATACTTCTCAGATAGAAACACATGTACATACATTTTGATACAAAAATGTATTTAGGGTTGCACTAGTGTGTATGGAGGCAAAAAAAGGCAGTGTGGATTAAAAAAAGGCAAAAAAGGCAAAAAAGGCAAAGTCAACAAAATCCGTATTGCGTTCTACTATTGAGTTGAAAATAAAGTCATAAAAACAAACTGCATTCGACTTGAAACTTCACATATGGGAACGTCATTTATAAAAAAATGTATCTAAACAAATTAACAATAATGATAGTTTTAATTTTCTTCAAATAATTGGATAAAATTACATGTCACAATAATAGCTGATGTTTTTAGTGGCGATACGACTCTACCACTGACGCAGTTATGTTGTTTGTGAAAATCTCTATCCATTCTGTGCGGCAGCAGACTTCATATTTATATAAAAGCTTTAAAAGCTTTTGAACACTTGCTTGCTAAGCATACTTGCTTAAATGGCGCTCAGCTCAAATCATCACCACACTCTATCAATCAAAACAAGAGTATATGCACGTTGTTGGCCATTGAATAAGATTACAGCTCTGTCATTTTTAAAGCACAAAATCCATCCCCCTAATAATAAATTAATCATTCAAAGTCAACAAACTTGAAACAGGAGGCACGTCAATTGTTTTTTATTAATTATATTCCAGCACGTTTATGTACGTAGGTGTACGTAAAATACATCCAAACGTTTCCTTATCGCCTAATTTGTTTAATCATTTAGCCCTAATACTATCAGTCTAATAGCGAGTAATACAAAGTATTTGCAAGAAAGAAAGCAGTGTTTTACGATTAATTTCTAGTTATTATCATATATCAGGTTCAGGTATTTCCAGTTTTACATTTTATCAACACAGTGTCTGAGCTTTCATCTTGTATGACCGGTAATCGAATGACGACAATCGATTTTGCGCCGGCATATAAACACGCGTGTACATATAATATACTTGCAACACCCGGTTCAAAAGATCACTATCATAAATTACTTATTCTTATTTCTGTTAAGCGAAGCCTTTATACCTGTTTCCCAGCTCACCTGTTTAAAATTTCTAAGCACTGTGAACATTCTTCCGTGCAGCTTTTGTACAGATCTGACTAGATTATAATTAATTGTGCAAATTTAAGGCGTAATTAATAAAACTTATATATTCAGTATTTTAGTATTGTTCTGTGTCGAAATTTTTAAATGCGCACACAGTAATTGTCCACTTACAGAAAATTAATTTATGTATTTGGGTATTGCTTTACTGAAATAGTTTCTCAAATTGTCCGAATTTCATAAATTCACAATAATTCGCATCAATTTAAAAAATATTTCACGGTATGTGTTTAAAGGGTTATATGCTTGCTGTTGTTTTCTTTCTTGTGTTATGTTCGTGTAATTACGATCTGACAGCCATGAATTGCACACTTTGTCATTTTGACGTAAAGATAGCTTAAATGTTTCATCACTCGGGTTGGAAAGGAATAGAGTTTGTCTTTTGGTGATTTTTTTTTTGTTGTTGTCGATTTCCTCTGGAGCAATTGGTTAATTGAATTTTTTTTAGGAAATTAACAATTTGTATATTTGTGTTTATTTAATTGGGCTTACAGCCCATAATTCAATAGTTAATACATTTTAAGACTGACATTTCCTTTTTGGAAGAGATTTTGGCTTATTACACATTTCAAATAATGGCCAATGTTGTTAAAAATGACCGATATATTGTATTGGTTATGATTATACCAAGACATTAATTTGATATGGTTAAACAAAACAATCTGTTGCAGAAGTTGCAAACTGCTGGTTTTTTGAGGTTGTATGCCTTATCACAAAGGGTAAAGATTAAAGCGACTAGAAGTGGAATTAGGTCTATGAATTTAAGGGTAACTCGAGGCTCTGTTTTGGGACCAATCCTATTCCTGATCTATTTCAACTCGTTATTTGAGCTAAATTCCAAAGTCCTAGTTTCGATATCGTTTATGATAGCGATGCTTCACGTTGACATAAAAATCCTCCGATCGACTAAGTGTTTACTTCACTTAACAAAAAAATCTGTCGAGTACAATCGTCTCGGCGAGCGTGATAGCACGATAGCTATTTAGATGTCGTTCTCCTGTGTTTAATGCAATTTCGGTGCGTTTTCACTTTAAATTCGTCCTATTAGATTGCTGATATCAATTCGGATTAAGAACATGGTTTGCTGTGCATAAACTGATGATCAGTTCCAAAACAAAAATAGTCAACCTGTGACCAGATGAATTCGATATTAACACATTTTTTCAAATTCATCCCTTGTAATTCCGCTCGTTTTTAATTCGGTCGGAATTGATCAGAGGGGTGAATGTTTTGCAGTCTGGCACCGCAAAATTCTTTTGCCGCCGATGATAGTCGACCATGCTATAGCCAGCGCCACACCAACCGCTATCAACAAAAGTTAGCCTCACGAAAAACTATCGCTTTCGTGTTGTCTATCGCTCTCCTTTTTTCAAGTTTAAGAGTCACTGCAAAGAGGGGTCGTGTTGTCTATCGCTCTCCTTTTTTCAAGTTTAAGAGTCACTGCAAAGAGGGGTCCACACAATCCAACATATCTGACAGACTTGTTCGGATGAATGTCTGACAGACCTATGTCGTTAGTCTGCTTTTACACTTAAGACTTGTGAGTCTAGACTTTTTTTGAATTTCTCTTTGTTATTTACATCCGTGAGTCTTGCGCTTTTACACTTTAGACTTTTTTCCTTGACTCAAATTTGACATTTCTCTTTCATTTTGCAGTTCTTGTATTGTAGAGATGACTAGGTGGGAAGCAACACAATGATAAAATGAAGAAGAGAAAAGAAAAACGTCAAAAAGAGTCGCTAAAAACTTTACCCTCGACTCACAGGGCAAAATATTTTCCTTCTCATCTTTTCGAACTTTCTTACTCTTTTGCACCCATGTGAGTCTAGACTCACAAGTCTAAGTGTAAAAGCAGACTTAGCGTTCAACATGTTCTCTGACTTCACTTTGCAAGTGGATTTAAAAGATGTAGGATGTACTCAAGCAGCACTTATGATTGATAAAATTTTAGAAGAACAAATCTAAGAAAGAAAAGAAAGCAAATTTGAGTACAGGAATGGATGAAAAAGTTTTCATATGTTAACTTGCTAACAGAATTACAATATTTAACTCTCCAGGCGATTATCAGCATTTTTTATATTTCCAAAAATTATTTACAAAGTTTAATATTTCCATACACAGCCATTTTTAACTCTCCCACAACAACTTGAAATACATTTTAGAAATTAAAATTTGCTCTAGATCGTACAGACAAGCGTTCACACTATCAGATATTTCCGTCCGACCACCAAAATATCAGAAAAAAAATTAAAACAAAACGATATGTCTGTCTGACCGTCGTTTCTTGCGTTCACATTGTCAGATTTGGTCGGACAGACCAAGTATGTCAGATTTGTGGATCGTGTGCACCCTCATAATGAAAACATTCATAAAATACACCAAGACGATGACTGAATAACTATCGTTGAAATGTTAAATCACTAGCTTCGTTCGTTGTCACCAGCCCTAGTGTCAATGTTTTTTCGAGACGACACCAAAGATTAAAAGTCCACGACGAGTTACAAAACGTTAATTTTTTGTTTGCTAAGGATAATTTTATGTAATTGTATTACAGTGCACCAGTTATGTAATTGTATTACAGTTACACCAAAGAAGAATCGAAGTAAAGATCTCGGTTTCTATAGAAACGAAAACTCACACTTGCACACATACTCGTATATACCTATAAATATGTTTAGTATTGCTTTTTTCTGTGTTTCAGTCGCAGAGTGAAAAGAAACCAAATTATGATTTTTTGAATCTGCGGCAGTGAGGAATGAGGATAGCTTTATTTCAAAGTGATATGAGAAATTAATATGTACATATGTACAGTGTAAAAAGTGGCTTGCGTAAATATATGTATGTAGGTATACTTACAAATTGCAACAAGCAAAAACATCAAAAGTTGTTTTTTTTTTTAAATTTTTCAGCAGTGGAAAGGTTCGACTTGCGTTAACAAAAAAAAACTACATTATGTAGATAGATGTATCCATAAGAATGGTATAATAAAGTTTTTGAGTTCTGTGTCAAAGATGGGAAGAAAAGATTTTTATTAGTCTGGAAACGAATATTCGGTTACTATTCAGTATTCCGCCTATTCGGCCTATTTTCACTATTCGGCCGAATACCGAATACCTAAAAATAGGAGTAGAAAATAGCAAGGAACATTGCAATTGCTGCCACCAGTTGCGCACGTCAAGTTGGTTCTATATGCATACTGGACATGCAAAATACATCTAAACATGTTCATACGTGCAGTATCTATCTTTTCTCGTTGGTTAAACACATGTGCGTCTGAGTTTCTATTCAACCGATTGTTCTTTTAGTTTTTGTGGAAAAATGGCTAACAAATATTTAATTAATTAATTTAATTTAATTTTTGTATGTAAAGGAATAATAAATATGATTTGTTTTCTTTAAAAAAAGAACAGTTTTTTTTCTACCCTATGACATACTATGTACTCCCCAATCCGTATAATTCGATAATCCGAATAACCCTTTGCAATAACCAATTCGGATTAGCGAGACATTACTGTACTTCATCGAACCTAAAGCTAATAAAATGAAAGGCATTACCAAACTAGTGAAGAGTAATGCAGGATGGAATTGATCTTTGCTTAAGAAAATAATAGGGCATTGCGATGGCTTCCATCCTATGACATGCAATGGTAAATGTAATGCCTGTTTTACATCTGCTGTAATCGAGTTGAGAAGAGTAGTTGTGACTCCCCAGAAGGACTTCTAGAATTAGTTCTAGATTGCATGTCATTCGCGACTGGGTTAAGCTTGAGAAAGTTTCCTTAACCGTTGGAAAACCATACATGCACTGTATCGAAAGATGTATAGAAAATGTTTACTTATGCTGTTTTTCCTATGCATATTTGCACTTTTTCAATTTTTACATACATATGTAAGTCGACTTAGGCTGTTTTTTGCTTGTGACCACAAATATTTATAATACATAAATACAAAATTCTTTTATTTTATTTATTTTTTATGCAGTAGAAAGTGGGAGGAACAGGCCTACAGGGGAAACCCGATAAAAAAACGCATCTAGTATTTTACCCCACTGGGTGATGTGGGAAAAAATATGTGCATATGTAAGTATGTATGTAAAGAATCTTTTGTTGTAAAATAAGTGCAGTAGGTAGGTGCATTCAAAAGACAAAATGTACTTAAATTTATGTTTTTTAATCGAAACTTACTTAGGTACTTACAAAGCGTAAATAATGACTGAATGAAAGCAAACGACTTTTTTATCTACACCTGCACCTACTCATCCACATCCGAAATATTGCAACGTTGTAAATCCCTTATGCCCATAGCGAAATTCCATCAATTCAAATGTTGCAACATTGCAAGTTCCTCATGCTCAAAGCAAAATGTAAATGTAAAGTAGATTTCCAAAAAAAAACTACCGACCTACCCCAACATATGAATGAAATAAGAAAATCGTATATATTTATATCACAGCTGTCCATATAGCATCATTGAATGAATGACACATACATGCATATGTACCTTCACACGAACACGAACACGATTTCTCACATTCTCTATTTTTTTGTGTTCTTTATGTTTTTATTATTCTTTCCCTCTTTCTCTGAGAGATAACTTCGTTTGGTTTTTAGCAAAAAAGTCGCCACCTGGTGAGAAGACAGCCAGTTAAAAAATACTGCTTGATAATATTACTATAAGTTCCATATACAATGGTATTACTGAACACAACTCTGAGAAAAGGAGTTGCCTGTCAACATAATACCAAGATGGCGAATCCTCTCTAGGGTTGTGTGGGAATTTTTTTTTTGTATTATGACAGACAACTCAGTTATGTTTTGGTTGCTAGAACTATCAAAAACTAACAACTGGTTTTAAGTAGTTGTTTGCGAGTAAATGTTGAGATACGAAAGGTGGAAAATTAACAAAATGACGCCCTTCGGACAAATAAAATAATGCAATAATATTATTAATAAGGTAATTAAAAAAATGTGTGCAGTTTAAAAGCATATAGACCACATCAATTGGAGAAAATGGTTTTACTTCTTCAAAACTCGGAAGTGGTAGTCGTATTGCAGTCGAGCGTCCATGCAAATTTAAGAAATCTTTGGTTTCAATTTGAACGAAGCAAAACGCTTCTGTGTTCAGTACAAAAACACTTGTAAATATTTAAAAATAACATTAGTAATTTACACATTGCAAATGCATATTCTTTACTTTGCATTTTTTCTAGTTCTAGTTGGAATTGGAATGTGTCACGTATAGATTTTCGTATGAGCCCAACAATAACAATACATTCATCATTATTATCATTAAAAAAACCAAATCAAAAGTTCTTTCCATTCTGTTTTTATTGAATATTGAATTTCTGTTGGCAAAATTATTTTCTACTTCGACCAGCAGGCCAGATTTACGTATAATAGTCTATTTGTAGTTGTTTTTCGGAAATTTTTTGGAACTACATACCTAATTATTGTTTTATTGCTTTATCCCCTTTTCAGTGACCTAACAGGAAAGTACAAAAAATGTGCATTTATATATTTTGGGAATCACCTAATTCTATTATTGCTTTATCCTTTTTTAATAATCAAACACGAAATCGCAAAAAATACCCAGTCATATTGCATACAAATATACATGCATATACCATCCATACAATGCAAAGAACACTAAAACGTACCGTACGTTTAGTGTTTGTGATCGCGTACCCAACCACTAAAACTAAGAATAAAGTTTGCGAAAGAAGAACAGAACACTATCTTTCTCATCGCGTTCACTACGTAGTGTATACCGGTTGTGTACACGTACGCAAACATTATGGGAGATCGTAGTGTATGTGTTCGTCTACCGTACACTACGTTTACTGTACTGTTCTCGGAAGTTAGTTAGTGTTTTTTTTCGAACTCTGATTCCAACCCTTCTGGTGATATGACAAAAAAAAAATCTTAATCAGTAAGAATGCCGCTATCGTCTAAACTTACTTACTTAGTTGGCGCTACAGCTCGAGGTGAACCTGGGCCTGCTTCTCGCAACCATTTGTGTGTGCGTGTTATATTTTTGCACGAATGGAAGGGACCTACAGTTTTGTGCCGACACCGAACGGCGAGTTGAGAAGCTCAATCGTGACAAATGATACTCTTTGATGCTTGTCAGGCATTTGAAAGAGGTGGGCACTGTGAAAAACTTTTAGGTGTTTGCGGCGGGATTCGAACCCAAGACCGCTGGCACAGTAGCCCGACGCACTAACCACTTGCGCTACGGTGCCCGTCTAAACTGCGGACATAAAAAAACAATTCATAAAATGGCTGCTGTTTGAAAAAAAGTCATTTTTTGCCCTTTTTTCAAAGTTTTTAGTTTTTAAAAATAGTAAAAAACAAAATGTTTACATAATTACAGTTTCAAGAGGGATATATAGAGAGGATCCACGCCAAATTTCAAGTTAATCGGTTCATTATAACTTGAGAAATCACGTCAGACGTGTTGGAAAAAGTAGTCTGTACTTATATTTCGTTAATCGGCGATTGCTGCTCCATACATTGGGCCTTCTTCTAAAATCTACACAGTCGTAGAGTAGGTACACAGTACTTACGTACGTCTACGATAGCTTAGAGCAAACTGAGCTTCACTGCACACTAAACGTGAAAATAGACTTTCTGAGAATTCATGGTGTATAAAAGACTCTGTAGGATAATTCGCCTTCAGGAAGTCAGGGCTTAATCTTTAAAAAATATGAAAAAATAAAAAAAAAACGTTTTTTTTCAAAATTCTAGACTAAAATACCCCATTAAAATAGATGTCAAAAAATCTTCTACATCGTTCAATTAATATTTGACATCATATTTGTTCTATCCGAACTTCACCAAAATTAGACACGCGGTTTCAATGGCTGATGCAATAATGTGCATTGTCATTTTATTTCACTTGGTATATACATTACGGCTTACGGCTAAGAGATATTACATTAGTGTTTGTGCTTAAGGCTAATGCTAATTTAAGCGTATGTTATATTAAGTCTTGATTTATGCTGTTTATTATTATAATTATTAGTCTTATTATTATTATTATTATTAATTCATAACATTTCTTCCCCTCTAACAAGACTCACAAATTAAGTTTATTTGGGTGTTTTATTGTTCTCTTGGAACGTCTTAAGTTAAGCTCTTGTACTGGTTCTTGAATACTTATATCATTATTTAACTGATTTGAAATATCTAAAGTCCCAGGGTGCTTAGGGGGTTCTTCGAAACTCGACTCAGGTTTACTTACGTTATCGTTTTCTGGTTCAATGCTAGCCTCTGCTGTAGGTAGTTCCGACCGCTTATCCTCATTTGTCTCCGTCGGTTGATGTTCGATGATAATGCTTGAAGGGATTTTGCTTTCAGAGTGTTCGACATTTTCTCCGGCTTTTCTAATTTGATCAATATGTCTCCTCCGTATTTGGCCATCTTCTAGTTCCACGTCAAAATGTAGTAGGCCACTTTTTGATATTATAGTACCGAATAACCATTTCGTTTTTGTATTTAAGTAATCTCTGGCTATCACACGATCACCAACTTCGAAACGTCGGGACCCGTTCTCTAAGTAGTTTGCCTTACTATCCCCTGGAATCATTAGGTCAAGTCTTGAGCGAATTTGTCTGTTGAATACTATCATTGATGGAGATTTTCCCGTTGCCGGATGTGTCATCTTCCGATAATCCAGTAGAATCTTGCACAGTTCCCTCTCGATTTCGTCGGGGGTGCATCCCATTGATTTAAGTTTTTGTTTTATTATTTGAACGTATCTTTCAGCCTGTCCATTCGTTGCAGGATGGTATGGTGCTCCCATTTTATGTACTACTCCATTTTGCTTTAAAAAGTTCTGAAATTCATTGCTCGTAAATTGAACATCGTGGTCACTCACTAAGGTTGTCGGAATTCCGAATCGACTGAATACTTCTCGGCATTTGTTAATCGTTGTCTCCGTTGTCATATTGCGGACCACAAAAACCTCAGGCCACTTCGAAAAAGCATCGACCAAAATGGAGAATAGTCTCCCCATAAGCGGGCCTGCATAGTCAACGTGAACTCTGTCAAAAGGTCCGTTTGGTCCTTTCTTGGGTTTGGTCTCAATTCTAAACACGATCTGCAATTTAGTGACGTCATTTCAATTTCCCGGTCGATTCCTTCCCACCAGCAGTAGCTCCTGGCCAACGCCTTCATGCGTGTGGCTCCAAAATGTGTAAAAGTATAGTTCTTCCAACACTTTCTTCCTTAATGCCTTAGGTATGTACACACGTATTCCTCGTACAATGCAATTCCCTTTTAGTCCAAACTCTGATTGGTCTATTCCGAATCGGTACATACTATCCACGATCTTTCCTGTTTGCAGTCCTTGCAATAAGATAGTTGTCTCTTTCGCATTTAAGGTTGCCTTCCAAGCTCATCCACTGTCAACGGACTGTCAACGGTAGTGTGTTTATTTGCTCTGTGTACATGACCTCTGCTTCATCCATCGCATAGTTTGATTCGTCCGGGACTGGTAAGCGTGACATAGCATCTGCGTTCCCATAATCCCCAGTTTTCCGAAACATGATATCATACTGAAATGATTGTAAATAAACGGCATAATGTTGCATTCTGGAAGTTGATAATGCTGGGAGACCCTTTTGTGGCGAAAAAATTTTCGAAATCGGTTTGTTATCCGTAATCAGAGTGAATCTCCGACCAAACAGGTACTGATAGAATTTTTTTACTCCAAAAATTATTGCGTATACTACTTTGTCCACCTGTTAATACTTTTGTTGCGTTTTGTTCAGTGTTTGCGATGCATACATGACCGGCTTTTCAGTGCCATCAGGATATATGTGACTCAACACCGCCCCGACTCCATATGGCGAGGCATCCGTTGCGAGTGCAAGATCTAATGAGGGATTAAAATGAACGATAAACTCAGATGAATGCATTCCTTCCTTAACTTTTTTAAACGCCTCTTCACAGTTTGCGTCCCAGTTAAATTTGACATCACTTTTCAAAAGGTTATTTATGGGTTATAAAACCGTACTTAAATTCCTGAAAAGTCTGCCGCAGTAGTTTATAAGCCCCACGAATGCTCTAACCTCATCTTTGTTACGTGGACGTCTCAAGTTCTGGATTGCTTCGATCTTTGATTTGTGTATTCCACGCTTATCGATCACAAATCCGCAGTATTCAATTTGGTCCTCGAAGAATGTGCATTTTTCCAGATTTACTTTCAGGTTGTGTTCATCCAAACGTCTCAAAACCTCATTCAAACTGTTCAAATGCTCCTCATTCGTCCGTCCCGTTACTTTAATGTCGTCTATAAAAATGTTTACCCCGTGAATGCCTTGTAGTTGTTGTTCCATATACTTCTGCCAAATCGCTGGCGCTGATGCTTCTCCATACAAAAGCCTCGTTGGTCGAAGTAGGCCTAAATGGGTATTTAACGTAATAATGGCTTGAGCTTCTGGGTCTATTTCCATTTGTAAGTATGCCCCAGACAAGTCCAATTTAGTAAATATTTCACCACCACTCATCGATTCGAAAAGTTCTTCCCTTGTTGGAAGTGGATGCTCATCTATCAGCAGCTCTGGATTTACTGTTACCTTATAGTCCCCACACAGGCGCACTTTGTTGTTTGACTTCATTACCGGAACGACAGGTGTAGCTCATTCGCTGTATTTTACCTTGACCAGGATTCCGTGCTCAACCAATTCTGCGATTTTCTTTTCCACCATCTCTCGAATGGCAAAAAGCACCGGTCGGAACTTCCTAAGGACAGGCTTAGCATTCTCGCGAATATTTAATTTAGCTTGAAAACCCAAAATTTTACCTGCATCAAACCCATCAAACACCTTGGGATATTTTATTTTTAACATATCTGTCATATTTTTATTTTGATTATAAACATTAATATTCAACAGAAATTCATTCAAGTTAATTTTTAATGTTTTGATCCAATCCCTACCTAAGAGGTTATGCCTTTTAGTTGTCGCAACATACAGTTTCAAGAAAAATATGTTTCTATTATATTTTATTTTAACAGTACGATAACCTAAGATTTCAATTGTATTTTCACAATAACTTTTAAGTTTTATATCAGATTGACTAAGTTTTAAATTTGTATTTCTAAAATGCTTTATAAAATGATCTTTACTTATGATTGTAACTAAAGAACCAGTATCTACTTCGAATTTCACCTCGGTATCCAGAACGTTCAGTGTAATCATCATCTTGTCCGAAGATTCGGAAAGCGTATCAATTTTTGTGAATTTAGTTTGTGTTTCACAAATACATTCAATGTAAGCTTCGTTTATTCGATCGTCAATGGTTTCATCTTGTAACCAATTTGTCTGCGGAGTATGCTTACACACTCTTCGGATATGGCCGACCTTTTTACACGCGGAACAAATTGATTTTTTGTGAAAACAATCGTTTGCTTAATGGTTTGGATTACCGCATCTGTAGCATTTTACACTGACCGCACTGATACCGGGTTTACTAATTACATTATTACCAGGAAATCTATTTTTACCTTTTATTCCACGTGGATTATTGCAAGTTGCCGCCATTTTATTCACCATCACGTCTCTCAACGGTAGCCCATCACAGCTCCACCCCTCTCCGATGCCTCCATTCCGCGCGCTAAATCCAGTGCTGGCTTCGAAGGTTAGATCCTTATTTTCAAGACATCGGTTTTGGATGTGCTTGTTGTGCAATCCAAAAACTAGTTGGTTCCTCAATGCTGTTTTCAGGTATGCGCCAAATCCGCAGTTCGTCGACAATCTTTTTAGTGCCACCACAAAGTCCTCAACCGTCTCGTCCTCTTGTTGCTTTCTCATGTGGAATTTATAATTTTCCACTATTTCCAGTGAAACTGGGTTGAAATGGGTCTCTAGGAGTTCCACCACGTCCTTGTATGACTTTTTTGTTGCCTTCTCCGGCGTAATTTTGTCACACAAAGTGTCGTATGTTTCGGCTCCCATATGGTGCAGGAGGTACATCAGGTGCATTTCGTTTAGGACTCTGTACATGGAGAACGCCGTCTCCAGTCGTTCCACATACCTGCTCCACTTGGTTTTCAGCCGATCGAACGCCTCGAACGTGAACTGTTGTTGTTGTCTTCCGCCCGCATCTTGGTTTCCCGATGCATTACTTGTGCTTTGTCCACCTGCGCTGCCGGTTGCCATATCTTTTCACTTTTGTTATTTTTGCTTTATATTTTTGAATGCTTTATTTTTTTGTTTAGATACTACTTTTAAATTTTTTTTCTTTTTCTTTTTATGTGTTTGAAATGCTTTTATAATACTTTCATCCTCGTCGCCAAATTGTTCTATCCGAACTTCACCAAAATTAGACACGCGGTTTCAATGGCTGATGCATTTTTTTTTTTTTTTTTTTTAAACACTATCAGATCTGTGTCATGGTGTGCTTAATACAAGCAACAGCCATAAGCAGAAATTTGCCTGGGCAAAATATGCATCAACAGGCTCATCATTTAGTGCTGGTGTTAGTGGTTAGGCTACGCTACATTTCAACACTACCACTAGCAATAAATAAACAAATATAAGAACAAATATACATAATTAGAGTTTATGTTCGAGGAACTACATTACGCAATACATTTTTTAGTGTAATCTTGTTAAGATTAAAGTCAAGGATGTTTACATTTAAGTTATAGATTTTACTCATGCGGCTAATAGGCTCATGCATCCCGTAATTTGTTCTGTGATGAGGAACATGCAGTAACTCTATACTACGCAGGTAATGCGATCCCCCACGAAAGTTTAATCCTAAACAGGATAATAAGTCAGGTGCATCAATCAGACCTGAGATCAGTTGATGCATAAAAATTATATCATTATTGACCCTTCTTTGAGCCAAAGGCTGCATTTGCAACAGTTTTATCTGATGCAAATATGGGGGGAGGTTAAAAGGATCGTCCCAGGGATGACCTTTCAATGCGAATCGAATGAAGCGTCGCTGGACAGCTTCAATACGAGTATTGAGATTTTTCTGATAAGATGTCCATACTTGCGAAGCATATTCGAGGTGAGGACGGACAAGACTGTTAAATAGTGAGAGGGTGACATAAGAATTTTTAAATTCTTTACACCATCTTTTAACGAAACCTAACATTGAATTTGATTTATTCACAATTTGGTTTATATGCTCTTTAAAATCAAGTTCAGGGCTAAAGTAAACACCCAGGTCCTTAAAACTATAAACCCGACTGAGAGAGTGATTCGATATCAAGTAGTTGAATATAGTCGGTACCAGTTTCCTAGAGAAAGTCATGGACTGACACTTGAGTGGGTTAAGGACTAAACCATTTTTAGAGCACCAGGTACTGAAACTATCGATATCTGATTGCAGAAGTCTACAATCATTTATGGTTGTAATTGCTTTACTGATCTTCATATCGTCGGCAAATATAAGAATGTTGCTATGTTTTATGATTGATGGAACATCATTGATAGCAAGAATAAATAAAAGTGGACCTAGGTGGCTCCCTTGAGGGACGCCGGATCCTGCTAAGAAGGAGTCTGAAAGACAACCTCTAAATTTAACCTGATATGACCTCTGCTTGTGGTAAGAGCCAACCTGTTGCGAACAACTCTGACGCATAGTGTAAACGAAAATGCGACACTTAACGAACGCAGTCGCGTAGTAGAGTAGCTGCCCGCCTGAGCTGACTACCTTGTCAGTTTTGCCAACTGCGCCGCCATTGAAATTTTCCATTTGAGTTCGATTAAGCACATGCGTGCAGGTTTCCTAAAAAAGTAATTTTGAATTCGATTAAGCACATGCGTGCAACTTTCCTTTAAAGTAATTTAGATTTGATGTGGCACATGCGTGCACGCTTTTTCCTTTTTCAAAGTAAATTAATTTGTACCTTCTGAAGTAATTTAAATAAAACTAAATTTCCAGATTTTCAAGAGACTTATTGTAAGTAAAAACCATGGAATAAATATTTAAGTATGTACTAACTTATTATTTAATAAATAGGGTTTATAACCTCCACTTATTAAACTAAAGGCGTTTTCTTTCTGTGGGGTTATACCAGCTCTTGCTGCGGCCAAATTGCCGCAACAATTTTATAAACCAATAAAACACATTATTGGTGTTGGTTCTTCTTTTTTTCTGCGGCTAATTATTTGTGTGTGCCAATTGTGCTGAGATGCCGCCGAAGAAGAAAATACCACTACCATCGGCCTTTGTCCAAACGGGAAAAGTGCGTAATACACCGGACACCTCAGAAGAGTTCAACTGTCGCTCCTGTGAAGAACCAGACTCAGCGGGAAACATGGTCCAGTGTGATGAATGCCTTGGTTGGCACCACTACGTGTGCGCGAACGTAGACAGCTTCATCCGAGAAGAAAGTTGGGTATGCCAACTGTGTGCAGGTAAGCAATATTCATTATCCCCTCGTTTTTCAAAAGCCACATCCGCGTCTTCGGCCAAATTTGCCGGAGATGTAGCAAAATCAAATAAAATTGCATGCATAGCCACTGGTGCAATTGCATCAGAAAATAAAGTTCTAAGCCAAACGACGAATAACAAGCACCCTGACCCAAAGCCATCTACTTCTTCTGCAATCGCGTCCGCTGTTCATATCGACGAATGCAGCCACGAAAGCAATTATTCAGTCGACAATAATAAGACTGGAAGAGGAGATAATTCCACTGTTCCTGTTATCAGACCGGGCGTGTCAAATGTTCCCATCGACGTTGTACAAATTGAATTTGAGAAAGCGGTGAACTCAATCACAAAGTGTACGCCAAATGTACCCTCTTCGGAGTTACAGAGACTTGAAGAAGAAAGGGTTTTAGCGGAAAGACGTGAAAATGATTATTTATCGAAGAAGTATAAGATTCTTTCTCGATTTCAAGATTCGGAAAGTGAATCTGAAGGAGTAGAAGAGGATGCGACCGCATCTAAACTGAAGGTCAGCGGGTGCCTTGGAACAGCACCCACGTGGAATTGTCTGCAATCAACGGAAGTGGTAACTGCGGGCACGTCGGGTTTGCGGCATGACACTTCGATAAAACATCATGAACATAAAGCAATGTTTAAGGCCGCTACTAGGTTGAACACAATGCAGCCGCGTTACCAGCCTGAGACGTCGAAGATTAATATGCCATCTTCGTCAAAGGACTTGCCAATAAAGCCGACACCTCAATACCCACAGCAGCACTTCCAGCCTACAGATTGCCGACGGCTCGCCCCGGCGCTAACGTACCGTATGTTCACGTTTGCAATGGATCGAGACCTGATGTTCCTGAGCGTGTAATGCCACGGCCACAACCAGCTGACCCGTTGAGAACCACCTTGCCTTCTTCGAACGTTCCGCCCCCGCCGCCTTTGTATGAGAATCAACATCAGCTACGCCAGTCTTCGAACTCACAAGCGCCACCTCACCTTAATTTAAATGGACATGCTTCACATGCTTTGAATAGAAACCAGATCGCGGCACGTCACTTAATGTCTCGTGATTTACATTCATTTGGTGGAAACCCTGATGAATGGCCGCTTTTTATTTCCGATTTTAACCGGAGCACCGAACTTTGTGCCTTCAACGATGAGGAAAATCTGGTCAGATTAAGCAGAGCTCTTAAGGGAGACGCATTAAACGCGGTGAGGAGTTTGCTGATACAACCCAGGTACAGCAGGTGATTGCGACACTTAAGATGTTGTACGGAAGGCCAGAGCTGATTATATATGCTCAGCTCCGGAAGATTCGCGCCATACCACCCCCAAAGGCGGAAAAGCTCGAAACGATAGTGAGTTTCGCGCTGGCGGTACAGAATCTTTGCGCTACTGTTGAGGCATCGGGATTGGTAGAGCACTTAAATAACCCTACCCTGATGCAGGAGCTCGCGGATAAACTACCCCCTGCCATACGTCTCAACTGGGCGATCTACAAACAAACATTACCAAATCAAGCATGTACACTTGCAATATTTAGTAAGTGGGTGTACCAAATTGCTGAAGCTGCCAGTGGGGTCCTTCTTCCAGCTACGTCGCTATCATTCGGAGAAGGTAAGCCAGTTCGAGGTACAAAGGAAAAGGGCTTTGTAAATGCCCACTACAAAGAGATGGAACAATCGACTAAACTTCCGTCGAGTAAACTCAAGTGCTGTATATGCAGTGGCAATTGTGTTTCTGTCGCGGATTGCCAGCGTTTTCAAAAACTGAGCCGAAGGGAAAGATGGTTGTAAGGAAAAATCAACTGTGTCGGCGATGTCTCGTGAAGCACGCTAATTATAAGTGCAACTCGACAGCCGTTTGTGGAAAAAACAATTGTGTACTTAAACACCATCGGTTGCTGCATAATGACACCTCTACTGTAACACCTCGTCATGATGTTGGGACTGCGGAAAGGCCGGTACAGAATAACCCAAGCAACAACACAGAGCTACCAAAAGACACGGGAACTGTTGTCCTGCATGCACAAAACAACTTAAGTGCTCGGTCTCACAGTGTCTGCTCAACTTTATTTCGCGTAGTTCCAGTGGTCCTATATGGTAAGGGGATTCAGCTAAATGCGCTAGCATTCCTGGACGATGGATCGTCTCTTACGTTTATGGACGAGGAGTTGGCGAGTGAGCTGAAAATCAACGGCGCTCCGCAACCATTGTGCTTACGATGGACTGGAAACACACACAGATACGAAAATAACTCCGAAATATTCAATCTGCAAATATCTGGTGTAGGACCGAATGCGAAAAGGTACATGCTCTCAGATGTACACACAGTTGAAAGGCTACAGCTACCTCCTCAATCACTCAACTCCAATGAGATGCAAGCAAGGTACAAGCACCTAAAGAGAGTTCCACTTCAAGCATATAGCAAGGCCGCACCACGATTTTTAATAGGGCTCAACAATGCAAAGCTGGGGCTGCCGTTAAAGTCCAAAGAAGGAGGTCTACAAGAGCCAGTAGCAACTAAAACTCGTTTAGGATGGGTCGTACATGGGACCAGCTCCTGTGAGCCCGAAGAAAGCGGACCATCATGCGAAGAATACAGTTTCCATATTTGCGATTGTAGTGACGGGGACCTGCAACAACTGGTAAAGGACTTCATGCGGGCATATAATTTCGGAGCTTCCAATTCTACGATGCTAATGTCAACCGAAGACTCTCGTGCGCTGGACTTACTAAGCACTTATACTGTTCGCAAAAATGGCAGGTTTGAGGCTGCGCTGCTCTGGAAGTTCGACGATGTTCAGCTGCCAAATAGCCTTCATATGGCTAAGAGACGATGGGAGTGTCTGCAAAGATGAATGCGACGGGAGCCAGAGCTAGCAAAAGCATTGAACGACAAAATTAAAGAGTACGTTTCGAAGGGCTACGCTCGGAAACTTTCGGCCAAAGAAGTGGATGAAGGACGTCACCAGTCATGGTATCTCCCAGTGTTTCCGGTTCACAACCCCAACAAGCCCGGGAAACTCAGGATAGTTTGGGATGCAGCAGCGGCAGTCCAGGGAGTTTCGCTTAACTCTGTTTTACTAAAAGGTCCCGACCAGCTTGCATCATTAACCTCTGTCATTTTCAAGTTTCGCGAAAACAAAGTAGCTATCTGTGGGGATATTATGGAAATGTTCCACCAAGTTACCATAAGGGAGGTGGACCGAAATTTCCAGAGATTTTTGTGGAGTTACGATAGCGACAACAGTCCAGAGACCTACATAATGACAGTTTTGACTTTCGGGGCCACATGTTCTCCCTGCACTGCCCAGTTCATGAAGAACAAGAATTCGGACGAATTTGCGAAGGAGTTTCCGAGGGCAGCTCGGTCGATTAAGGAAAATCATTATGTAGACGACTTAATGGACAGCGTTCCCACAGAAAAAAAGGCGATCAAGTTGGCGAAAGAAATTCGAAACATACATCAACAAGGTGGCTTCCATATTAGAAATTGGATTTCAAATTCACCCGTGGTCCTTAAAGCGCTTAAAACGCTCTGCCTTCGCAACTTTATGGCGAGACGTGGAATTCCAAATGAAATTTACAGCGACAATGCCACTAATTTTCGAGGCGCTGAACGGGAATTAAAAGCAGCACTAACGAACATCGAGAAGGAAAAATTGGCGGAAACCTTCACTTCGACAACTACTAAGTGGAAGTGCAACCCACCGGGTTCGCCCCACATGGGCGGCAGTTGGGAAAGGATGGTGCGCTCTATAAAGACCGTTCTCCACGCTACGATGCCTACTCGTACTCCGTCCGACGAGCTCCTCCATCGCGGCCGCTAACATACATTCCGATAGATACTGAGAATCATGAGGCGCTCACTACCAATCATTTTATTTTGGGGTCATCCAGCGGATCGAAGCCGTTCACCGTATTTAACGACGATGTCAGGGTGCTTAGGAAAAATTGGCTAACATCGCAGCAATATGCGGATGGCTTTTGGAGGCGATGGGTGAAAGAATATTTACCTACATTGACAAAGCGCACGAAATGGTTTACGCCCGCGCAACCGGTCAAAATTGGAGATTTTGTCCTTATTGTGGACCCCAACGAACTAAGGAACTCCTGGCCAAAAGGAAGGGTAATTCGTACGAACCAGTCAAAGGATGGCCAAATACGGAGTGCTTTCGTACAAACTCAGCGTGGGATATATGAGAGGCCTGTCGTAAAGTTGGCGGTACTCGACGTAGGAGTCCCGGAAGAGCCAGATCCGTGCGTACAACTACTAAGGGGGAGTGTTGCGAACAACTCTGACGCATAGTGTAAACGAAAATGCGACACTTAACGAACGCAGTCGCGTAGTAGAGTAGCTGCCCGCCTGAGCTGACTACCTTGTCAGTTTTGCCAACTGCGCCGCCATTGAAATTTTCCATTTGAGTTCGATTAAGCACATGCGTGCAGGTTTCCTAAAAAAGTAATTTTGAATTCGATTAAGCACATGCGTGCAACTTTCCTTTAAAGTAATTTAGATTTGATGTGGCACATGCGTGCACGCTTTTTCCTTTTACAAAGTAAATTAATTTGTACCTTCTGAAGTAATTTAAATAAAACTAAATTTCCAGATTTTCAAGAGACTTATTGTAAGTAAAAACCATGGAATAAATATTTAATTATGTACTAATTTATTATTTAATAAATAGGGTTTATAACCTCCACTTATTAAACTAAAGGCGTTTTCTTTCTGTGGGGTTATACTCTTGCTCTTGCTGCGGCCAAATTGCCGCAATACAACCCACGAAATAAATATTGGGGGAAAACCTAACGCCTCGAGTTTGTAGATAATAATATCATGAGAAAGCTGATCGAAAGCTTTGGAGAAGTCAGTGTACATACAGTCCACCTCATGACCACTTTCTAAGGCATTGGAACAGTTATGGGAGAATGTTAACAGGTTTGTGACAGTAGACCTGTTTCTAACGAATCCATGTTGTTCTGTACAAATAACACCCCGACAAAGAAAAGTAAGGCTTTCACACACAACTTGCTCAAATAATTTTGGTATGCATGACAACTTTGAAATCGGTCTGTAGTTCGTAATAATATTTCTATCGCCTTTCTTAAAGACGGGCGTAATAAACGATTGCTTCCAGAAGCTAGGGAAATGGCCAGTTGATATGGAGATCTCAAAAAGAGACTTCAACGGCAGAGCAAGGACATCACTGCATTTTTTCAGGACTATTGGAGGTACGCCGTCAGGACCTGAAGAGTAATCATCTTTCAGAAATGAAATAAATTTCGAAATAGTCTGCAAGTCTAAGGCAATGTTGGTAAAGCCAACTTGAGGAGCATCTTTGAGATGCTCAAAGTAATCATCATCAATACTAAGCGGCACATCGTTAAAAGATTTACGAAAATTATCCGCGAAAGAGTTCCAAATATCAACAGGGTCATTAAAAACGCTGTTATTATAAGAAAACTCTGCTGGATATCCGTCAGAACTTTTCTTGGAATTAACCAAGCTCCAAAATTGTTTCGGGTTATTCCTAAGTGAGGTTTCCATTGTGCTTATATAGCCATTGTATAAGCTGCTTGAAAGCAGTTTGAATTCATCGAAAAATGCAATGTAAATATTAAAGTCCTTTGAGCTGAGACTTTTAATATAATTTTTCCATGCTCTATTTCTTTTATTTCGTAGAGTTTTCAGATCTTTAGTGTACCAAGGATGGTTCGATATTACATTTTTCGATAATTTTGTTGGTATACAACTACTTATACACAGGGCCGGCCCAAGCCAAACGAGCGCCCTGTGCAAGATTTACAGAAAGCGCCCTTTTTTATATTTGCACACACACGCATCAATCTTTTCCACATCACTCACGAGGTAGACTTTCAATGCGTTTTTTTATTGAGGTATCCCCTGTAGGCCTAATCCTCAGTAAAAAAACAAATATGTATATTTACATACATATATGTTAATATGCGGTAAATAAATGGAAAATAAATAAATTAAAAACAAAATTAAAAACAAAATGAAATGAAAACATATTTACAAAATAAATAATATATAAGAGAATTCAATTAAGGAACTTAAGTTATTTTTTTAAGGGAAAAAAAAGTAAAACCATAAACTAAAACGCAGCGAAGAAATGTGCAGAGGGGAAAAGTTTAAACTTGAAAACTTATTTTTCTGGCCTTAGCTTTGGCAAATTCAGCAATAAGATCATCATAGTCTAAAGATTTCAATAATTCCTTTTCTATAGACATTATAGATAAGCCTACCAATCTCTCTTGAGTCATAGTTGTCCTGAGATAATTTTTAATAATTTTAAGTTTAGAAAAACTACGTTCTCCTAAAGCTACTGTAACCGGGATTGTATTTAGAATTTGAAGAGCAATAACTAAATTAGGAGCAAGATCTTCAAGGCTTGAACTGAATATAAAATTTAACACATCTAAAGATGAGCTTTGTGGTATAACAAGCTGCGAAATGACTGTTAGCTCTTGATACAATTCTGCTCCATCTAAATCTTTAAAATTACCAAATGTTAAAACATTCTGCAAATTAAGGCATGAAGAAAGTAAATTTTTATTTTTCAAACTATACTATATGTGTCAAGCTGCTCAAACCTTTCTGTAATTGATTGAATCGCTTGATCAAGTATTTTGAAATAAAAATCTACTTTAAATCTTTGTTTCGGTTCTAATATAGTTTCAGGACATTCATCAGCATAAAGTCTTTTTTTCCGTCGGGATCGCAATGATAAAGCTTCAGGAAACATATTTGGTATTTCAAGGGAACTAGCAATATGCTCAGTTAACTGAACATAATCATTAAATTTTTCATCGGAACACATTGCAATCAAACTATTTTTGGTATTTTCTAAGACTTTTATGCATGTTGACAGATTAACGGATGGACTTTGCAAATATTTACTAGTTTTATTAATGTTTTCTAAAATATCAAACCAAATTAGCAGGCAACAAATAAATGTAAAATCAAAAATTTTATTTCCTAAAGATTCTGCAATGTTTTTCGCCTCCGGATTTCCTATTTCAGATATTTCTATAAGGGCTTCATATATGTCTTATAGGTTTGTTTTTAAAGGCTTTAATGCGTCTAACCTGCTCTCCCATCTTGTTTCAGAAAGGGGTTTCAAAGTAAAATTTGGCACTTTTTTTTTTATAAATATCCCACCGTGTTGTGGAACTTGAAAAAAAATTATATAAACATTGAATTGTATCAAAAAACTTAACAGCATATAATGAGCACCGAGCAGCATCGTTAACTACTAAATTTAAAGAATGCGAACAACATGGAACAAAATATGCTCTTGGTTCCAGGGTTCGAATTCGATTCTGTACACCCGCTTCTTTACCTTTCATATTGGAACCATTATCGTAACTTTGGCCTCGACAATTACTTATTAAAATTCCATGCAAATCAAGTTTGTCTAAAATTAACTGTGTCAGTCCCATTCCGGTCTTGTCTTCCCCCTTCAAAAACCCTAAGAAATGCTCTTGCACTGTAAAGGTTTTCTGATTCTTGTGCACAAACCTAACGACAATAGTTACTTGTTCTACGCGACTTTTATCGGTTGTAGAGTCTACAATAATTGAAAAATACTTTGCTTCTTTAAGCATTGAAACAATTTTACTGGTAATGGTTGTGGCAAAAATACTTATTATTTCATTTTGTATGTTTTTGCTTAAATATTTATTTTGGGTTTCTTGATTTGTTATTCTCCTCAAGTGCTCTCCTAAAACCAAATCAAATGAAGCTATTTCCTCTACGAGTTGTAAAAAGTTACCATTATTGAACTCAAACAATTTATCAGAAGAACCACGAAAAGCTAATGATTGAGAACCAAGAAATTTTACAACACTGAATAACCTTTGTAAAACCGCTCTCCAATGCTTTGTTTCAGATTCGACTGAACTTTCAAATATTGTGTCAATTGCTGTGCCTGATGTCAAACCTTTTTCTAAAAATTTCCACGATTTGAATTTTTCTAAGTGGAAAATACTAACCTCGTGACTTTTTAATATTGCGCTTAAATGTGGCCAATCGGAACTCCCTGTACTTGACAAAGCATGATAATTTTTATTTCTTGCAAATAAAATACAACAAAAGCAATAAACAGAATCCCTTGATTTCGAATAAATTAACCAAGTCCTCGGAACTACCTTGCCATTGGATAATGTTCGTTGATAACTTGAAATTGAAAATTTTCTTTTATTTGTTTTTGGAAAATGATGATCCTGAATTTGCATTGGACCCTTTAAAACTAGTTTTTTAATAAACTCATCAGATAAATTTTCCCAATTATTGGGATCATTAAAAAAATCATCTGTTAGAACTAAAGATACCTCTTCTCCTGGCCCTAATGTGTTTCCTAGTTGCACCTCATCGATATTATTTAAATTACTTACATTAGTTTCATTTACCCCATCTGCATGTTCGTCGCTGCGTTTTAAAAATTTGATGAAATTTTGGCTTTGTTTTTTATTATCGGCTTCATCAAATTCTAAATTCTGCCCCCGAAGCCTTTTTTTTGTCCATATTGGAAGAAGGAAAAGAAAAACACAATTTAGAAAATAAATTAACACTTGCACTTCGATTAAAAAACACGTTATTTCTATTGAAAATTGATATGTTTAATGTAAGCCGACTGAGTGAAAAACAATCAAAACAATCTGCACCAGAGTATATCTAATAGTGACAGTGAGTATAGGTCATTGCCCGTGCACTTTTTTGAAATTTGAATTTGCTTTCACAATCATATTTATCGTAGTAGGCCGGGCACAAAACATGTAGAATGCTATTTCAGTTAAGACGTAGAAATTCAAATGTGCCACATATACACACAATATGACGTCACCCACAACCCACTGCTGGCTGTTGGCTGTTGGCTTCGGTCTCCATTGATAGAAAATCGTAGATGAGAAATCCTATACATACATAATGTGCAGAATAAAAACCTGCACGTTCAAACACAAACGATTCCGTAGGATTGAACTTTTTTGTTTGACATATTTTAGAAGAGAGTACTATATTTTCATATACAAATATACAATACAAAGCTACTTGTTCTCTTTGTAAGAGAAATTTGTTTCTTTATTTCGTTGATGAGAAATCCCATACGTGCAGAGTAAAAACCTGCACGTTCAAAGGTCAAACAAACGATTCCGTAGGAATGAACTTTTTGGTTTGACATATATTTTAGAAGAGAATACTATATTTTCATATACAAAGCTACTTGTTCTCTTTGTAAGAGAAATTTGTTTCTTTATTTCGTTGATGAGAAATCCCATACGTGCAGAATAAAAACCTGCACGTTCAAAGGTCAAACAAACGATTCCGTAGGAATGAACTTTTTGGTTTGACATATATTTTAGAAGAGAATACTATATTTTCATATACAAAGCTACTTGTTCTCTTTGAAAGAGAAACTTGTCACTTTATTTCGTAGATGAGAAATCCCGTCCATATGTGCAGAATAAAAACCTGTACGTTCAAACACAAGCGATTCCATAGGGTTTTTTTTTTTGTTTGACATATTTTCCCATGAAAATTTTACGAGTGAATGTGCAAGAAATAATACCTGCACATAGGTGGTGGAACTTTTTTTGTTTTGAGATTTTTGAACTAGATTGTTTTAGTAAAATGTAAGTGGATGTACAAGAAATATACCTGCACGAACAGGGTGGAATATTTTGAGATTAGGTAGGTAAGAAATGAACTTGCATAGGTCTAGTGGGTTTTTTTAGTTTGCAATATTTTGAGTTAGATTCTTATTGAAGTTCCAACATTGCAAGTGATGTGAGTTAACCTGCAAGAAATAATTCAGCACAGGTGTGATGGATGTTGTTGTTTTGGGCTTATTTGAATAAAGTTTTTGCTTAAAATGCAAATGGCAGTAGGTATTTGTTCGCGCATGATTAAATTAATTTTTCCTACTCCTAGCAATGCGCCCCCAGAACTTGGCGCCCTGTGCATTTGCACATCTTGCACATATGGTTGGTCCGGCCCTGCTTATACAGTCACTTAGGATACTATAAAACCATTTTACTGCATCCTCAATATTAGGTGAAACATTAATGTTTTGTAAATTGGAGCACCTTATTCTTTCAGACAGTTGCTGATAATTAGCGCGTCGAAAGTCAAAGATATACGAGCCATCATTAGGGTCACTATTATCATATATATGACAGCTCAAGTCAAAAAATACATCCAAGGGTGGATGATGTCTATCTATGTTAGTTATGCTTGAACAAGATTCTTGAACAACAGTACTAACAGGGTCAGAGGAAAATACCAAAGCGAGAGTTCGATTATTGTAGTTTTTAATACAGCTGATTTGCTGTAAGTCAAAAGACGTAATGGAGTCATGGAGTAATGGAGTTTAATAAGCTCCTGCTGAGCGGAATTAAACGATGCTGTGAGATAGGATCCATCCTCCGATGGAACCCAGATCGTTTGTGGCAAGTTGAAGTCGCCGAGCAATAAAATGTTATTTTCCGAGCAGGATAAGTCATGAATGTGTTCTAAGATAAGCGACAGCTCAGAATACAATGATGTATCACTATTAGGAGGAATGTATGAATTAATGATAAAGACAGTTTTGTCCTCAATACAAATTTTAATACAAATAGTTTCTGTGTTCAAAGGGAAAGGAACACTGAGTAAGCTGGAACTGAGGTGAGAACGAACTGCAATAAGCACCCCACCACCCAATCCCGTGCAACTATCCATATAACGATCTTTTCTATAAACTATGAACTCGGAGTTGAAGAGTTCCGTGTCCAAAATATTGGCGTTTAACCAAGTCTCTGTAAAAACAAAAATGTCATGTGGAAAAGCCTGAGAGTTGGCAAAAATATCGGTAGTTTTACTTCGTAACCCTCTTACATTTTGGTAGTAGAGGGACAATCGAGAGAGTTTTTTGAATTCAGAACCTCCGATGTGCTGGTATGTCTTTTAGATGCTCGATTGGTGAATTCTTTTACGAGAGTATTGGGGGGCCAAATGTCATTTTTGCATAGTGAGTCAAAGATCGAAACAGGGGTAACTATTTTAAAAGATGAAACGAAACTATCCGGCTTACTTATTTTAGTGCACTTTATAGACACTCTATTGGAAATCAAACTTTTCGACAATAGATGATTTACTATATCATCCACAGAAGTGTCGGGCTTAAGCCTAGAAATAAAGACAGATTTGGGTCTAGGGATTCAATAATGTGCATTGTCATTTTATTTCACTTGGTATATATATTACGGCTTAAGGCTAAGAGATATTACATTAGTGTTTGTGCTTAAGGCTAATGCTAATTTATGCGTATGTTATATTAAGTCTTGATTTATGCTGTTTATTATTATAATTATTATTCTTATTATTATTATTATTATTATTAATTCATAACAATATTATTCTGTTGATCAACACAATTTCTGAAAGCTGGCCACACGTGTCGTTAAATTTCAAATTCCAATTATGTACTTAGAAAAAAAAAACATTCTTGTAAGTCTTTTGTTGGAAGATAGTCTCTACACTTATCCACCTCCACATAAACGTCATTCCAAAATGCGTATCACTTTCTGGATGATTATGTGAAACGAGGCCGGACTGCCAAGAATAGAGTGTCTTTCTCGCTTTCTCTGCTACGACTATTTCCACTTTGTACACTTTGAACTATTGTACACTACCGTTTTAATAGAAAATAGTCTATTTTTAGTTTTACTATAGTTACTCGAATATAAATTGAGTTATTTTTCGCAACGCAATTCCTTCAATTCAGACTTCATTCATTGTGTGATAAAAAATAATTATTTTAAGAAAGAAGAAAGAAAACCATCCTTACGGCGTATAGGCGTGTGTACCGCTCTCTCGATGTGAAGAGATTAATTTAATCAGCACTAGTGTATGCAGTATGCACGACAACCGAACAACAATTGCAATGAATACAACATCCAACAGATATAAGCTTTTATTCTCATTTGTTACTTACTTTAGAATTTTGTGATTGCATTAAGTTCAGAGATTTCATCATGTGTCTCGATTGTATAAGCGGAAGGTCTCTGGGCGAGGAGAATAAAAAAATTAGATAATTAAAAATCATAAGTCAATAAGCCTGTTGTTGAGTTCTCAAGACTGATACAAAATGTTTAACCATTTTATCAAAACTTTGAGGACAACTATTATATAACCCGGACAGATGTAACGTTACCTTTAAAGTGCCTTTTTGAATGCCACTAAACAGTGCAACAAGTGTCCAGATATAGTGGGTTGGGTACCTAAGCTTTTGTTTGATATATGATTGTAGTAAACAAACTTATGATTAGTCATTGGTGATTGTAAGAATCTTTTGATCAAAATATTTGTAGGATTTTCCAAAGAAAAGCATTTCTTACAACCGAAATGGTTTTCATTGAAGAAAACAGGCAGCCAGACTGAAATTTGTCGAATCTACCTATACGCGTGGAATGCTAAGTAGGACTGTGCTCGCCTATTGTTAACATAAACTACAAGCACCGTATTGGATGTACATTGCATCCGGCATATTATTTTGATATAAAAGTTATGGCGTGAGCCGGTCTGTGCTATTAGTAATTACTCATGTCTCTGTCTCGTGAATTTATCCCTAGAATATTTTTTGATAGGGCACACTTAAACTGTGGTTACATGTTATGTAGTACCTACGTCAGATTTTTTCTTCGAAAATACATAGGCGATCATGATACACGTACATTCTGACGAAATCGTCATCAGTGGATTGCAATTTAGGCAGACGTATGTGACTAACTGTACTCTGATAATTTTCAGTTCGTCACATTCATGAAGATTCCCTCTTCTTATGACTATAATTAATAAGCTCAAGGATGATTTCTCCCCCGGTCCCGATGACCTGGCCGCCATAGTTCTAAAAAATGTGTAAATGCTCTGTGTCACCCCAACAACCGTTTTCCTAAAGATATGGAATCAATCATTTATTTTTCGTATCCATTAAAAATGTAGAAAAAATGACATATGAAATAGGTCGGTATATAGGTTAGATTACGTTAGGAAGGGTGTGTGATTGTTGAAGCAATCATTTCCACACGGAGACCCGAAGGTCCATTGTGAATCCTCTCATAGTTTGGGAGTAAATCCTCTCTGACCAACTCGTAAACCAGTTTGTGCTCTTGGTGAATCTTAGAAGATCCGATATCTTCCAATTTCCGAGGTCTGCTATGTCTACCAAGAATCATTGCCCTAAAGTACGGAGGAGGGCGGGGCAGTATCAAAGTAGATGTTGGAACGATTCGTTTTCTCGTCATCTCCGCAGCTTCTATAGATATCGTTGGACTAAGGTAGCCATTTGCTTGTCATATGACCTATGGCACAGTATCCTTTAATTATTCCGGTGAGGAGGACGATTTATCCAGATTTGAAATCGTTTTTGTCCTATTATGATCAAGTTTCGGCCATAAGGAACCAGCTGTGACGCAGTCGGTTCGTGTGAGCCACAGAGCGTTGGTCTCCTTTTCGGTTATATGGTCGATTGTGTTAGACAGTGTTTTAATCGGTGGCAGTATGGAGGTGGAGGTGTGGGCACCGTAGCGCAAGTAGTTAGTGCGTCGTACTACTGAGCCAGCGGTCTTGGGTTCGAATTCCGCCGCAAACATCTAAAAGTTTTTCACAGTGCCCACCCCACAAGCATCAAAGAGTATCATTTGTCACGATTGAGCTTCTCAACTCGCCGTTCGGAGTCGGCAAAAAACTGTAGGTCCCTTCCATTCGTGCAAAAATGTAACACGCACACACAAATGGTTGCGAGAAGCAGGCCTCGAGCTGTAGCGCCAACTAAGTAAGTATATAAGGTGTCAGCATTTGGAAATTTTGACGTAATGATCTGAGCATTTGTTATTTAAATCGTTAAACATATTTATTGAGGTTCCTTTTGCTGCATGGGAAGTTGTAAAATTTTTAATCTGATCCTAAATCTCTGACAAAAAAGTAAAACCAAATGCAGCTTCATTTGAGCAATTACGAGCATTTGACATTTAGACAGTTGAAACACAATCAAGATTCGGTCTTACAAGGGTGTCCATCCTTTTTGTTTTGCTGGGCCACATTGGAAGAAGTCATGATGGTTTGGGCCACAAGTACAGGGTGAGGCAAAAGTAATGTCATAATGTGAATGTGCCATAATTTTTGCAACTGACGTCAAATGTCATTGTGCTTTGAGATTTATGTTGTAGGCAGATAGAGAATTAGTGGACAATAAGCAATGGAGCGAAACACATCTGAAAAACGCGGAATTATTATTACTGCTTATTTAACCATTTCCGGTATGTTGTTTTAACGCAGCGGGAATTTCGTCGTCCTGCACCTTGGGCGCGAACAATTAAGCATTTGGCTGAGCGTCTCGGACAAACTGGGTCCACTAGAGATGTCGCAAGATGTGGCCGGTCGAATTTTTATGAAAGAAAAAAGGAAATTGCTGCCTGCCGACCCAAGTGAGGTTAACTTACTCACATGCTCTGTTACCTGGTGCAAGGAGAGTATGATTTTCTATCCAAAATCATAATGAGCGTCGAAGCCCATTTCCACTTATAAGTGATTTTGTGAATAAATAAAATTTGCGTTTCTGGGCACGGAGAATCCACATACACGAAGACCTATTGCATCGACTCAAAGTGACTGTTTGGTGTGGCATTTGCAGTGAAAAAGTGATTGGACCTTTTTTTTTTGAGAACGCCGAGAGCACCCCTGTAACCGTAAATAGTGAGCGCTACAGACAGATGTTAAACGAGTTTTTTTTTTGCCGCAAGTTTCTCAATTGGGTCTCGAGCATTGTAGTTCCAGTAGGACGGAGCGATAGCTCACACAACTCGGGCAACGATGGAGATTTTGAATCGTCGATTTCCGGGCCGTGTGATTTTCCATTCTGGCGATTCGAACTGGCCGGCCAGATTTCTTCCGTTGGGGCTTCTTGAAATCTCGCGAATACCAGAAGATACCACATGGTCTTGAAAGCCAACATGGAAGAAGAAATCACCATTTTGAAGCCAGATGTTTTACGAGTAACAAGTTAAAATGCCGTAAAACGAGCACAAATGTGCATCAACGCAGACTGATATTATTTTTTCAACTTAATGTCATCAATTTTACACCTTCTAATAAACGTTTTGTGAAAATAGAGTCCAATTGCAGCCAATTCTCATTATGTATAACATTACTTTTGCCCCACCCTGTATATTACCACAGCTGACGAGCGAAAAAAAAGTAAAATATATAGTTTTCATGTTTGATTCTTAAAATCTATAAGTTTATGAATATTTTCATTATAAAAATAGGACATGAAATTCATTTAGCACTGTTTGATATCGTTGATTTAATATAATTTCAGAAAAATATCACTTAACGGCAAGTGACAAACTTTAGGAAAGTGTAGCTGAGCGAGCAACGCAAATAAAAAGAGAATTTACTACAGAACGTAATAGCTTTCTTTTCTGTTTCTGTACTGTTCCTTTTTTCTGTTGTTTTTCAAATGAGCATGCTTCAGTAACTATAAATATATTTGGGCCGCATTGATACTTGTCTTGAGCCGCATGCGGCCCGCGGGCCGCGGGTTGGACAGCCATGGCTCTAAATGTTATGTTAAGAAACGACTTTTCACTTAAAAAGTAAGTCAAATGGCTACCGCCAATGTACACACACAGTGAAAACTCCCATTACGGATAGCACCATTAAACGGACAGATCCTTTATACGCACAAATTTTCAGATCCAAGCTTTTATGTATTATATTGCATACATTTTTGGTTCCCTTAACCGGACACTCCTTGATCGGACGCGGACACGCATATCTTTTGGAAATTATTTAATTTAATTCCATTTGACGGACAAAAACAAAAACAGCTTCACGCCGAGTGTTTGTTTTTATTTTCCTTTGGATTTAAAAGAAAAATACTTGCTCACAGTCGCAACAAATGATGCAAACGAAAATACAAAATAAAACAGAAATAACGCGCCCATTTAGTACAAGACGGTACATTCTGACTTTAGGCGACGCGCAAAGGAAAATATTATGTTGTGTAGTAAAACGACTTCCTGTATATTATAAACCAACGTGTAAGACGTATTTTCTAAAGCTCTGCTGTATTTTGTAGATACATACCTATACCACCAAGCTGAAACCTCGAGGTTTCGAAGAACTTTCTCGGTGAAAATTTATTTAAACCTAGAGGTTTCAGCTCGGTGGAAACGTGGTATTAGTCCCATTAAATGTTTGGTAGGCGAACAAATACCCAAGATAGAAGCACCTAGCAGAAATCACAAATATTCAAATATGTACATATCGTGAACACAGCACGCGTAGTTAGGTTAGGTTAAGTGGCTATCCACCGCACTCGGTAGGATTCACTTCGTGGTCAATGGTCATGGGTCACGGGCCACGGGCGCTTGGGGTCATTTTAAAAGCTGGATAAATTTCCATATTTTATTGATATTCGTAGAGGAAATATATCTTGAAGGTCTATTAACAAATATTCTCCCAGAATCTTTTTTTTATTTTTTTCTTCTTTCCCATAATCCCTACGATTTAAAAAAAGGTGTTAGTCTGTTGGATGGACAGAAATGCTATCACCGTCACTGTCCGCCTAAGGGAGGTTGTTGTTACCTGAGATTTTTATCTTTCTAAACGTTGATTGAAAGTTATCGATTGGTTCGTCGATTTTCTTGGCAAAAATGGTATAAATTGAGATTACCATTGTTGTGTATTGCAGTCGTCCAGTTTAGTTTTAAGAAAGTAAATTATAACCAGTCAATGTTCGATAAAATTCAAGCCAATCATTTATTTATCCATACGCATCGCATATACTCATGGCATCCCCTCCATGCGAGGCATTTGACTACGCATCCGTTCGAATTTTCGACCTCGTATGGCAAGATTCCGGAACTACTCCACTGGAAATTTTGCTAACGCGTACTTAGATGTTTGTACATTAATAAATACATATTTGACTCATGAAATAGCCTTAAAATTTACAACCGGAATTTCCAGAACCCCATAAAATACAAATTTAAAGACGCTGGTCGTTGAAATTTTTGTTGAAATCGATATTTTTCTAATTCAAAATAATTTCCTGAATTTTTTCTTTCTTAACTATCTTTCCAACTGACGTCATCTAGCTTTGTATTTACTAAAGCTAAGTTATTGTTTTTCTAATTTTTCGCAAAGGTATATAATATGCAAACCTGCAATTTATTTTTATAGACATAACAAAGAATAGTAATAATTTGTAAAATATATTTCTTTTCACTTCTAGAACTTCATCTGACAGTTCAGTCAAGTAAGTAAAGTTCGATGAGTTATTTGTAATTTTTTTTTTATTTTACTTTTTATGGCTTGACAAAAATGCAGAAAAATTAAAATTGACTTTCTAATAAGTACATATGTATATGATCGTTTTAACTCGGCGTTTTAACATTTAGCGTTACTTAATATATGGGACTTTTTTTTATTCATTTGGAATTTCTGCGATTAGCCTCATCTCTTAGCATTGTTTATTTGTTAGACGTCAACTTTTTTGACCAGCTTTAACCAGCTATTTTTTTTCTTTTTTTCTCTGTCTACCTGTATACATACATACACCGAGTATTGTGCAAAGCATTTGTAAGTTTTTTTCTGATGTTTTTGTTTCTTTAATTTTAACTTTACAAAAAAAGAATAATATAATAAAATTTTTAAGACAACAAAAAAAACATTTTTTATTGTTAGGGAATAAAATTGTTAGCTCGTCGACTATGCAGCAAAACATATGCAAGATTTTTATTTTTCCTCATTTTCATTTTAATTTTAATTTGATAAGCATAACATATCTACTACGGTACGCACGCAGCGTTGCCGCTATGCGACTTTAGTCGCAATTTGACCCTTTTTTGACGCAAAGAGACTATGACCCGACTTTTTAAAAAGCACCTCTTTTTGACCCTTTTCAGTTTTTTTGGAGACTTTTTGAGACTTTTTCGTACAAAAAATATATTTCCAACAAAAGTTCCATTTAGTTGCTCATCAGCAATCCCTCATAACAAAAAAAAAATCAATTCATCACTAATTTCAGTATATTACACAAAAACTCATCAATTTATTTTTTCCAATGTGTACAGATTTAGTTTAATTTAATTTTTGTTTCTGTGTGTAAAAATCTTAGCTCTCGGTATGGGCCTCACGACTTTCTCGCCGTCACGCGTAGCCAAACTTAGTATTAGATCTCTGTATGGATGTGATTCTCTTTGTTAATTTCTCCTTCACACAGAATAATAGCAATAGCATAGCAACGTCAACGTTCTCTGTATATGCAACTGTCAGATGGCTGGATTTGACAGATGTCCCTCGCTCACTCCAAGAAAATTGTGTAACCAGATATCGCTGTCTCACTCACTCTCTCTCTTCTCTGCTCTGATTTCTTTTGATTTTTTTTTGGGTTACCAAACACCGATTTGGGTGATTCTTGGTAGATTTACGTAAAATTAGCAGTTACCAAACAGACCTAATAATGGTGGATATGGAGGTCGTTACCATGTTTACATTATTTGGTTTTGTTGCGACTTTTTTTGCTCCATGACCCTTTTTTTGCGACTTTTTCAAATTTTTCAGCGGCAACCCTGACGCACGCCACCTTAGACGAGGTCCTCCTCTGCTGCGCTGACCCTCCGGGTGGAGTCGAATATTCTTCTAGCCGGAGCGTTGAAGTCCATACGCTCTACATGTCCTACTCATCTTAAACGCCCCATGCGCAGTTTTTTGACCAGTTCGATGTCGCTGTACAGCTAGTTGGTGTTGAATCTTCTCCTCCAAAGCCCGTCAACGCAAATGGGACCGAATATCTTACGGAGGATTTTTCTCTCGAAGCGACGAAGGATATTTTCATCCACTTTTGATAAAATCCATGCTTCAGCTACATATAGCAAGACTGGGATGATAAGGGCTTTACTACTCAATTGCCTTCTTAGCTCAAAGAAACAGCGATTGGCAAGAGTAATCCTTCGTTTGATTTCCGACGAGATGTCATTTGTTGATGTTATGGCAGAGCCGAGGTAGACAAAGTCCTTTACTACCTCAAAGTTTTATCTGTCTATTGTGACGTTCTGTCCAATTCGTCGAGATTGAGTCGCCCTTTTCGTTAGCAGCATATACATACTTTGTTTTGCCCTCGCTTACCGCTAAACCCATTTTAGCGGCTTCCATTTCTAAACTCGCAAAGAGATCGGTGACAGCTCGCTGTGTTCTACCAATGATATCGATGTCGTCGGCGTATGCAAGTAGTTGAACGGACTTTTGAAAGAGCATTCCTTGTGTGTTGGCTTGTGAGTTTCGAACAATTCTTTCAAGTATAATGAAGAAGAAGTCGCGTGATAGTGCGTCAGCTTGTCTGAATCCTTTTATGACATCGAAGGTCCCAGTGAGGTCATTACCGACCTTGATGGAGCAGCGAGACTTCTCCATCGTCATCCTGCACAGACGGATGAGTTTGGCAGGGATGTCAAAACTAGACATGACTCTTTACGGTTCATCTCTCTTGATGCTGTCATAGGCGGTCTTGGTATCGATGAGAAAGAAAGAATCCTCTATTAACATTAAAACACCGTCAAAAACGGTAGCCGTTCTGTTTGATATAAAATTGTTTATAATTCTATATTATTTGGACTTGAATGAGCTCATATAAATTCGAATTGGCCGCGCTGACAAAATGGAATATAGTTTTGCTTAGTGGAACAAGGCAGCAAGTTCAATATTTTATCTTCGGACGCATATGCTGAGGAAGAACAAATAACAGGAACAAAAGGTTTTAACAAATAACGACCCGAAACATACCTCAAAGAATATTAATTAATTTTTAACGGCTCAGGGAGTTAATGTGTTGGATTGGCCTCCACAATCCACCGAGCTAAATCCCATAGAGAACTTGTGGCATATCTTAAAACAGTGGATAAAGGAAAAACGGTTTACTTCGCAAAAGGCTGTTTATGTTTACGGAGCTTTAAAGGATGAGTGGATAAACAGTTCCTGTAAGCTAAGAAACTCCCTTATTGCTTCCATGCCAAAAGGTATGAGAAAGTAATAACAAAAAAGAACTTTTGACCAAAAATTAAAAAAAAAACCTTCATATGTATTGCACAGCTCCAAATTGAATAAATTCGTTTTCTATTTATCATAAAACATCAACAGTAAATGTTGGAGATTTATTTGCTTCCTTTTTAAATATTAAACTCAAAATAATACTTTCGACTCAATATTTCATTCGAATTCTACCTTTAGAGCTATTAAAATAAAAATCACTTGTATTTGAAAAAAAAACTTGCAAAAATGTTGCACAAATCTGTATGTACATTGTATATTCTTGTGAGAACTAGGATAGACATTTTCTTCTACCTGCACAAATATATCAAATTCCAAAACGAATTATAGAATGCACAGCCTTTCGTTAAATGCAAAATTGTTCCATCATTCGTAATAATCGATGGAAAAAATGATTCATTATATTGGAAATTCGTTAAAACGTGTGTGAATTCGTTAAACTGGACATCCACTGCATTAGCTTAAGAAATTAATATTACTCTACATAAGATTCTAATTACGGCTGTCAAGATTCGATGTCACATTAACGATAGGACGAAGAAGATATCTGATAAAAAAAAAAAAAAAAACAATTACAATGAAAGTGTTGTTAATTTGGATAAATTCCAATAGAATATCTATATCAAACTTTAGACAGCTTGTCAACGGTTTGTCGATTACAATATAGTACGAGTATTCGAATGTTCAACTTTTTTTTTTTTAGATAATTGTATAAATTAAATTCTGTTTGTTATTTAATCTTGTCAAGTTTTATTGGGATAATTTATGTCACACCATATTGTGTACGCAAGATATAAACAATCTTTACCAACGGATATCTCAAAATTATTTTTGCATTAATCTTTCAGCCATTTAACGAGTGATAATTCGTTAGACAAGCGTGACACTTTTCTCGCTTTATTTGTCAATAGCTCGCTGATTTTATAAACTGCCTTAATACGTTCAATGCTATTTAACAAATTTATTTTTTTTTCGATGAGATAGAGCTTTTTCGCAAACGTCAAAATGAGCGTCAAAAAGTGTCAAGATTTTAACTGATTCTTTAAAAGTCCTTTGAGTTTTGAATTTCGAAATCAGCTCAGGGCCCGCTCTAGGGGCGGCATTTTGGCTATAAGCGAGAAAAAATATTCACCCCAATTATGCAAGTCGTATCTCGTATCTCACTTCAAGTCGTACTCGCATCGTATTGTATTTCGTTTGTTATTGTGCAAGTCGTATGCGTTGAATACGACTCCAAATAAGTTGCTGCATGTTAGCAACGCATTACGTCGCACTTCAAACTGAACTTTTTCCTGTCAGTACTGGTTTCCTTGCCGGTGAGGTCAAGGAAATGTCTTATTACAACTGCTCCCGAAAGATGTCACCACAAACTCAATAGATTTATTCTTTAATGAGCACATGAAGGAATATCCTTAAAAGGAATTATATTCACAGATTGTTAAGAGATAGTTGAAACGCAATAAGTGCCAAATTCATTGTGTATGTATGTATGTATATATGGATGTATTTTCCGAAATTTAAATTACAATTTTCTAACTAAAAAAATAATTGACCATTGCAGTTTAATAGAACTATTCTGTTGACAACCATTTGTCCATCTTTTAGATGAACGTGCAGCACACATCTGTCTTTTGCAATGTCGACATTAATCTCCGTAGCATATATACCAAAGCTTCGAATTGGTTGCTGTTTTTAAGTTTTTTAAGTAGTAATTTAAGTAGTAAAATAACTTCGAAGAACATTAAATCGTTTCCATTCAAGAGTATACAATTCTTTATTTTTCATGTTTGTCGAATTTCGTATAGAGTCACTTAAGAAATCGCAGCCGAAGAAAATACCACTAAAAACGTTCAAAATACGACTGAATACGACTTGCATATTAGCTGATATAAGCCGAAAGTCGTATGCGATGGCATCCGATTTTGTTGACAGCTGAAAAGTCATTAGCGTACGAGTATGTTCGTAGTGACACGACTTCCATAATAACAAAATACGACTATGTTCGTATGTGACTCTCAGATACGACTTGCATAATTGGGGTGATTGATATGTTAAATACCTAATTAATAGATAATTTCAAATATCTATTTTTTCGTTTACCAAAATTGTACACTGCGTAGGGCATTTATGCTACTTATGTATGTATGTCCAAAAGCTTAAAATATGTACAATTCTAGATTTTAAAGAAAACAATCATAAAAGAGGTATGTTTAGTTAAATAAATTAAAAATGTACTTTGAAAGTTACACGTTTGAAAAGATGCTTTTTTGAATTTTCGGTTTGGAATAAATTGTTTTGAAAGTAGAACAAAACCAAAATATCTCTATTGAAACTTTCAAATACAGCCACAGAAAGCTTTAATTTAAAGTTTAAACCTTTAAACCAAATAAATTCAAATTCGCTGCTAACTTAGTTTTTTTGTTTACAACGGAATACATCACCATATCGCATACAAAGGGTTTTTCAATAGGGTCGCACAAAGTCAAGGTGAAGTTACCGAACGACCAATGTTTGGAAATTATTTAAAAATACTATCGAAACTCTGAGCAGAGACAATAATACAGAGATGTCTCATGCCCATACAAAAAAGTGTCTTCAGAATTTTCTAAAGCAGACATAGGTCAAGCAGACAAAACGCAAAGCAACAGCAGAGACAGCAACCGCAAACGAAACGCTTTTCTCTTATCCACAAACCCACAAAAAAGTTTTCAGTTGAACTCACCATGGGTTGTCGATTTCTCATTCACTATCTGAAGAGGAGTAAGAAGGGGGTAGAGCAAAATCAGTTGATGTGTATTATTTTTCGTTTTAAGTGAAGGAACGAAAATGCAAAGGGGGGAAGAGGTAGATACACACTTGTTCAAAAGGAATAAGAAGACGTTAAAACGTACGAACCATTCGATGTGTGTACTGTTTTTCGTTTTTTGTGGATGAACGACAATTTATGTTTAAGAACATGGGGGAAGAGGTAAATACAAAACGGGTGTAGATTATGACGCAAAAATATTTCTTGGCCGAGGCTATCTACGATGAATGATAATATGTATGTAATTATTTTAAATTGGATATGAAATTTTCTTACATTTTGTTTTCTCATAAATCAGAAAAAGGGGTGGATGGGGGGGTTTTTTGTTTTTGACATTGTTTTACTGTATGGTAGACGGTGGTCGTAGGGATGATTCTGGTGGCCTGTTTTTTTTTTTTTTTTGTAGAAGTGCGTTTGGGTGGGGGCTGTATAAAGCTAAGAAATTTCAAATTATTTAGAAACCACCTATGTATATATGTACATTTTTTTGATGTAATTTTAAGGGATGGCATTTAACGAACTGTGTAGCTGTGTAAAGCATTGCACAATTGAAAAACGACAACTCATTTTTCTGCTGCGGAGGCAGGGAAAAACAAACACTCCGCGCCACTTGAATAGAAACAATGATATTTCTTACGATTTAACCGTTTAGCGCTTTGGTAAGCTTAAAATGCAGCTTCATTTTTTATTTTTCGAAAAGGGGAATCCATACCGAAAAACAATGCATAGGTACCTACTCAGAATAATGCAAAAAGTCATGTTAGATTGTTATTTTATGCATTTTTGTATTCCTGCGAAAAACACAGTTTTTTTTGCCCCACTTGAATAGAAATATCTGCTTAAATTAATTAAAATGAAGAAATAGTAAGACCAAAGTTATTTTTTTCCTCTTTTAATAATTTGTACCACTACCACCTTTACTTAAAATAACTTCATAAACCCTTTTGGGAAGTGAATCATGAAGTTTCTTTGTCAAATTGTTGTCCGTTATCGTAGGCTCTGCGAACCATCCATCCCCACACATTTGCCGTAATATTAAGGTCCGGTGAGTGTGATGGCAGCTGGTAACATTTGTTGTCCACATATGTTGGGAGAATATACATGGAAGTAACATGTTGGATGTCGCAGCACTGTCATCTTTCATAATTTATAAAAACGTAAATAATGTGAGAGCGAACAAAACCAATGCACATCGACAATTTCTGCATTCTTTGATTGAGCAGTTAGTTACCCCTCAGATCAGAGCAAGGATGAACAATCCAAAGATTATAGGGGTGTTTGATATGACATTGAATTTTTCTTTGGAGCACCATTACAACAAAGTATTCCACAACCCAGTGGTAGCCAGAAATCACCGGCCCAGTAACGTGCAGAATTTGCAAAGAAAACGACCCAACGCAAAGGAAAGCCAGATTTGTATGCACTGCATGCAAAGAGTCTGTCTATTTACAGCACAGTATTCTATTACATAAATGCCATAAGTGTGTAAATCAACAAAATACTTTGTTATATCACTATTATGTATAAAAACAACTTTTAACCGCAAACAAAATAATAACATAACAAAAAAAAAACTTAAATTATTTCATTGTTTTCGAATAATTTCCATACAAAATGTATGAAGGTCCAGCCAGACCTTCGATGCTTTGGCCTTTGATAAGAAGGTGGCGAAACATCCATTAACAGAAGGGTTAAAAACTAGTTAAAAAAAAACATTTTATTTCAAAACACATACATGTAGGTACGCAAGCATACCTACGTGTTTGCTTCTAAACATGATACCTAAATTGATAGACAAAACTACCTGGGTATTCTTAGTTTTTTTATTTGCATAAATCTATATACCTACCCATAAAATCGCTTTACTAATCTAAACTTTGAAATATTTACATATACATATGTACATACGTACATAAATCTACTATTTTTTAAAATAAGAAGCACTAACAACGAATAAGAATTACATACCTAGACGTACCCAACATACATTATGTACATTCTTATGTACTGCGAGAAAATAAAAATCCAATTTTGTCTCATTATTCCGAATGAAACAGTTTGTTTTCAGCGAAAAATAACCCCAACTTTACACGAAAAGAGAAAAAAAGCGTTTTCATATCAAGTGCAAACAAACAAAAAACGGAGAAAACGCAAAAAACGAGAAACGAACAAAGAGTTGAAAAAACGAGAAACGAATAAAGGGTAAAAAAAAATGTCTTCTTCTGAATAAAAAAAATTATTCATCATTTGTTCGCCTACTAGGTCAAAATATATTTTTGCATCGACAGAATATCCAAAGCAAAACCGGTTTTGTTCTTCTCTGACATATTAATACACATCATGGACAAGAGCTGCAAAAATATTCATAACTAGCTGTTGCCTGTGCTAAAAATCAGTCGCGTCATTTGATTGTAGTATGATAGAAAGGAAGTAATAGGAATCGATATTATTTAAATTAAGATTCTAAAGAATTCTGAAGTCAATACATTATTATCTGAACTAAGTGGTTGTTCCCTATAGATGAAACGATTGCATAAAAAATTGATGTAAATGTAATATTCCTGTGTACAAACACGTCTACACACATATGTACATAATATGTATTTTATGAGCATCAAATAATGGTACTTTCTGGTTTCTTGTCTCTAATAGTTGTACTTAATGTTTATATTTAAAGTACAATAGCATTATGTAAACGCCGAAGATATTAGGCTTTGTTGTAAGCATTGATCGTGGAGTAACTGGTGAGGTTTGTCTGAAATCACCAACTATTTACTAATTTTAAGACTCAACATCGTCTGCCTACCCCTACTACAATATAATATGTATTTATGAATTGAAATAAAAGGAAAAACTTTGTTCTAAGGTATCCACTGACTTAACCTTAAGGTAACCAAATACCGCTGTAAAGTGACAAGTAAAAAAAAATCGTGCATTTCCCCCTTTCTGTAGATCTAGATCCGCACGCTGATGAAGCAGAAACACAACTAACCAGTGATGGTAACTAAAAAAAAGAAAAGTACCTACATTTCCCCTACAATTCCCAATACGTGATTTTTCAAAAGGGAGAATTCAGCACAATGTGTTCATCAAATCAAAAAGGCTTAAAATTCTTAATTTTATTTTATTTCTTTTCATAACAAACCAAAAACAGCACAAAATCAAAATTAAAATAAGGAACGGAATTGCACTGACAAATGCAAAAGAAATAACTTGAAAATAACAATTCGAATTTGAATCCTGCAAGTATGACCGAATGATGCAACTCGAACTGAGATTTTCGTGACTTTTAGATACATATTTTTAGGGTCAGATAACATTTAGGCATTCATGAAATCATAAATTAAAACTCTGGGAGAATTCAAATATGGACATAATAAATAGCCGGGAGTTTTCAATATGGAAAATCCCTACAAATTCGCTTATTTTAAAATATCCCTACGCGTGCATTTTTGAGCTGAAAATATCTACATGTAGGGATTTTCCCCTACGTTTACCATCACTGCAACTAACTAAAGTCGGTAGCAAATATCAGCAAAATCATCGCTCCTCTACTTTGTGTTACAATAACAAAAAGGAGCATTATGCCCCTATTCCGTAAGACAACTTTTGTTAAGTTGAGTTGAAATTTGGTTGAAATTTTAAATTCGGTATTACTGAACACAACTCTGAGAAAAAGAGTTGCCTGTCAACATAAAACCAAGATGGCGAATCCTCTCTAGAGTTGTGTGGGAATTTTTCTGGTATTATGGTAGACAACGCAATTATGTTTTGGTTGCTAGAGCTGTCAAAAACTAACAACTGGGTTTAAGCAGTTGTTTGAGAGTAAATGTTGAGATACGAAAGATGGAAAATGGACAAAAAGACGTATATCGGACAAATGAAATAATGCAATATTATTAATAACGTCATTAAACAATGTGTGCAGCTTAAAAGCATATAGTCCACATTAGTTGGAGAAAATAGTTTTACATCTTCAGCACTCGGAACTGGTAGTGGTATTGCGATTGCAATCGAGCGTCCATGCAATTTTAACAAATCCTTGGTTTCGATTTCAACGAAGCAAAATGCTTCTGTGTTCAGTACAAAAACACTTGTAAATATTTAAAAATAACAGAAGTAATTTACACATTGCAAATGCATATTCTTTACTTAGCATTTTTTCTAGTTGGAATTGGAATATGTCACGGATAGATTTTCATATGCGCACAACAATAACAATATTATCTTCATCATTATTATCATTAAAAATACCAAATCAAAACTTATTTTCATTCTGTTTTTATTGAATATTGAGTTTCTGTTGGCAAAATTATTTTCTACTTCGACCACCAGAGGTCAGATTTACGTTAAATAGTCAATTTGTAGTTGTTATTCGCATCTAAAAGTATGCAATTTTTTTTACAATCACAACTGAAAAAGGTTGTTTTATGTAATATGAAAAATTCGTTGAGTTGCGCGAAAGTGGAGTTGAATGACAGCCAACTCGAATAAATTGAGTTGTGTTATGGAATAGGGGCATTAATTATTAGCACGAACAACCCTCTCTCAACAGAATGACGATCAATGGCAATGGTTTACCCCTCATTCAATGCGCGTATGGGTATTGGGTAGAAAGAAAATTAAAGAATAAGCGATAGCGATAGCGATAGATTTGTGGCGAAGAGAAGAGCATAACATCTACAAAAACAACCCTCTCCCAACAGACTGACGATCAATGACAATGGTGTACCCAAAAATAATGACCAAGTAATAAAAGCGGAAATTGGAATAACTCGAATTATGGAATCAAGGAATTGTATGTTTTGTTTAAAAAGTAGCCTAATCTCTAATCCAGAAAGTAGACTATCTATTCCCGAAAGTTTCATTCAAGTCTGTTAAGCCGTTAAGGTGTTATAGAGCAACAAACATCCAAACATCCAAACATCCAAACATCCAAACATCCAAACATCCAAACTTTCACATTTATATATTAGTAGGATACATGTGTATACAGTATACATAATGTTACAATACAACTGAAACTGAGTACCTGCACTCACCCCTTTCTCTTTACCTTTATAATTCAAAGCAAAGCAGACCAAAAAATTGGTTTCATTTGCAACTCTCATTGGGCCATTCAGAAATAAAATCTACCCATGCGGAATTTGTTGTTGTGAGTTATAAAATTTTTCGCTACCTGCTTTTGGTATTGGTGGTGAGTTGCTATATGTTCAAAGCACAGACAATAAATTATACATTTATTTTCTGTGTTCGTAGCTTATTCTAAAAGCTCGTTTTTCTGTGCTTTTTGATTTCATAGGACACTTTGTTCCATAAGCGTGAGACATCTCTATATAATTGTCTCTGCTCTGAGTCGGTGGTCACAACTTTAAGAGCGCATACTCCAATTTTCGGTTGTCATAATCGTCCCACCAGACAGGCTGTACCAGTGTTGCCAGGTGCTTGGCCAAGTTCCCCCTAGATCAATTTGAAATCCCCCCAGAATTGACCATTTTTGCAGAAAATCCCCCCAAAAAAGATATTATTATGCACAAATATTTTTTTTTTCGCAATCCACTTTTTACTCAAACGCTAGATATATTTATCACCCCTTTGGAATCCGCCTGATTTGAGCTTCAGTCTACTTATTCGATTCACCTTCACTTTAGCTTGGTTATCGTAGAATCCGCCGGTGAAGTTTCCTTACCGACGTGAATGTCGAAAAAGAAGTGTCTCTGTCAACATACATATGTATATGTAAGTACATATAAAAAAATATTTGTAAATATATACACCCCTATCGTGGATCTGCCGTGGAAAAAGATTCACTGCAATTTGAGCATCGGTATCGTTGAATCCGCCGAAGTGAATTGCCGTTGTCGGTAAAGTAAATGTTTTTCACGGGATCGTGGAAAACGTTTGAATCGGATCTATCCATACAAAATATGACATTTCTCATCCGCAGTTCAAACATCGCGGATCTCATATTGTTGATTTGTTTACTTGACAACTTCATAAATGAACAGATTTAGCAAAAAAATTATTTTGCAGCAAATGGAAGACTAAAATTGATGAATTTAGTGCTTTAACACAGTAAATAATATGATTATCTTCCAACACCATGTTGGTGATTTCACTCAAAAAAAAAATCGTGGGCAAGCTGCTATTTTCACTTTGGGAGAATTTGAAAATGAGCTCCGAGTTAAATCCATTCGCCCCAAATTATGAAAATGTCGATTTATTTAGATGCACAATTTTCATAAACCTGCAATATTAAACGGTTTTTTCAATAGATTTAAAAAAAATAGGTATATTTGAAAACACGTCTTATCTGGTAGTTCCATTATGTCCTACCGCTCCTCTTAATTTCCATCTGACGATTCCAGAAATAGAGCTATTCTATCCATTTTTATCCTATACTATTTATTCTATAATACCAAAGGACAGTTCCAAAAATAAATTCTATTTGCTCAGAAAAACAAAGAATAGATAATTGAATTGCAACATCATATTCCTTCAGTATTCCATTCAACTTCCAAATTCCAATGGAAATTGATGCACAATCTGAGAATGTATATCGGGGAGCTTTAAATATTTCATAAGCCATTTCTTCCAAATGAAGTTGGTGAAAATTTTGTCAAAATAAAATACCCCCCAGATCTCCCCCTAAGTAGGTTGTGACCCCAGATTCGCCCCTAACCAGAAAAAATACCCCTAGATCTGGGGGGAAAACCCCCAAACTGGCAACACTGGGCTGTACATGCTATAGTGGATAAATTCGATTCAACATATTCACTATGGAATGTCGATAACGAACTGGTTGAAGAACTGAAAATATCGCAGCCTTAAGTGCTTCAGTTCAAAATCAGCTAAATCAGTCGATTCAACGCCGTTCACACGAATTGGGAATCTCTCAGTCGACATTGTTACGAATACAGTGGAACTTCCCTAAGTCGAATCTCCAAGGGACAAGAAAATAAGGTCGAGTTATAGAAACTTCGAGTTAAAGAAAATACATAAATCAAGTTATTTATTTGTTACAAATCTGCAATTTTTTTCTACAAAATACTCCACCAAAGACAAAGACTAATACAAATTTTCAGGAACATTATTTCTGCGCTCCACAAAAGCTCTGCATTGTAATATGATATGACTAGATAAACCTCTAAACGCCACTTTTTAGTGAAAATAAAAATTTGCAACAGATCCAGTACAGAAAATCTCGTATGTCTTTAAAGGCTCTAAATAAGCTAAAATTACTTTTTGTATTTATTACTCACTAGCTGTTGCCTGCCCGGCGTTGCCCGTGCTAAAAATCAGTCGCGTCATTTGATTGTAGTATGATAGAAAGGAAGTAGTAGGAATCGATATTATTTAAATTAAGATTCTAAAGAATTCTGAAGCCAATACATTATTATCTGAACTAAGTGGTTGTTCTCTATAATAGATGAAACGATTGCATAAAAAATGTATGGAAATGTAATATTCCTGTGTACAAACATGTCTACACACATATGTACATAATATGTATTTTATGAGCATCAAATAATGGTACTTTCTGGTTTCTTGTCTCTAATAGTTGTACTTAATGTTTATATTTAAAGTACAATAGCATTATGTAAACGCCGAAGATATTAGGCTTTGTTGTAAGCATTGATCGTGGAGTAACTGGTGAGGTTTGTCTGAAATCACCAACTAATAAGACTCAACATCGCCTGCCTACCCCTACTACAATATAATATGTATTTGTGAATTGAAATAAAAGGAAAAACTTTATTCTAAGGTATCCACCGACTTAACCTTAAGGTAACCAAATACCGCTGTAAAGTGGAAAAAAAAAAAGAAAGTAAAAAAAATCGTGCATTTCCCCCTTTCTGTGGATCTAGATCCGCACGCTGATGAAGCAGAAACACAACTAACTAAAGTCGGTAGCAAATATCAGCAAAATCATCCCTCCTCTACTTTGTGTCACAATCCGGAAAAGGAGCATTAATTATTAACACGAACAACCCTCTCTCAACAGAATGACGATCAATGGCAATGGTTTACCCCTCATTCAATGCGCGTATGGGTAGAAAGAAAATTAAAGAATAAGCGATAGCGATGGATTTGCGGCGAAGAGAAGAGCATAACATCTACAAAAACAACCCTCTCCCAACAGAATGACGATCAATGGCAATGGTTTACCCATCATTCAATGCGCGTATGGGTAGAAAGAGAATTAAAGAATAAGCGATAGCGATGGATTTGTGGCGAAGAGAAGAGCATAACATCTACAAAAACAACCCTCTCCCAACAGAGTGACGATCAATGACAATGGTGTACCCAAAAATAATGACCAAGTAATAAAAGCGGACATTGGAATAACTCGAATTATGGAATCAAGGAATTGTATGTTTTGTTTAAAAAGTAGCCTAATCTCTAATCCAGAAAGTAGACTATCTATTCCCGAAAGTTTCATTCAAGTCTGTTAAACCGTTAAGGTGTTATAGAGCAACAAACATCCAAACATCCAAACATCCAAACATCCAAACATCCAAACATCCAAACTTTCACATTTATATATTAGTAGGATTAGTAGGATAACTCCACTGCAACTATGTACATGTATGTATGTAAAGCTCCGTAGAAAATTTTTCGTTCCTCCTGAAAAATTTGAAATTTGTGAGTTACGAGATTTTCTATTAGGCCGACGATATGTTACTATAGCTATAGCGTCCCTTTCTTCCCTACTACGCTTCTAAGGCAACTTGGTTCAGTGGGTAAATTATATTTCCAAAAAATTCGAGTAACGGTTGAAATATGTCTTCGCATCACAGAAATTCGAGTTCCGAGTTAGAAATATGTGAAAAAGGCAACGAAAAATCAGTACTCATGTTTGAGTTAAAGAAATATTCGACTTATAGAAATTCGAGTTAGGGAGATAAAAATATATGAAAAAAGCAACGAAAAAGCAGTGCTCACGATAAAAATTCGACTTATAGAAAAGTTCGAGCAACAGAAGTTCGAGTTAGGGAAGTTCCACTGTATTGCGTAAAGATCAAATTAACTCAAAAACTGAACCTCAAAACTTCTCCGATTGGGCTCAGCAAAAGTTTTAAGAAAATCCTGAATATCATAGAAAAATCATCTACAGCAATGTAGCTCATTTTTGGCTTAGTGGGGTTATTGAACAGCAGCAAACCCGCATGTGCTTCAAGAAAATTGGATGGACTTGATATCAATGATATACAATATGGTTTCAACAAGATAGTGCCACAGGAGAAGTTCGTGTAATCTCGAGAAATGGTCCGGTCGAATGGTCAGCTAACTCATGCAATTTAACGCATTGGTTGTGTTCGTTGGCTTGTGCCAAAAACATTAGAGGAGCTCAGGAACAATATCGAGCGCAAAATTGCCAACGTTCTGGCCGATATGTGTGGAAAATTGGCTCCAAAGAACCGATCGCTGAAAACGTGATCGCGGTGCGGTGGTAAAATGAACGAGATCGAATTTCATACTTGAATTTAATATGTGTACTACACCGAGTGAACTTCAGCCTGATATCTTAATTATTCTATATTTTATTTAAATACAAAATTGTTGTTTCCTTATTGAAAAACCCTTTACTTCTCTGATCAGAACAGCACGCGAGCAGAGCGCTGCTTCAATTTGTGGCTTTTTGTGATTTGAGCATAGTTACAGATATTTCTTAATTAATTTCTACTGTTTTGTACTACATATTTGATTGACAATATTGTTGTTATGTTATCTACAAGTTTCTTTCTAATATCCCTTACTTAACCCATTTCCGCCGGCTACCAGTTTCCCTTGAGCTAGAAACTTGAAATTGCAGATTGTGGCTATTTTTGATCTAATTAGCGAAAATCAAACAAAATTTTTTTGGAAAATCTTAAAATTTCCGGAAAATTCATATTCACGCTCGCTGAAAAAATTAGTAAAATTCTTCAAATCAGATTTTCAACGTACATTTGAAGTTACTAAAATTTATTTCAATATTTTTCTGCACAAATTTAGTTCGCATTTATTGAATTCTTGCAAAAACTCATAACAAAAATATTTTTTTAGATTTGTATACTGTACATTAAAAATGCTGCCTTAACATTTTGACAATCTCGGATTTTTAAGATGCTATAAAAAAATTTCAACACAATTGTTGAGCTCTCAACATTGATAATTGTTTCATTGAAACAATTCATCAGCTAAGATTTACATGCCAAAATCTAGCACATAGCGTTTTCGCAACGTTGTATTAGCCGAAAATGGGTTAGTAAAAATTTATATTAAATGATATGTTCTACGTTTATTTAAAAAATATGATTAAGGGGCGCCAATTAGTTTTTTTTGCCCGGGGCGACGTAACCGCTAGAGCGGGCGCTGATCAGCTATAAACAGTAGTCAGTCTTAATTTCATGCACATTTGAGTGTTCGGAAGAAATTTTATTTTTACAATTTACACACGCTAAAGGTGATATGAATACCCTTATAATGTTTACACAGCGCGAACACATCGCACATGTATTTCAAAAGTGACACAACTCAAAAAACACAATATCTGAGTTATCACCAACAAAAACACGTTAAACTTCCACCCAACATATTTATAAAAAGTGCATTAACTTAGACTCATTATTAGCCCTGTAAATGACACTTATGTTACTATAAACTTTTCAAACGAGATCAAGGTACCTTCGAAAAGAGTGACAAATTTTCAATTATGGTCCGATCCCACAGCTAACGGGTATGTATATTTTATATAAAAAGTGCATTACTTGGTGTTGTGCCATTTTTCTTAATCATAAGTAAACAGTGTGCACTTTAAATTTCGAATTGAAACAGTTAAGGTGGTTTATTTGCCAGTACGCTCCTAAAACAGTTTTTCACCTTTTCTGAAGAACTTCATTTTTTGAGTTGTGTCACTTTTGAAATACATGTGCGACATGAAGAACAAGAACGAGAGACAGACAGATCGGCGTAGTGATAGGAAACTCAAATGTTTTTAGGTTCTAAGGGTGATGTCGATAACTACAGAGTTGTGTATTATTGAAAGTTTTTTACCCTTGCTTATGATTCACAGATGTTTCCTAGTATTAGTTTTGTGCGATCAATTTCTTTAGCCATCCTCCATCCTACTGCCAGTGTTATGCCTTCGTAGTAGGTTTTGACATTAATTTCTGAAACTGATCAGCTTATTTTTATTTCGTGAGAAACAAATGTTTCGGCGACATCTGGATTTGAATCGTGAAGCTTCAGCTTGATAAGCGACGGCGACTACCACTACGCCACAACCACCCATACTTCAGTATCTTCAGTGACAGGCAGATACTTCTTTTTGTCAAAGGCACATACTTATGTCATTTTCGATTGGACTTTTCAGATTTTGCTCTCAGATTTCAGATTTTTTGTGCTGGATGGAAAACAAACAAGATTGATCTGTTTTTCTGCAATAGTATTAGTGTGTCATTTGACATATTGTTCGTAAAACGAAATAAATAAAAAAAAAAGAAAAATAATAAATACAATTTACTTTCTTTATACTTTCTAATTTTGTACGGACTTTCGGATAATATTTTTGTTGATTGATAATAATTTGATGTACTGCGTCGACATTTCGTATAAAATGTTTTGCTGTTAGTGCAAGTAGGTGTGAATCTCCAGTAGAATCCGAGGTTCAGTAGAGCAAAAAAAAGTGTTTTTTGGTCGATTGGAAAATGGAAAAAAAGCCACTCGAAATCGACATTAGTTTTATCCTGCTAAACTTTGAGCATTTTAGTATATTTCGAAGACATAACCTAGATTATGCTAATAACTATTTGTCTATTCGTTCAGCTCTCTACTACTCCTCTATTTATGTATCCAAATATGGTCATTAGATAGTTGCTTATCAATCCCTCTGCGTATGAAAACTATTTCGTGAGTCTCCATTTATTTAAGATTGTGGCTTTTGCTGCATAGTAACTGCTCAGTTCATCGTAAAGTCTATAGACTGTAGCTAGTAGCTTGCTTTGCTTAGGTGGCGCTACAGTTCGGGGTGAACCAAGACCTCAACCAACAATCTCTTCCAGCTAGACCGGTCCTTAGCTAGCCGCTTCCAGTTGCGCACGTCAAGTTGGCTGAAGTCTTGTTCTACTTGTGTACGCCACCTTAGGCGAGGTCGTCCTCTGATGCGCTGACCCTCCGGGTAAGAGTCGAATATTCTCCGAGCCGGAGCATTGGTGTCCATACGCTCTACATGTCCTAGCCATCTTAAACGCCCAATGTGCAGTTTTTTGACCAGGTTGATGTTGCTGTACAGCTCGTACAGTTCGTGGTTGAATCTTCTCCTCCAGAACCCGTCAGCGCAAACGGGACCGAATATCTTACGAAGAATTTTTCTCTCGAAGCGACCAAGGATATCTTCATCCGCTTTCGATAAAGTCCATGCTTCAGCTCCATATAGCAAGACTGGGATGATAAGGGTCTTATATAGAGTCTCCTTAGTCGATCGAGAAAGGACTTTACTACTCAATTGCCTTCTTAGCCCAAAGAAACAGCGGTTGGCAAAAGTAATCCTTCGTTTGATTTCCGACGAAATGTCATTTTTTAAAGTTATGGCAGAGCCGAGGTAGACAAAGTCCTTTACTATCTCGAAGCTGTAGCTGTCTATTGTGGCGTTCTGTCCAATTCGTCGATGTTGGGTGTCCCTTTTTGTTGACAGCATATATTTTGTTTTGCCCTTGTTTACCGCTAAACCCATTTTAGTCGCGAACGCACCGGTGACAGCTCGCTGTGTTCTACCAATGAAGTCAATATCGTCGGCGTATGCAAGTAGTTGAACGGACTTTTGAAATATCGTTCCTTGTGTGTTGGCTTGTGAGTTTCGAACAATTCTTTCAAGAATGATGTTGAAGAAGTCGCATGACAGCGCGTCACCTTGTCTGAATCCTTTTTTGACATCGAAGGTCTCGGTGAGGTCATTACCGATCTTGATGGAGCAGCGAGCTTTCTCCATCGTCGTCCTGCACAGACGGATGAGTCAGGGATGTCAAAACTAGACATGGCTCTATACAGTTCATCCCTCCATACGCTGTCATAGGCGGCCTTGAAATCGATGAACAGGTGGTGGGTATCGACTTGGACTTCTTGGGTTTTTTCCAGGATCTGCCTGAGTGTGAAAATTTGGTCTATGGTGGACTTTCCTGGCTTCAGGCGTTCACACAGTATGGCAGACAGGATCTTGTAGGCGATATTGAGGAGACTGATGCCTCTGTAATTGGAGCAGTTGAGGGGGTCTCCTTTCTTGTGGACCGGGCAGACAATGCTGAGATTCCATTCATCTGGCGTACTTCATCTGACCAAACCTTGGAGATGAGTTGGTGTATGCTCACAAGTTTCTGGTTTCTGTACGGGATTTGTTTTGCTGACACATTCTTTTTACCCTCTGGTAAAACTTCCGTACATTGTTCCTGGAGTAGCATCTCTCAATATCCTCGAATGCACGTTTCTCGTGCTCTTTCTTTTTCCTTCTTAGAAGCCGATGTTCTTCCCGTCTCTTCTGCTCATAGAGCATGCGAGCAGATCTAGTCCTTCTTTGCAGCCCCGCTTTATACGCTTGTTGTTTTTCCGCGTTAGCTAGTCTGCACTCTTCATCAAACCAGGGGTTTCGTGGTGATGGTCGTGTGAAACCCCCCAGCACATCATTCGCGGCACTTATGATGGCTTGCTGGCAGTGCTGCCACTGGTCTTCTGTACTAGCTGTTGCTGCGGTAGGACTCGTAGCGAGAGATCGGGATATGCGTTCTCTGTAAGCTCTGGCGGTGTCTTGCGATTGTAGCTTTTCGACATTATACTTTCTCACAATATTTCGTTGTTGTGGCGTTGTGGATATCCGCATTCGTGCCTTGGCTACAACAAGGTAGTGGTCCGAGCCAATGTTGGCCGTCCGGAAAGTTCGGACATCCAGGATACTGGAGGTATGTCGGGTGTCGATCGCAATGTCGATTTGGTTTATGGTTAGTCGATCCGGAGACAGCCATGTCCCCTTATGGATATTGAGATGAGGAAACCGAGTGCTTGCTATACTGACACTTCGCCCCGCAGCAAAGTCGATTAGTATTAGTCCGTTTTCGGACGTGGTGTCGTGTAGGCTGTGCCTTCTAACCGTCCTACCAAAGATGTCCTCTCTTCCTATCTTGACGTTAAAACCGCCAAATACGATTTTAACGTCATGCTTAGGGCATTGCTCGTAGGTTTTGTCGAAGAGCTCGTCCGCTGACGCGTATTAAAGTGCTGCTATTTTCGCTTGGTCAGCACTCGCGCTTATAAGTTTAGCAAGTCGTGCCCGGGTGGGCAGCGACCAGTACCCGATGGCTACCACTTGGAGGTAAAATAAGCACAATTGATGTGTAGCAACAGTTACAACACTGGGCTTTGCCAAGTTAAAACCAGTCAGTGCCTACCCTATTTCTACAACATCCAGCCATCAGTAGCTAGTAGCTAATAACTGGGTCTTTTAAAATCATTGACGTTTCCCATATCCATACGCCACCACACTTCAAAGGAGTGCTTATACAGAAACGTTAAAGTTAGATTTGAATTAATAATAGGATGTCATTTAAAATTAAATTTGAATTCCATTTAAATATCTGAATATTGCGTACGACCTTAACTTCAAACCAGGCTTTTATCCGTCGAGATATAATAGCACAGCACTTGATCTCCTTTTAGTTTTAATTAAAAATGTTCCATTTCAGTGGAACTAGTTTATGTATTCACTAATGACCTAGATTTAACTTCTCTGTCTATCAATGGGACTAGTTAGTTCAACTATCGTCATTGGCATTAAGTTTAAAATGTCAAAGTTAGGTTCGGTCCTTTTTTTTAGCGAAATGTCAGATTATACATTTGTCATGACTCAAAACGTTTATGCATTTAGTTTCCTATAAAGTATTTCACGTGAATTTACTAATTTGGAAATCAAATTTATTCTGAAATGTTCACAATTATTTCATAATGACTATATATTTCTCCCGTTGACGTTGCGTTAAGTTTTTATTGATACGAAAAAAACATAATTTTAATGAAAAAAAATGTAAGAATGTCACCGTTTTAAGCAGGATATATGCACGTCCATACAATATACATATTTTTTTATTTATTTATTTATTTATCTACAAGCAATATTACAGCTAACAGATTTACAACAATTTAAGTATACTTATATACAAAATATGTAGATTAGAATAAAAATAAGTACGAAATTTCAGATTTAAATTTTTCTCGAGTTAAACATAACATATCAATATTTAAGAACACTTCATTAAAATACCTATTAGATCTTGATAAGGGTTCATTATAGCCATAATTTGTTCTGTGTGATTTTTGAAATAAGTAGAATCTCGCTCTAGGAGACCTAGTGGGTACATAAATTGGTACCAACGCAAGAAGCGATGGACTCTTTATGTGGTAACACACACAAAATGTTCTCAGATTTAAGCAACGAATATTTGTAGAATGTAGCGTGACAAATACATTTATCGCAATACCTAAGTATGATAAGCCAGTTTGTTAAATGTACTATCTTAAATATAGGTACGGTACATACCTATATTATGTATGTACAGTGTCGGACAAAACATTTGCAACTGGAAGTAAAACCACACATTTTCGAAAAATTCATATATTTTTTGTATGAAAAACATACTTTTTTTTTACACTATTAAAGAACTATTTTAATAATAATTAACAAAACAAAAAATAAAATTCAAATTCATGATCAATAATATTAAATATTCCTTCAATAAGGCAATAACTTAAAATTTACGTGAGACAAAACAATTACTTACTTAGTTGGCGCTACAGCTCGAGGTGAACCTGGGCCTGCTTCTCGCAACCATTTGTGTGTGCGTGTTATATTTTTGCACGAATGGAAGGGACCTACAGTTTTTTGCCGACTCCGAACTGCGAGTTGAGAAGCTCAATCGTGACACCGTAGCGCAAGTGGTTAGTGCGTCGGACTACTGTGCCAGCGGTCTTGGGTTCGAATCCCGCCGCAAACACCTAAAAGTTTTTTCACAGTGCCCACCTCTTTCCAATGTCTGACAAGCATCAAAGAGACAAAACAATTGCAACTTAAAATAAAAAATGAAATAAAAGATGTTAAATTAATATTTAGTAGCAAAACCATTATTTTCAATGACTGCTTTGCATCGACGTGGCATCGATTCAATTAAATTTGTTACTATTTCCTGTGGAATTTCATTCCATGCCGTCTCTATGCGTTTGAAAAACTCCCCCGCATTTCTAACGTTTTCCCGACTAATTCTTCGTTTCACGATCTCCCAAAGGTTTTCGATCGGGTTTAAGTCGGGTGATTGCGGTGGCCAAACCATAACCGTTAGTTTTTCTTCATTAAACCAACTCTTAAGCAGCTTTGATGTGGGTTTTGGGTCATTATCCTGCTGGAAGACCCAATGCAACGGCATTTCCCATTCCGCGTATGGCAGCATTACGGTTTGCAGGATGTTTTTGTAAATTTGTTGGTCCATAATACCATTTATGCGATGCAAAGGGCCTAATCCAGCAGCAGAAAAACACCCCAACACCCCATCACATTCCCTCCGCCATGTTTGACTGTTTTAAGACAGTATCGCGGTTCAAGTCGCTTGCCGGCTGGTCGTCTAACATAGCTCATCCCATCACTACCAACGATGTTAAACTTGGACTCGTCGCTAAAAAGGACTGTTTTCCGTTTCTGAGTCTCCCAGGTCAAATGCTCCTTTGCAAACTCCAATCGTTTCTTCCGGTTTCGATCTGATATCAAGGGCTTCTTAGCAGGCCGATATGCGCGCATATCACTAAGAGCCAAACGACGGCAGACAGTTCTAGCACTAATTGGAAGTTGCAATTCCTTGACCAATGTAGGGGCAGATGCAAAAGGGTTTATTTTAGCCTTTCTTACCAACATCGCGTCTGTTCGCTGGCTTGTTTTGCGTGGGCGACCACCACGATGAACCACAGCAACTTCTTTCGTTTTGCGGAATCAAGCCAAAATTCGCGAAACCGATGATTTGTTTACGTTATATTTTTCAGATATATCTTTTTGCGTGACACCTGATAAAAAATCATCGACAATGCGTTGTCTTAATACGATTCCAAATTTGTTAGGTGCCATTTTAACGTTTTTTTTTTACCTCAAACTAATATTACCGGGGATCTGTTCACTACCGAAATATTAACGCAACTGAAACATCAAATTTTTAGCTCAGAACATTTTCTCACTACAAATCACAAAAAAAAAATGCTGGGCAAATGAAAAATAACGGTTAAAGTCCTGTTAGGCGTGCGCACAACATGATTTGCAATTGTTTTGTCGCGTGCCAATTCTGAGTTATTTTGTATCATTGGACGCAAATTTTTAAAAATTTATAATGATCTTGAAATGTTCTTAATTTTTGATTAATTTAAATATAAAACCTCAGTAAAATTCAATATTACTTATGTTTTACATGCAAAAACTATTTATTTTGAGCATAATCGAGTGACTATACTTCTAGTTGCAAATGTTTTGTCCGACACTGTATATATGTATTAGCATTACATCTTGTTCTGTGATATCAAACCATCATAGTCATAACAAATATATAAATCTCAATGTCACGATTTAACCTGTCAAACTTCTACTGAGATAAACTCTAAAACTAGTTGACAAAATGGAAATTAAACTTCGTAGAGCTGTTTTTTAACATCCTCTGCGGGGTATAGGCTGATTTGTAAATTAATTTATACGTAATATTAAGTCTGGTTCGTAACTGGTAATTTTTGGTAAAATTACCAAAAATCAAGAGAAGCGAGAGCCAAATGAGAGTGTCAAAAAATTGAATGAGAGTGTCAAAAAAGGCCCCCTCTTATGAAATCGTGCTACACCTTCTTCATGGAGTGAGCGAGAGACATCTATCACACAGCCTTCTGACAATTTGTGAAATGTCAATTACTATTAAATTTGTTAACGAAATAAAAGAAAATTAATTTTTCGTGAAAATATTTAGTAGTTAAAAAAAAAATGCACTCTCTGAGAGCATTTTCCTCCACTTTTCAAATTATTTATTATTGGACAGATGTCCCATTTTGATCACAAAAAAGTTACCAAACAGACCTATTATTCATTCATTCATTCAAAATACTATTCACACTTATTTGGTCTATTGTATTTAATGGTTGTTTTCAAAAACCGATCGCAAGAATTGCTTGCGCTGTCATTAATACATACATATATGGCGCTACTGAAAATGATTAATTGCTATTGATTACGATCTGGAATATAACTTGTAATTTATATGGACATTGAAAATGAAAAAGAAAAGAGCAGTGGTTGCCTCTGACTGTTTTATATCACGGGCAACGCCGATCGGGCAACGGCTAGTAGTCCCATGAATCTTTATAGGTAATTTTAAAAATCTAGAATGCGATTTTTTTCAGGACAAATCGTTATTCTTATCCTTACGACCAAGAAATTCAGTTTTGTTAATTTTAATGAGATTCGAGGGTGCTAAGCTACGAAAAAAAAATTTAATAAAAAAAACTGTCGAACGTGTAGGGCAGACCTGATAATTTTTGGTTCAATCTACACTTTATTCTCAATGATTATGGTTTTATTCAGATTTTTCTGAGCGATATTTTTAGAAATCATGTAGGGGGCAGCAATTTTTTAAGGTTTTTTTTTTTTGAAAAAAAAAAATTTTTCATAAATTTTTGAATTCACGAGCTTTCATTTGACATGCCACACGATGACCTCAACATTTAATTTTTTTTAACATCCCATTTATCTCCCCATTACTAGCCCCCCAAAGCCGAAATTCAACTTTTTAAGTTCATGCCTGTGCCACTTATTGCTACAACTGTTCCAGATTTCAATAGTCTACTTCTAATGGTGTCTGAGAAAAAGGCCTGTGACTGTGACAGACAGATAGAACTGATCCCACCGAACAAATTCCATTCTCCATTAATATGGTACTGGATGCCACAAATACCACATAATAGAATCTGTCGAATGTCAGGAAATTCACTCTGATTCAAAAATAAAACATAAAAAGGACCAATTTCTTGAGTCCAATCTTCACATTCGTCATATAATATTAGGCTCGAGGTTTTAGGCTGGATACTTTTCAAAGTATTATTACTTATGCAAAATAATTACATTTAAATGGCTGCCGTGGCTGGCTTGTCAGTAGCCCATTCTACAAACCTAAATTTTTAATGATTCAGGGCTCGATCAGCATTGTGCTTAAGTGCCTGAATCGTTTCTGGTCTTTAAGGGCAGTCCAGTCTACAAAAAAAAAAATCAAAGACGCCAAGGTGGAGTTCAAGCTTCATGAGCAATATTTGTGACCAATAGTTGGACTTGCTTGAACCAGAGATGGTTAAAGTTAATTTTATCAGTTTTTGGCTAGCCAAAATCGATGATCATGCCTCTATAGCGCTCTCCATTGACTATAACGTTATTGGCATCTTCTCTATGAATAAATATAGACCAATAATGCCGCCATTCAACTTTCGGCAACAGCAGTAATCGGCTAAGTGCACAGGACGAACATGAGGATACCTCGTATTATAAATTAGCAAGCAAGGTTGGTGCATTATATCGGCTGTAAGTTATTTTCAAAATTCGAATTCTTTCAGCAACACAGCGATAGCACTCACTTTGGAAATAAGTTTTCCATATTTCCCAATGTTCTTCAAACTTAAATCAATTCATTTCGTACCGCGGATATTATGATAGGATACTTGTAGAGATGGGACTCGAGTTAACTTTTATTCGAGTGATTCGAGCAATTTAGTTTCAACTCGTACTCGAGGTAGGTTTTTTTTATATTCGAGTGGGATCGTACTCGAGTCCATACGTACCTACTCAAGTAGAATAGTAAGTGTAATAATAGTAAATAATAATAGTAAAGTACTCCTTATTTAATTGTTAAAATAAGTCAGAGGCAATCTTAAAAGATTTGTAAATTATGTAAAATAAATATAAGGACTTTGGAAACACCTGAAATTTGATTTTGAAAAATAAGCAGCCGTTTCATTTAAATTACTAAAATGAAGTGGGAAAGGACGGTCGGATAAATGCTCGGTATGCCATACTCGTACAAATATTCTGTACTACTGATGAAATACATAATTTACATATTTAGAGAAACTGTTATTTAGAATTGTCATTAGAATTTATTAGTTGTTACCAGAAAAACGTGTGAAATTTGTTTAATGATCAATGAAACGACCGACAAGTCGTTGACAATTTTTTTTTATAATATCCCGGGCCTAACATAAACTTTCCATAACTTATTGATTGACCAAAAAATAATTCAATTATTATTTACATACGTCATGTTATGTCAGACTATATGTTTTTTATAAAATGTACAGTAATTTCTTAACCATAAAAAATAAGAATAAAACAATTTATTTGAAAATAAAATAATTTAAGATTGAATTAAAGTTGAATGACTCTGCTTTAACTGGTTTGTTTCTCCTATTAAACATGTTTAAATGTTTAATCACTCGGAACGTTCTTAAATACAACAGGTGACAATTCTACAGCTAATAAGTGCTACTATAGAATATTATACTCAAAATATTTTCACATGTCTTCCGTCACTAATTTATTTATGCTATAAAGTAAGTTTTATTTCAAAGCAAATAAACAAAAAAATTAAATAAAATTTTTGAATAATTTCGATTTCTTTTATATCTAATTTATGAAAGGACACGTATCCTCAACCGTCAGTTTGAAATGTATTGTAACAGTTACGATGCAGATCTATTGAATAAATTGCCAGAATACCGAAAGTGTACTTTAAATTGATAAACCGTCAGCAAATGAATTAATTTCTAATTTAACCCTCTCTGATAGGTGGCAGACGCCCCAATTAGCCCCCATTCCAGTAGAGTTTAACCAATCACGTAATAAAAAAAAGCAAACCACATGGAGCTTTATGTGCGTCTGTATTTTATTTTACTAGTACAATTCAATCGCTATAATAGAGAGCTGGTGGGGAAGGTTATAAATACAAAAAAAATTCCGAGAACTGAAGCATTCTTAACTCAACCGTGTGACAGCACGATCGTTCGTTGGTGATAATGATACAAGTGTAGTGGGTGGACGGACCTCAAAAAAAAAATATATATATATTTAAGGAGTTTTGTGTTAATTTTTGTATTTTTTTTTCTGTTTATTAGTGAGGCCTTTACATAATTTTTGTTGAACGTGTACTTAAATCCTATTTTGTTAATCTATATAATTAAATCGTTTTATTATCTATCGTAAATTATATAAAATAGGTTAAAAAAATAAATTAATTGCAAAAAAAATGATTAGTTTGCGATCCCTTCCTTTGGGGGTGTTATGTGTTTTACAATTATTTTCGAAACCACCATCGGTTCGGCCTTTTGCTATTAATACAGCGCTAGCTACATTTGAAATTCCTGTGCCAAGGAGTATTGAATTGCCGGCTTGGTAAGTTTAAATAGAAATGATTGTACTATAAATTGACCGATTTAAATTATAAGTAAATAAGTGTTTGTATAATTCTGCTATTACAAGTGCGTATTTGACAACAATTCGGCACTTGAATTTTTTTGTCTACTTTGCCCTGATCAACGTGTAAATTTGTGTCTATGATTTAGTAAAACAAAAGCAATTAGTGTTAATTCAATTAGTACCATTTTATAACCGGTGGGCTATGTGATTTTATGCATTTTTTTTCTGTATATGGAGGCTTTTCGGTTTAATTAAAAAAGAACACATATACAGCTGCAAATGGAGAGCAAATCATGAAAAACATCATTAGTTGGTCAATCTTTGTGTGACAAATTGGGCTTCATGTTCAGAAATAAGAAATCGATTTCCTAGCTTCAATATGCTTGACCGGAGTTTAAAAATTATTCTTGAGATTGGAGCTTAATTAATCGTTTGCAGGAATACTTATATGGCTCTAAAAACATATCACCAATAGTCCTGAAACAAGATCCTTATTTTATTATTATCTTTTGTATCTGAACTCTTTTTGAAAAATCTGCATTTTTCAGAATGACCATACTAATTTTTTTCGTTTGATCTTTTTACCTATTTTACTGAAGCTTCCAACTACAAAGGTCATAACTTAGTAGAATTATGTTGAAAGCAAAAGATTTACCTCGGATCTCAAGCATAAAGTTCATTAGGTACATTCATTTCTCTGGTAAACAGCGGTACCTGATGTTTCGGACGCATTTGGAAAAGTTTGCCATCAGAATCTTTTGTTGAAAATTTTTGGTGTCTATCACTATATAAGAAACTGCCTTTCTGATTCGAAATTCCCATCGCTGCATTTAAGCTGTGGAACTGAAAAAAAAAGTGTATCAACGGGTAAAGTGCTTCAAATCCCTAATCGGACACAGCTGTCAAACTTACTTAAAGCATGTAAAAATAATAATAAAAAAAGAGTCTAGTACTTATTGAAGTACCCTTTAGCTTGAAGTGCTGCCTGAACTCGTTTGTTCATTGAATGGACTAATTTTTCGCAGACCTGAGATTCCATAAAGTTCCATGTTTGCAATAAAGCTCTCCTAAGTTGAAGTCGCATGTTAAAATTTCTGGTGTATACCCCCCTTGTAAGTTCTTATCACAAATGCTTAATCAAGCTTAAGCCTGGTGACTTAGTAGGTACACTGCGGTTCACTAGATTAGAAGCAGGCAATTTCGGGAAATGAAAGTGATCTATCTTCCGATATATGGCAATTTCAGAACAAAAAATGATGGTGAAAGAAAGAGTGGTTTGTGCTGAATGCAACGGTGAATTCCAAAATGTTAAGAAAACAGACTAACTGTACTTTTGAGACATGTTAGCTGAATCAGTCAGATTCGCATGCATTTAAATCGGTTCATAAGATTAGAAGCAATCAAATTACTATCGTTGTTTGTAAAGAGATTTATTTTTTTTTTTTTGTGTAAAAATAAAATTTTGTCAATAAGAAAGAGTAAGCTTTATTTTTTCTTCAAGAACGGTAAAAAAAATTTTTTAACATTGTCAGAGAGGGCGAAAATAGACGATTCAAATTCTGAAGGCTCATCCAAGCGTGTTATCATTGGCAGGATCATTCGGAGTAATCATGCTGTTGGTTATCATTTAAAGGATTCCAAAATGTACGGGAAAAAATACAAAGGAAATGTTTCCACAGCCCATACAGCTGCGGAAAAACGAAAAATTGATCGGAGATGCAAGTAAATCTACTATTCGACGTGTGATTCGTAGTGCCAAATACCTCAAGCGACTTAAGCAGAAGAAAAAACAACCACTTAATGCTTCGCGAAAAATCCAAAGCTTACTATTCACGAATGACCACATAGCTGGGAAAAAGAGGTCTTTTCTGACGAAACTAGACTAAATTTAGGCGGACCGGATGGCTATAACTATTACTTTCACGATTTAGGAAAAGAGAAGCTCTTTTTAAACCGCCATGATAGCAGAGAAGGCGGCGTCTTGGGTACACTATCTTATTATGGCACCGTCGACTTGGTGGTTCAAAGCTCTAAAATGGCAGGAAATAGCTACACAGTGGTGATAAAATCTCCTTTTCCGAAGATCCACGATCTCTTCGGACCACCTTTGTAGATATTTCAACACGACAACGCTGCTTTACACACATCCCGCATTGTAAAATCGTTTGTTGCCAGTAAAAATGTTGAACTTGTTCCATGGTCACAATATTCGCCAGACGTTAACACTATAGAAATTGTCTGGGGCTGGCGCATAGGAAATGTATACGAAGGTGGAAAGCAATGCGATAAAGACGCGCTTTCGAAGCCGTTAAGCCTGTCTGGAATGAGATTTCACTCGACTATTTAGCCTCATTGTATAACTACCTAAAATACCGAATTTTTGAGGTTATTTTGAAGGAAGGTGATTCTATTCATTATTAAAAATTGTACCTGGAGTATGAATTCAAAATAAAAATTCAATTTTCATAAAAAGAAACCAAAAAACATTATTTTTTTCATTCATTTGTAAGGTGCTTCTAATCCTATGAACCCATTTAAATGCATGCGAATCTGACTGATTCAGCTAACATGTCTCAAAAGTACAGTTAGCCTGTTTTCTTAACATTTTGGAATTCACCGTTGCAGTCAGCACAAACCACTCTTTCTTTCACCAACATTTTTTGTTCTGAAACTGCCATATATCGGAAAATAGTCCATTTTCATTTTCCGAAATTGCCTGCTTCTAATCTAGTGAACCGCAGTGTATCTGTAATAGTTTGGGGCAGCTATAGATCAACCCAAGTTTTGCAACTCCCGATGTGTGCTTCCGATCGTTGACTTGGTAAAACGATTAATTGCATTAATTTAATATACAATTTCTATGCGTTCCGTTTCAAATTTTCTTTTAGAATACTGAGATATCCCTTTTACCATCTATTATATGTAAATTTACTTCTACAGCACTAGACTTAGAGCCCGAAAACATTACAGAGCCTTGTCTGTGCTTAACAATTGCATGAGTATTTTTATTCTAAAATTCAGTGTTCGGCTTATGTCACACATATGACTTACCATCTCATCCATTTGCTTTCATCTGTATACAGGATGTTTAGAATATAACAACAAATTATTACATCATAATAAACCTTTCAAACAAATTATAACTGCTATCCAAAAGTCATCTGTTTTCAGTACGAATTCTTTTTCGAGTTTTATTCTTAATGTTTTGGTTTTAGGCTTTTTTCATACAATTCTGCCATAGTAATAATTTCTATGCAAAAAGTTCTGAATGATATTCAAGCGCACACCATAATTTTCGGTGGTTTTTCAAAGAATTTTTTCACTCAACGTGCTTCCTTCTTTACTGTCATTCAATATTTTGCTTGCCTCTATTTACTTTTATATGACAGATTTAATTCGTCATAGTAACTTTTTATAATAAAGTGGATAGTCAAACAACTTTTACCGGCTAGGAGAAATTTCTTTCTTTCTCTATTGTAGCAAAAAAAATTGCATTATTGGATACTATTGCACAATTTACAGAGATGTGGTATTATTTATTACCTTACTACTGAAAAATTACTAATAAGATACAAATAATATAATTCAATTAATCTAGAAGGAAAAGCTACAAGTAAAAACCTTCACTAAATACAAAAAACAAAAATACGTAGCTAGATATTAATCTATGAACTTTTAGAAAGGGCGACGGGGAGGCGTCCAAGGCAAACTCGATTCAAATAGCTTTACAGGAAAGCAACCACAATAATAATAAATAAATATAGACAGTAAATAGATAAATAAATAAATAAATATATAAATAAATAAATAAATATAAAAATAAAAACAAATAAATAAATAAATATAATAAATTAATATATAAATTAGTATGTATATAAATAAATAAATAAATAAATAAATGAATAGATAAAAAAATAAATAAATAACTAAATAAATAAATACATAATATATATAAATAAATAGATAAATAAATAATAATTTAAATAAATTAGAAAATAAATATACAAAGAGGAAAATATATATACATAATTTATTGTGTTGCTTGGACAGTTAAATTTGAAATCAAGATATTATCTGATGTACTACATGTTAAATTATAGCGCTGAATAGCTTTGAAATTCTCGCGGAGACTTTTTCAACATTTGCCAAGACATGTAGTTCTTCTGTCGAGAAATACCATGGCAGATTTAAAATCATCGTTAATAGCTTATTTTGCACAATCTGCAGTCTTCGAATATGACAATTAGCACAATTACCCCAAACTGGTGACGTCGTATAACATAATAGCTTGAAAGATTACTTTGAATATAATGATTTTATTGTCCTTACTTAGTTTTGATTTCCGGTTTATAAATGGATAAAGTATTTTAATTACATTATTAACTTTATCAATCGTTTTTTGAATGTGTAGGCCAAAGGTTAAAGTTTTGTCCAGATGGACCCCAAGGTATTTGGCACTGGACCGCCAGTCAGTCTGGATACCCGACATAATAAGTCTATTACTTGGTAAGAAACAGGGCTTTCTTTTCCTAGTGAAAAAGATGGCCTGGTTCTTGTTAGCATTTATTTTGATTTTCCAGTCACTGAAATAAGTTTCAATGGTATTGAGTGCAGATTGCAATTTGGTTTCTATGTTAAAACCAAGTGCATCTGAGGAAAATATGCAAGTATCATCAGCAAAGATAGCAGTATGACAGTCATTAAGGTGAGGAAAATCAGAAGTGTAGACATTATATAAGATTGGGCCCAGTACAGAGCGCTGAGGTACACCTGCATTTATGGACGTGTTACGTGAGACACAGTTATTTACGGTGACTTTAAAGGTACGGCCTGTTAAAAAAGATTGAATAATTTTAATAAGGTAAATTGGGAAATCCAAACGAAGAAGCTTATGTAGCAATCCTCCATGCCACACGGTGTCAAATGCCTTTTCGACATCCAACAGTACCATACCTGTGCTTTTACCTAAAATTAAATTGGTCTTAATATGATCTGTGATGCGATGAACTTGGTTGATCGTACTATGGTGCAATCTAAATCCGAATTGTTCTAATAGTAAGATATTATTTTGTTCGATGTGAGAAGTCAGTTTTTTATTTATTAATCTTTCAAAAAGCTTGCTCATTGGGCTTAACAGACTTATGGGCCTATAATTGCATGGCATACTGGCGTTCTTACCAGGCTTCAATAGGGGTACTACTTTTGCTATTTTCCAGTCTTTTGGAAAATAGCCCAGCTTCATGCAGGCATTAAAGAGGTCTAGTAAAAACTGTTTTCCAATATCAGGAAGATGTTTTAAATAGAGATTTTTAATGTGGTCAAAACCAGTAGATTTCCCTAGCTTTAGCGTTGATGTTATAGCCTTATTAAGAATTTTATACGATCAGAGTTTGCTGAAAGTGAATTGATTGCATTTAAAGATTGTATCACAACTGATTCGACATGGGCGTTGCTGGTGAAATTACTCGTTATGGAATGATTTGCGGCAAATTGATCAGCTAAAGCATTCGCCTTCTCCAGGTTTGATAACATCACACAGTTACCCGTCTTCAACGCAGGAATATAATTGTGCTTTCTTTTTATTATTTTAACAATGTTCCAAAATGGTTTACTAGATTTTTCTAGTGTTTGAAGCTTAAGATCCCACTTACAGTTTCTAAAGCTCCGAATCAGTTTGTTGATGCTAGAGTTCAGGATTTTAGTTTCGGTCAAATAAGAGTAGTTACGTGTCCTTACCCATAGAGACCTATATCTGTTACGTACTTTAATAAGTTCGAGAATGTAAACTGGAAGTTTATTTTCTTCTTTGAAAATTCTTGTCTTTTTTGGAACCGATATGTCTATGCTATCTAAGATACATTCGGTAAAAAACTTTACACGGGTATCTATTTGAGATTCCGAAATGTTATCATAAAGATCAGGATAGGAGAGAAGTCTTGACCGGACTTTATTTTGAAAGCGTATCCAGTTTGCGTTTTTAAAATCGAAATAAATATTACTATTTTCTTCTGGATTTAATAGAACACAGCATTTTACAGGTAGATGGTCAGAGTTAAGTTCGTGGATCACAACAGGTTGATTAAAGAACGTTGGCTCGTTAGTTAAAAAAATATCTAAGACCGATGGGTTTGATCGGGTATTAGAAGGTATGTATGTGGGGTGAGGAGGATATAAAATTTGAAATGGATATCTAACGCGTAGGTCGTATAGAACATTTCCCCATGCGTTTGCCCTTAGACAGCCCCAGTCCCTGTGCCTGCAATTCAGATCACCATCTAACAGGTAGGTATCATTTAAATTTATTAATTTACGTAAATCATTCCGTAAATCGTAACGCTTTGCAGCAGATGATGATCCACCAGGAAAGTAGACCGCAAAAATCTTTATTGAGCGCCCATTACAAAATGGTATCTCAATACCAATATTTTCTATTAATTTTGTTCCGACTATAGGAAGCAATTTGTGTTTAGTTTTTCTTTTAACGACGATGGCAACACCGCCTCCCCTACGCCCTATCCTATCAAAGCGATAACATTTATATTCATTATTACATAAATTTACATTCTCATCTAACCAAGTTTCAGTTAATAAACCAATATCTATATTTTGATTGCTTAAAAAAGCAAAATATTCAAAGGATTTTCCTCGAATGCCTCTAGCATTCCAACATGTTATATTTAATCCAATATTCATAATTATTTACCTTGGTACAAATACTTAATCGCTAATTGTGCAATAGTATAAAATTGTTCGGCCTTAGTGTTACAATTTCCTAAAAGCGTAATCATCTCTGCAGTCAGCGAATTGATTTCTTCCATAAGGAAAAGTAGATTGGTTCTCTTCGACCCAGTATCAATGTTGTTGGTGTTATTTGTGCACGCATTGGTTTGCATTGCTGGAGCTGAAGTAAATGTCCCCGCTGCTGTTGTGTTCGTTGGCTTAAGAGCAGGAAAGTCAGCGAGATTTGGCTCATATGTTCGAGTTGGAGCTGGAAGTGTAATTTTTGTTGTTGTTTGCGATCGGTTCTTGGCAAACATGCGCTCTCTGATAGTAACGAAGTTTTGCCTTCCAACACACTCCAGGTCAGTCGATTTATGGGTACCGTTACAGTTTGCACATCTAATGTTGTTGGATTTGCAATCGCTGGTCTCATGATTTTCGGAGCAATTTGCACAGTGTGTTTTCACATGACAATTCTTCTCTCCGTGTCCGAACATCTGACAGTTGTAACACTGTGTGAGTCAATTGCTCTGTCTTCGAGCGAAGTCCCATTTTATATGTGTTTTGAAGATGGAACGAACATTTTTCTTTAGGTCATTTAGTCGTACTGAACCGCTCTCCAGGAAGACAAGATAAAAGATGTCAACAAAATTGCCATGATCTTTTTTAATCATTTTAATGTTTAAGCATTTTAATTCGAGGCGAATCAGTTCATTTTTAAGGACTTCAGTTGGAACTTCGTCCAGGCCATATAGAACAAGCTTTAATGACCTAGCCGATGGATGATCGTGGGAAAAAAATTGCCAGTTCTTTAATTTTAGTTGTGCACAAACACTACTATGGCTTACAGCACTTTCACAAAATATTTTAATGCCTATTGACATTTTTTTAATAGCATAGTCGACGATATTTATTTCACGTAAGAGTTGGTGAACATTTTCGCTGCTTTTTTGCAACACACAGATGGATGGAATTTTCGATTTATTATTTGATACGGGAGGTGTTATAATTTCATCGCAATCGATTTCATTATCCGAATCAGGGTGACACTGCAGTGGCGCGAAATAGTTTGTTCTGGAATTGTTATGTCCTGAACTTGAACTCATTTTCAGATTTTTCAAGTTAGAAGACACGCTGTCTTCAGGATTGGGTGAACGTGTTCTCTTAATTTTGCTTTAGGTAAGTACCGCACTCCACAGAATAACATAAGCCGATTTTCGATGCTATACGCACTATCCGCACTATCCAGTGGTTTAACCGGTACTGATTTACCGACTAATTCAGCAATTTTTCGAACTGGTTTTCCTTCTCATTCAGTTTAACTATTAATTAATGATGCAAAAAATGGCTTGATGATGCATGATTTCAAAAAATGGCTTGCTTTTCGCTTAGAGCTATAACTGATAGTAAACGTGTTTTATGTAAAGTTTTTGATACTGAATAAATGTAACGTGTGTAGAAAAAAGAGTGCAACAAGAAAAAATTAAAAAAACGTCAAGGCTGATGCAAGCTTTGAATCTCTTCAAGTTGTAACTACCCAGCAGTTTCTTCGCCTGTCTTAGACCCTCAGTTTTTGTCCAGGACTTAGTCCTGTTTGTCTTCTCCAGTGATCGGAGTTCCTTTTTAATTTTGTGTTCCCCCATGCAGCAAAAGCATTCAGGGCCCACAGAGGGTGTGGCAGCCCCTCTCCTGGCAAGTTTGTCCGCCTCTTCATTACATTCTATCCCCAGGTGTCCTGGTACCCAGTAGATGGTGACGTTGTTTCGTTCGCCCAGTGTATTTAGTTTATCTAGGCATTCCCAGACGATTCTAAATTTGATGATCTGATTGCTTTGATAGCTGCCTCTGTCTGACATTACTACTGTGATGTCGCGTCTGCTGTAGCGTTTATAAAGATTGAGTTACATCTGTCAATAGCGCAGATTTCAACTTGAAAAATACTGGTGTAGCTGCCATGGGCTTGAATAGTTCAGTTCCGGGCCTAAACAACTCCTACCCCCGTTCCTTCCTCAGCTCTTGAACTATGGGTGTATCATTTAATTTATCAGCCAGCCTGTAGATCCCAGTTCCGTTGCTCCAGTCTTTCTTGTTACTCAATTTACGTCCCTAGGGAATGCCAGAAGGGGAAGCTTATAAGTCATTCTTATGGCTAATGCATTTTCCTCTTCCTATTCCTTTTTTGGCTATTCTTAAAACGTCCGATTTGCGATTTTATTGACCACCAGGTGCAATGCAGTAAACTCCAAAAGCACCTCCAGTGCTGCAGTTGGAGAGGTTATGCAGACACGTGATAGTCTCTGCTTTTTTTCTCGTAGATGTCAGACTGTTTTTTTTTTGCTCATGCTATTGCCCCATAGGTGATCACAGGTCTCACCAAAGTGAATGTATACTGCTGAGCTGAACCCCACGTCACATAAAGAGTTTCCACGTGTAACTTTGCTGACGCCGCGCCGCGCCATTTCATTACGATCGTACAATGGGTGCTTAAAATTGCGGTATTCTCTATTTTTCTTTGAACTGAATGAAAAATCCTTTTGTTATCGTGCAGAAATTTACAAGTTCATTAAATTGTGCACGATTATTTTATCAGTTGACGTTGAATGAACTTTTGGTTAGCCCTGTACTAGCATTCAACCAGTATCATCATACTCATACTATATAATAAATTAAATACTATATAATAAAGCAGTAACGCTCATTCTGTAAACACGGCTGGATCTCGGACTGGAGCCTCAACGGCTGGGCGGATTTGCTTGAAACTTCATATATGGGGTCCGTGGGACTATACCACAAGGCCAATTTGAAATTTTCATTCTACCCCCAAAAATTAAGGCACCTATACTTCATTTGGGATCGATTTTATAAAATGCGGATTTTCTAGAAAACGGCTCCAACGATTTTGTTAAAATTTCATACCAGGTTTTTGCCTAAAAAGTTGTACAACGGTACTTGAATTTTTAACCGATTTTCTAAAATTGGTCATTTTTCGGATATTGCTAAGTCGGTATTACCGATTTTCATATAGCAACCGTTTAAAAGTGAAATAGCAATAAGAACTAAGATGTAATGTGAAAAGAACAACATGTACATATGTAGGCATATGTATATATATTCCTCGCATGTTTTGCTCCTCTTGCAATACAATTGGGTATGAAAGTGGATGCATATGAATTAGGTTAGGTTAAAAAAGAAAACAATCCAATCCAATAAATTTGAGGAACAAATTATTCAAAAGTGCAACGAAATTTTCAAAAAATTAATTTAGCTACAGCTTTATTGATTGAGTTTGGGTTGAATTAAATTTCTATCGTGGAACATGGTAATGTTGTGGGCCCAACGGATGATGGTGCTGTTGTTGTCTTTTGCTTTCTTCCCTTTCTCCCAATTCTCCCTCTGCGTTATAGCTTATTCTATGAATTCAAACTAAGTTTATACGGCGCGGCGCTTAAAAGCACCCAAAAGGAATATACGGGCTACATATGAATAGCGAATTATTTATCTTCAGATGTAGGCATTGAATCTTCTAACTTCTTTTATTGGTAAATATAATTCACACAGTTATTTTTTTTACTTACATATATTTTTGCCTATTAAGCTCTGTAAAAATGTTCGTCAGTTTCGACTTGGGTCAGCTAGTGATATGATAAATGAGTACGGTAGAGGTGGCCGCTAGCACAGCGACCACAGTTGGTCTATTGTGCACCTTTTACAAAATCTTTAGAGGCTTGAGAATCCCTTTGACTGGAATACTTTTGTAGCCCTCTGCCGTTAGTACGTATGTATGTAGTATTTTGCTTTTCTTTTTGCTAGAGAAGGGCGATGACTTGGTTTTTATCTTCTCTTGTGAATCCATAGTAAGGGCCTGGTACAATGAATGCCTTGGTGGCTCCTTTTTTTTGGCCAGGATATCAGCCTTTTCGATGCCCTTATGTCCTTCATGCACTGGCACCCATATGAGTTTAACTATGTTTTCCTTGGCCAGCAGGTTTAGGTTTGAGTGGCATTCGAATGTAGCTTTAAAGAGCCTTTAGTACAGCTTGACTATCAGACATTATGTTTATCTTTGTTCTATTTAAGTTTCTCTCCAGTAGGATTTGTGCGCCTGTTTTGATGGCAGATAGATCCGCTGGGAAAATTGTGCCATCTTTATTGAGGGATATAATGTTTGTGACATCTTGGCCCCGCTTCCGTTGCCATTATCTGTTTTCGATTCATGCCCAACAATGGTACCATCGGTCTAGGTTCACTCTTGTTTAGTATACTCAGATGTCCCTTTACGTTACCGTCTGTGAATTTATACATCATAGATCGTATGAAGAGCGAAGGCTTGCTTAGCTGCTTCTTAGTGTATTGCTAAGGGACTCTAGTGGTTTTGTAGATAGTCCTTCCTTGAAACACCATTCCCATGTTAACTTTAGTGCAGCTTGCATAAGGTCTCCAATGATACCATCATGCTTTCCTCTTATTATGATTGAGATGTCGTCTACATAACCGATCGTTTTATACCTTTCCCATTTAGAGTAACTAGCAACTCGTCCACTAGAATTGACCATAGTAGGGGAGATAGAACTTCTCCTTGTGGGGATCCTTTGATAGTTTTGATGTTGACCGTTATATCTCCTAGGTTGGCTTCGATGATTATATACTCGAGCATACTCCTTATTCACCTGATAACGCAGTGATTGGCATCTAGTTTGACTAGTGGTCTAAAGTTGGCGTTGTCGTATGCTCCCTCTATGTGAATAAGTACGCTGGGGTCTTATCATTTGGTTCAAATCTTTTTTCCTCAGGTGGCGCTACAGTTCGGGGTGAACCATTTGTGTGTTCGTGTTATATTTTAGCATAAATGGATGGGACCTACAGTTTTTTGCCGACTCCGAACGGCGAGTTGAGAAGCTACTCGTGACAAATGATACTCTTTGAATGATTGTCAGACATTCGAAAGAAGTGGCACCCTGAAAAAACATTTAAGGTATTTTGCTGGGATTGAAACCGGACAGCTATTAGTTCGAATTCCATTTCTTTATCTTCTGTCATTTTGTGTACTGCAGTCAAAGTTGATATGTCTTTTTAATATATATAAACTGTTGTGAGTGGAATGGTGCGCTCTTAAGAGTGTCTGTTCTGTGCTCAATCCAGGATAATTGAATAGTTACATATTTTGAATTTTTGTAATTTCTGATGATTCACAGTATTTCTTTCCATTATTTACTATTTGTGCGATAAATTTCTAGTTGTGTTATGCTTTCGCAGTAGGAGTTATCCTCATTTAATTCGCATCGCATTCATCTGCGTTTGCCAGCAGCTGGATATTGCTCTTTAAAGGCATTTCAAAATCAAATTAAATCTTTCCATCAAATTACTTGGCCTCATTGGTTGTTGTTTTTTTTATATTTTAATTATAGTGAAGTATACTGTCAGGGCAGACTCCTTCATACGGTTCAAATGAATGAGCTCTTCAAAGACTCAAAGACGTTCGTCGACATGAAACTGAAATACGCACCGGATGTTACAATTCAAAAATTCGATGAGTTCATGCAGAGCAAAAACGATACTCCAACAAAGGAAGAACTGCAAGGCTTCGTTACTGTAAGTCAATGTTTCTTTTTTAACTTATAACAGTTAATGAAATTCAACCCTCTATAGGACCATTTTGATGATCTTGGCAAGGAATTCGTGAAATGGACTCCAGATGATTGGAAAGAGAAACCACGTTTCCTTGATCTGATTCGTGATCCTGATCTTAAGCAATGGGGTAGTGATCTCAATGGAATCTGGAAGATTCTTGGACGTAAAATGATTGATGATGTGTACAAGAATTCTGATTACTATTCCATCATTCCTGTTGATAATCCGGTCATTGTTCCTGGTGGCCGTTTTATTGAATTCTACTATTGGGACTCATATTGGATCATAAGGGGTCTTCTGTACTCTGAAATGTATCACACAGCACGTGGTATGTTGTCGAATTTCCTCTCGATTGTACAACGCTTTGGTTTCATTCCGAATGGTGGTCGTATCTACTATGCCAAACGATCCCAACCACCTCTATTGGCTGCCATGATAAAGTCCTATGTGGACTTTACCAAGGATGAACAATTTGCATTGGACGCTGTCGAAACTTTGGAACATGAGTTTGAGTTCTGGATGAATAATCATACTGTCAATGCGAAGGGCTATAATTTGACTGCCTATGGTGATAGATCGACCGGGCCTAGACCAGAATCCTATCGCGAAGATATTGAAACTTCAAATATATTCCCCACGACAGAGTTAAAGGAAGAACACTATTCGGAACTTAAGGCAGCAGCAGAATCGGGAATGGACTTTAGCAGTCGTTGGTTTATCAATGACAACGGTACCAATGCAGGCAATTTAACAAATCTGAAGACCCGCTCGATAATTCCGGTGGAGTTGAACGCAATCATGTATTGGAATGCGAAGATTATTGCGGAGTTCTATCTTTTGGCCAATAATGTAGCCAAGACAGCTGAATACGAGACCAAAGCTGAACAGATTCTAGAGGTAATTTGATTATCAGATTGATTGTTGAAATTTTGAAAGCACAGTTTCTTTTTCTTCTCATTTTGCAGGCTATTCAAGCAGTTCTTTGGAATGAAGAAGCCGGCGTGTGGTTAGATTATGATCTGATTAATAACAAACCCCGAAACTACTTTACACCCACAAATCTTGCGCCTCTATGGATAAAGGCATTCAAAACGTCCGACTCTGAAAAACTCTCGAAATCTGTTCTTAAGTACATTGATGACTTAAATCTTGACAAGTATCCTGGCGGTGTTCCAAACACTCTGCAGCACACAGGTGAACAATGGGACTTCCCCAATGTTTGGCCACCAATGCAGTACATTCTCGTCGAAGGCCTTGACAATCTAAGAACACCAGAGGCAAAAAATTTGTCCACTAAATGGGGCCATCGATGGGTGCAGTCGAACTTCGCAGCTTACAAAGATGCACGGGCTATGTTTGAAAAGGTATGTTGAGATCAGCGGCATTTTCTTTTCAGAACTAATAATTTTTTTTTCAGTACGACGCAGAAACATTCGGAGGACATGGAGGTGGTGGTGAATATGAAATTCAAACGGGTTTCGGTTGGACTAACGGTGTCATCATTGAATTTCTAACCAAATATGGTGACTCAATCACTCCAGTTAATACACCAGCAGGTGAAGCAACGAAAACTAATTGATCCAAAAAATGTTTGTTGGCTGTTAAATGTGTTTTGTCCAACGTCCGCATACCTACACAAACACAAAAAAATAAACATAAATAAAATTAAAATGAACTAAAAAACAAACAGAAATGTGATAAATGCAAAGTTTAAAGTTTAGAGATCCAAGCCAAAATTGAATACCGCTATTGTTTATGCAATCGTTTTATAAAAAAATACATAAGAGCTGGTACACCAGGAACTATCTGTCTATATATGTATCTACTCGTATATATAATTTTATCACCATTAATATCCACACACACACACACACGCACACACAATATATTAGAATAACAAAAATATCCTGTTTCGTGCAACAAATTCTTCACTGTAATTTGTTCAACCCATTGTTCACAATCTATAACCGACACAGTGCTGCTGACAAACTTGACAATGTAAGTGTTTGTTTCATTAATTTATATGTTTCATTGTTTAAAAAAAAAAGTTTATCTGTTGCGCTTTTGCTTATGCCTTTATATATTCTTTGCTTACTTTTATGTTTAAATTCTACATCTAACCTATTGAGTCAGATTTAAGTAATAAGTTAGATGAGTGCGTCGAAAAGTATTACTGGTTAACATTATTCAACGTTACGCTGTTTTTAATAGCATCCTTATTTCATGTAGCTATTATTATTATTATTATTGAAGGGTGAGATGCACCGCGACCTTAAGATCTATAATGCCCCCTACAAGTCCTAGACGAAGGAACATCACTCTCGTCAATATTTCTACTGGGATTGGTTAGAGAGATCTTCGCTCACACCTAGCGCAGGTGAGAAGTCCATAGGTTATAGCACCTCCTCCAGACCAATTTCTGTGATAAATCGCAGAAGGGGATCTTCCATAATTTATTAGTCATTGTAGCGTGTTCCCTATGGCTGATGCGTTTTAAATTTCCTATTCCTTCTTTGGCCATTCTTAGAAACATCATATTTGCGGTTTCATTCACTTTAAGATGCAGTGGAGTAAGCTCCAGTAGCATCTCCAGTGCTGCAGTTGGACAGGTTTTCATTGCACGCATGCTAGTCTCTGTACTTTGTTTAGTGTGTTTCTCGTAGATGTCGGAGTGGTAATTTTTGCCCATGCTATTGCCCCATAGTTGATCACAGGTCTCACCATGCGAATATACATCCATCTAAGAATATGAGGTCGACAGCCCCATTACTTACCGGCTATGCTTTTTCAAATCATAAGTGCACGAGTCGCTTTCTTGGTAACCTCTTCTGCTTCTTCCAGTTGAGTTTACTGTCAAGTTACACTCCTAGGTATTTGACTTCTGGTACAGGAGTGATGATTATTTTTGAGAGGGTAATAGTCTTCAGGTGTGGAAGCTGTCTCTTTGTTGTAAATGGTACCCGCGTTGCCTTGGCCGGGTTGATGTTGAGTCCCACTTTATTGCACCATTGTTTTGTCACTCTAAGGTAAGCTCTTTTTGTATTATATGTCAGGTTTCTTCGTATTTTCATCGGGCAATTAGGACAATGTCATCAGCATAGGCCTGGCAGTCAATGCCGAGGTTGGTTAGTATTTCCAGTAGTTCGTCGGCGACAAGACTCCAGAGCAGTGGTGATGGTACTCCCCCGTACGGGTAACCCTTAGAGTCATTTCACACATACCCGGCTGCCGGCTAACCGGTACCGGATACCCGATCGTTGGGAATACATTCTTATCGGCGCGTTCACACCTGAAAACCGAAACCGTCCACGGTTAACCGGTAGCCGGCTGCCGGAATGTCGCCGGCTTTGCTCACTGCCACAGCCGGCTGCCGAAACCGGGTAAACGGTTCTCAAGTCAGTAGTGGATACATAAAATCAAAAAGCGCCTTCACACATGCCCGGTTGCCGTAGCCGGTTTTCGTTTTTCGACTCAACGATATGAAAACTGAAAACATACAGTAGATCGCCACGAATGGAACAAAATTCACATTTTATAGCTTGCTGTGTGCCGGCAGCCGAATGTGTGTGAAAACATACTTATTTTTTAAGAAAACCGGCTAACCGGGCCGGGTAACCGGCTGCCGGGTATGTGTGAAATGGCTCTTAGTGCTGTTTATTTTGATGGCATGAAGTTTCCGCCGATCTCGTACTCAGTAGCTCGCGTACTACCCATCTTATGATAGTGTCGTCAACGCCTTTCCAACTTAGTTCAGTTGAAGGTCTAATCGTTCCCAACTTTGAGTTATGCGCTATGTCTTCAAAGTAACCAAATATACTGTCAAATATGTACAAGTAAATGAATGAATAAATTAGATATTACATGCACTGCGATGTGAAGAAGAGCTATTGTGCCTCCTTTTGCAGAAAACCATAGTATCATCGATTTATATGAAAAACAAACTTTACCAGTCTAATGCATCGTTGTTCTTCCTTGCTCGAAACAATGCTTAACATTCCCAATGATCAGTGATTTTTAGTCAATTTATTGATATTGCGAAGGAAACAAAAACTGAATCTAGTCAAGCATGTAGTTTTGACATAAATATGTCTCGTGGAGACGCGGTGTAAGGGGTAGCACTTAGCACATATAGTGCAGCATCGTTCGAATGCGTCAACATGTTTATAATTATGTATAAAACATAGTTCCAGAATGTGGTGGGCATTTCCAACGACAATGCTTGCCATCGATATGGCCCCAAGGCAAAGAGGAAAACTCCATTTCTTAGAAAAATCCCGGGAAATTTCCTTGAACAATGCTTCTGTAGGTACCAGCATATGAATATGATGGAGTATTTGAGTATTTCCCATATAGCGTCTACTGTTTCGTGTACGATCGAACCGACTGTACTTGTACCCATTCGAAAGGTGAAGACTTTTGAAAGATGCCCGAGTAGTAAGATGTCTGCAATAAAAAAATTAAAGTTCATCACTTTTCTTCTTTCGAGACACCTTCCGCAAAGAACTACAGAAGAAGCCACGTCCTCGCTCTGGACTGGCAACAATGGGTCTCAGATTACCTGTAAATTACGTTGGAAATATTTTGATGGGGTGATACTCCTGTTCCCGATGATTTAATGGATAATTCTGATTTTCCATCCATGGAAACCCCAAGTCCATCAGCATCAGCAGTGTTTGCTTCTCACCTTGTTGTTTGCTCTTTGCTCCTCACTCTTTGCACTTTTCTTTGACAATTTTCGCAGCTTTACGCTTCCCTCCACTTCGTTTGGCTTTGGACCCTAAGAATGCTTTTTTAGGAGAGAAAGTAACCTAAATTTTACTAAATATCCTTTGCTGAATGCTAAACAACGCACTTTAAAATGAGACTTACAGCTTGCTTATTACATTTTTTTAATTTTTATACTTACCTATTATAATTTTTTTTTATAAAAAAATATTTCAGCCCCAGGAAAAGCTAGTTCCAAAACATTAATAAGTCTTGTTTCGGTAGCTGCTGTTGCAGTGATTCTGACCACAGTTGGACGATTTCTATGGTGAGGTGAGTTTCAACACGTCTTTTCCTTTTATATTTAAAAAATGTAAAATATTTCCCTTTTTTTAATTCCAGATTATCTAACCACCAACTAATCCGAAGAGTCCTTGCTGTTTTTCGTATAACTAATTGCATTCTGAGTTTTGTTTATTTTAAATTTGCGTAACAAGTTTTCTTTTCATTTTGTTTTTTTTAACAAGCATGTTGTGTTATTGTTAAAAATATAAGTATCTCTCTACATAGGACTTTGTTTTGAATTGTTTTGTTTGTTTATAGTTAAAGGCACTCTATAGATGACTTTAACCATTGTATTTATATCCTATAGTAATGACAAGAAGGGCATACAAATTGTTTGCAGGTTTCCTCGCAATCTCTGTGGCGCTGTTAAGAATATGATGTGTGTGTGGATTGTGTATAAGATAGGAATTTTGATTTTTAAAGTTTCGAATTGGTTTGTGTTTAGAAGAAAAGCTTACTCGAAAATATAGCTTGCAGGACAGAAATAGATTACGCTCACATTCTTATCTACACAACCAAAACGATGTTGTTGAGATAGGACATTATTCTGTGTGTATGCATGTAACGTAGCATAGCGGGCATAGAGTTGTCATCAGTCGTCAGCAGTGAGCAGTTGTCATCAGTCGTCAGCAGTGGGCAGTTGTCATCAGTCGTCAGCAGTGGGCAGTTGTCATCAGTCGCCAGCCGTAACCCGTAGTCAGCAATTATCAATAGCCAGCAGTATTATTAATTATTAAACCTTCTTTATTCTTTTTCATTCACTATAGTATTATTAATCAAATCAGTGTCATTTATGAATTTATGAAATAAAACACCCGTGAACTTAATCTTTTTTACATTTGGGGGCTCAACCGCACATTTGGCCACTTGACATACTTACAATTATCCGCCGGGAAAGCTGCTTGGAAACGGTTTTTTGTGAAATTCACGCTGAAATTGGTTCGGAAATAGTTAATCTTTGGTGGCGTGCAGAAAGGAAGCAGTTACACAGAGGACGAGGTGAACAGTTGGTTCATGAGTGGGAAACGTCAGTCACCTGAAACCACTACCAAAGTTAAGCGGCAGCTACCAACAGCGAGAGCGGGACAAAGATACATTACACGATCAGTACAGCCTAAAACAACGAAGATGAACGGTTCAAATGAATTGCCGAAAGACATGCTGCCGCAGCAGCCGGGGTCAAGCAACAGTGAGAGTGCAAAAAATAAAGAAAGTAAAGAAAAGGAGGAGGAAACAACGGGAGCAATGAAAATACAACAAGAAGAGAGTGAAGACAAAATTGCCCAAAATAACACAATGTTACAGCAGTTAGTTCAGTTACTGACACTAAAAATTCAGGCGGATGAAGTTAGCAAAGGAGACTCAAAGTTAGTCGTCGAGAATTTTTCTAAAATTATTCCGGATTTTGATGGAGAAAATATGCAAGTGCGACAGTGGGTAACAAACTTCGAACTTAATGCCGATGCATATGGACTAAACGACAAACAAAAATACGTACAAGCCCGAGCCAAAATGACGCGAACAGCCCAGTTGTTCTTGCAATCAACAACTGTGTATGAATACGGTGAGCTGCGCAAAGCATTAATAGAGGAGTTTGACCGTGATTATGTGTGTAGTGCCGAAATTCATAAAGAGCTTAGCGCGCGTTCAAAGCGAAGAGACGAAAGTTTTCATGAATATACCCTGCAAATGAAACGCATCGCTGCTCGTGGCATCATAGACACAGAGTCAGTAATTCGGTATATTGTGAGTGGCTTAAATCTTCAGAGTGATTTTAAGTACAATTTATACAGCTGCAAGTCTTACAAAGAGCTAAAAAATAAATACGAGGTCTATGAAAGTATATCCATAAACGAACAAAAAACAAACGTAGAGAAAAAGCAGTTTAAACCCAACAACAACCAAACCCTGTATGGCAAGAGTGAGAAAAAGCGTTATTGTTTTAATTGTGGTTCGGCGGAAAGATTGTAAAGGTGATGCGAAGTGTTTTCGGTGCAACAAGAGTGGACATATGTCAAGGGAATGTCCAAGCGGAGCACCTGTTAATGTGGTATACGACGCCAAGCGACTCAAACGGCTGACGATCAGCAACGTAGTAGTAGACGCGTTGGTGGATACAGGTGCTGATGTTACGATCCTGAGGAAGTTGGTGGTTAATAAAATCAAGGACATTGTGCTGCAAAGGAGCACGGCAACGCTGCGAGGTCTAGGCAGCAAGACAACTCAACCAGTAGGCTGCTTCACGGCGGACGTGACAGTCGACAACATGCAGGTCGTCCAAAAGTTTTTGGTGGTAACGGACGATGCCATTGGATGCGACGCGCTGCTGGGACATGATTTTGTTAGTAAATTTGAGTTTACTTCGACCGCGACCGGCTACAAGTTTTCTCCCCAGCTGGGGGAGGAAACTAAGGAAATAAATCAGATAAGTATTTTTAACATTGTTGAGGCAAATAATGATTCTGATATACCCCCGCAGTTTAAAGACGTAGTGCAAACAATGATCGACAACTACAAGATGGCCGGGCTTGCTTCAGAATGCTCGGTCAAACTGGAAATTGTACCAGATGGCGATATGGTGCCATTCCGACATGCACCAAGTCGCATTGCAGTCGGCGAGATTGAAGCAGTAAAGAAACAGATGGACGAGTGGCTCGAGGCGGGCATTATACGGCGCTCCTCGTCCAATTTCGCCAGCCGTATTGTCATCGTGAAGAAGAAAGACGGAACTAACCGTGTTTGCGTCGACTTTCGCCAATTAAACAAAATGGTGCTTAGGGATTGCTTCCCGGTGCCGGTAGTTGCGGACGTGCTGGGCAAACTTCAAAAGGCGAAATACTTCACTATAATGGACCTGGAGAACGGATTTTTTCACGTCCAAATCGAGGAAAGCAGTAAGAAGTATACAGCGTTTGTCGTCAAGGATGGGTTTTTCGAATTCAATTGAGCGCCTTTTGGATTTCGAAACTCGTCAGCAGCTTTCATTCGTTTTGTAAATCACGTATTCCAGAATCTAATTAATGAAGACATACTGGATCTCTACATGGATGATATCATCATACACGGAGTAACAGCTGATGAGTGTCTCGCAAAGATGAACAAAGTTTTCAAAACAGCAGCAGCGGCCGGTCTTAAAATTAAGTGGAAGAAATGCCGCTTTCTGCAGTCCTCGGTCCACTTCCTAGGGCACACCGTTGAAGCGGGACAGATAAAGCTCGGTATAGAGAAAACAAACGCAGTCAACAAGTTTCCTGTACCAAGAAACATCAAAGCCGTACAATCCTTTTTAGGACTAACTGGGTTTTTCCGCAAATTTATAAGGAATTATTCGCAGATTGCAAGGCCGCTGACAAACTTGTTGCGCAAAGGGACCGAATTTAGAATGGATCAGGGTGAGTTGCGCGCATTTCACCTGTTAAAGGAGGCATTGGTCAGCGAACCCGTATTAAGGATATACAACAGAGAGGCAAAAACTGAGGTACACACAGATGCCTCAAAGGAGGGATTTGCTGCGGCGCTGTTCCAGTGGTATGACGGTCGGCTTTATCCGGTATTCTATTGGAGCAAAAAGACCACTGAGGCGGAAGCACGGCAGCATAGCTACATACTAGAGGCTAAGGCTATTTGCCTGGCATTTAAGAAGTTCCGTCACTATCTTTTAAGTTGGTAACGGATTGCGCCGCATTCAAACAAACTCTGAGCAACAAGGACGTTCCTCGTGAAGTTGCGCAATGAGTCGTTTACTTGCAAGACTTTGATTTCGAGGTGGAGCACCGAGCGGGCGAGCGGCTGAAATATGTGGACTGTCTTAGTCGCTATCCTGATCAGATTATGTTGGTTTCATCAGAGGTGTCAGCTCGAATCAGGAAAGCGCAGCAGGAAGATGCTATGATTAAAGCCGTTTCAGAAGTTCTTGTTAGTCGCCCGTATGAAAACTTTAAGCTGAAAGGCGGCCTTATGTTCAAAGCAGTGGACGGTAGAGATCTTCTGGTAGTGCCAAAACAAATGGAAAGGGAAATTATTGCCGACGCTCATAGTGCTGGACATTTTGCCGTTCAGAAAACCATGCACGCTGTTCAGCAGAACTACTGGATACCACACTTGGAAGGCAAAGTCGCGCATGTCATACGCAACTGTGTAAAATGCATTATGTACAACAAAAAGCTGGGCAAAAAGGAAGGTTTCTTGCATCACGTCGAAAAAGGAATCATGCCGCTGCATACTGTGCATGTGGACCATCTCGGACCTATGGACGCCAGCTCAAAGCTGTATAAGTATATTTTCGCCATGGTTGATGGATTTGCGAAATTTGTATGGCTGTACCCAACAAAGACTACAAGCTGCGAAGAGGTGCTTAGGAAGCTGGCTGAATGGCCTGCAGTCTTTGGCAGTCCAGCTCGCATCGTGAGCGATCGAGGAGGGGCGTTTACTTCAGGTATGTTCGAGGAGTATACAAAGGCGAATGGCATCGAACATGTGTGGAGCACCACAGGGGTACCAAGGGGCAACGGTCAAATTGAAAGGGTCAATCGATCGGTGCTGGCGATCATATCGAAGCTATTAGCGGAGGAGCCAACAAAATGGTTTAAGTTTGTGCCAAAAGTACAAACAGCTATTAACAGTACAATCCACGTATCTACTAAGAGATCCCCGTTTGAATTGATGTTTGGCGTCAAGATGAATAACAAAGTTGAAGATCGTATTATACAGCTACTTCAACAGGAGATGAACGACAACTTTGATGACGAAAGACAGCAAATGCGGCAAAGTGCAAGAGCAGATATTCAACGAGCCCAAGCCTCTTACAAGGAGCAATTCGATAGGAAACGCAAAAGCGAGTATGGGTACAAAGTTGGCGACCTAGTTGCAGTACGTCGAACGCAATTTGTAGCAGGTAGGAAGTTGGAAGCGAATATCTCGGGCCATACGAAATTACCAAGATCAAGCGTAATGGGCGGTTTGAAGTACGTAAAGCTGCAAACGTCGAGGGGCCCCAAAACACGGCCACAAGTTGTGACAATATGAAATTGTGGAGGTATGCAATAGACAACGAGGATCCCTGGTCATCGGAGACCGATGAATAATCAGGATGACCGAGTGTAACGTAGCATAGCGGGCATAGAGTTGTCATCAGTCGTCAGCAGTGAGCAGTTGTCATCAGTCGTCAGCAGTGGGCAGTTGTCATCAGTCGTCAGCAGTGGGCAGTTGTCATCAGTCGCCAGCCGTAACCCGTAGTCAGCAATTATCAATAGCCAGCAGTATTATTAATTATTAAACCTTCTTTATTCTTTTTCATTCACTATAGTATTATTAATCAAATCAGTGTCATTTATGAATTTATGAAATAAAACACCCGTGAACTTAATCTTTTTTACATGTATCCCTTTTTCCTTTTATTAAATTGTTTTCAGGTTATTCTGTTGGTGAACTCGTATGTTTCTGTACGATACGAATAAATTATTATCTTGTTTTCATATTCCTACACTAATGTATGTACATATGTATGTACATATGTGTGTATGTAATGTATATGTGTACCTCATGTGTGCTGTAGTTGGTATGCATATTATACTACATAATGTGATTATAATTTATAAGTACATAATTACATATGTAGGACATTATGTATTTGCATCATATGTCACAGCTGATTTTCATAGTCCTTCTGGCGGTAATGTTATTTACCTTTCTAGGCCTCTAGCTTCTGATTTCTGATCCAATTTTTATGTTTCACCAGAACCACTATGAGGACGTGGTGGACCGATGGTTAAATTTTATTTGATTAAGAAAGAATAAGGGGGTATTCTATTCCATATAAAGAGCTCCTCCTACAGTAGTAGGAATTTTTAAAATTTTAATTTTTTTTTCTACAGTATTTTGCAAAGCATTTTCAATTTTTTTTCAAATACCTACAGTGATTTTGTATTTTAACTACTCTAAAAAAAAGGCAGAATTCGAATGAAATACTGAGTTGAAAGTACTTGCGTTGAGTTTATTATTTAAAAGAAAGCAAATAAATCCCTAACATATACCGTTGATGTTTTATAACAAATAAAAAAAAAACGAACACATGCAATTATTTTTTTTTAATATGTAGGTATTTGGTACAATACAAAGTATTATAGCTAAATTGTTTCTTATTATTCCTCACACCTTTTTGGTATGGACCAAATAAGGGAGTTTATTAGCTAACAAAACATCAGAGAAAAAAAAACTTGCAAATATTTTCCACAATACTGGATGTACTGCCAAGATAACAAAAAAACCATTTGTGCAGTGAAAATGAATTTACAGTATGTAGCTGTAAAGGGAGCGTGCATCCACATTTACCAACTTCTTGCGATAGGCGCACGTTTGCGACAGAACATTTTTTTTATGGTTTTAGTTCCTCTGATGTGTGCCCATAAACACAAATACAAACTTATTCCAATTGGTTAACGTTTTTTTATGATTTGGGAGGACAGGACCTTATTAGGCGCTGGGCCTTATTTGGGTCGCCTACCTTACAAATTTTTCAGAATTTTTTTTTTTGAGTTAATCTACATTTCGCCAACCACCCCCTCAATTGTTTCACAATACATTTTTGAGTGATAAGTTATCTCAAATATACATACATATGTACATAAGTGGACCACCGTAATGTATAAATGTCCCAAATTTCAAGTTTCTAGGTACAGTAGAATTTCGGAAAGATGAACGATTCCAAAAGATGAACTACCCAGAAAGATTAACGGAATTTATTCACCATTGCAGTTTTGTAAAAGATGAACAGGCTGATTTTTAGATACTTGAACAGATGAACGCTCTACCCACAAATTTGTTTTTCTTCCTTATTCGTATTTTAGTTATTTCTAGTAGATTCATATAACCGTCATTCTTTGGAAAACTGTTCTTTTCTGCTTGATTTTGCATTTTTGCATTTCATTTCGTTTGTTTGCATACCAGTGTGAAATGAATTTACTTACTTAGTTGGCGCTACAGCTCGAGGTGAACCGGGGCCTGCTTCTCGCAACCTGCTTCTCGCAACCTACAGTTTTTTGCCGACTCCGAACGGCGAGTTAAGAAGCTTAATCGTGACAAATGATACTCTTTGATGCTTGTCAGGCATTCGAAAGAGGTGGTACCGTGGAAAAAACTCTTTTAGGTGTTAGACCCGGCCAGGAGTTGAACCCGGGCAGCATTGCATGGTAGTCCAACGCACTAACCACCACGGCCTCGGCGACCACAGTGAAGTGAATTTATATAGAGAAAAGATGCCACCAGTTAAAGGCCGAGTAAAGTTTGTAAATTTAAAATAAAAGTGCAAAGTGTTGAAAGACATCTTAACCAAAATTAAGTACCTACCTACCTACGTAAAATTAAGTACCTATAGGTACTCAAAAAGATTAACATTTCGAAAACATGAACAGGGCCGGTTTTTTATTCGTTCATCTTTCCGAGATTCTACTGTATAATAGTTCTTGATGTTTTTATCGTGACCAACGTTCAAAACCAGAGTTCAAAACCATATGGGTAGGTTACGTTCGAAACCCTAAAAACGAAACTCCGGTCACATTTCCTTTTCCCTTGAAGCAATTTCTATAAGCACAAATCATTTCTGCGAAAAAAACAAACATGCGCATAACCCATTCGCTTATGGCAGTGAAATGAAATACAAATATACTCCAAACAATAGTATAGGTATGCTTATGTTGTAAAGTAATTCAGTGGGAAATGGAAGCATACAATCATGCATGCTGAAGCGATTCCTTGGAAGGTTGGAAGGCATGACTCTCCGTATCCTCTTCCATATCCTTTTTACATTAGTAGGTCCGCAGAGGGAAGCAATCCACACTTTTAAAAAGATTTTTTCGGAAGCACATCTCAGTGATTGCTTCTCAATGTATCACTTATACATCGCATAGAATGTTTTCCTAAAAAATCATTGCTTCCAAATACCTTCTCGGAGGAGCGCTTCCCAAATTTCCCGCTGGGAAATTCTTGAATTCAACTTGTTGTTGTTCTTACGCTACCTCTTGCTCTTTTCATTTTCCCCACATTACTAACCCGCCCTTTAGATCAATAGCTTTTTTTCTTTTCACAAACCATAATTAAGAACGACAAATAAATAAACAAACAAAAAGCTCGTTTTCAGATATTTTCTCATTTTGGTACAACTATCGGCATCTAGTGAGGTAACCTGCAAACGTCCTTGTCATTACTATAGGATATAAATACAATGCTATAGGATATAAATACAATGCTATAACTTAAGTAATTTAAATATTGCATTTGTATTACTTCAGTATTAGGTTAAAATAAAAGATATAATATGTATAACAAGAAACTATGCTATGAATTGCCGTCACTTACACGGTCAATCAAATGAAATCAATCACCGTGTACGTGTAAAAATCAAACACGTTTTGATTTTCGTCAACCAAGCGATGTGACACAAACCATCATAATTTCACTAACACATTTAAGTGATTGATGTCAATTTGATTGACCGTTTTAGGGCTGGCCAACTTTTATATATACGCTATTTATCCCGAAAAATGGCATGGTTTTCAGAAAATAAAGGGTGATTTTTTAGCTGGTTTGGTTTTGGCAACACTGGTTTTGACAGCTGACGTGTGTTTAGTACCTTGTGTCACTGTCAAACAGCTTCAGTTTGGTTTGCAATTTAACCATGGATCGTCTTACAAATGAACAACGCTTGCAAATTATTGAATTTTACTATCAAAATTCGTGCTCGGTTCGAAATGTTCATCGCGCGCTGCTTCCATTTTATGATCGGCATTCTCGACCTTCTGAGCAGTCTATTCGGAAGATTGTGACCAAATTTCGCACCAAATTTACTTTGTTGGACATTAAACCACCAACACGTTTACGTACTTTGCGTAGTGAAGAAAATATTGCGGCCGTATCAGCTAGTGTGACAGAAGACCGCGAAATGTCGATTCGGCGCCGTTCCCAGCAGTTAGGCCTTTGTTACAGCACTACGTGGAAAATTTTGCGGAAGGATTTGGGCGTAAATCCTTTTAAGATACAGCTGGTGCAAGAACTAAAGCCAGCCGACCTACCACAACGCCGAATTTAATTTAATTAATTAATTTAACAGTTAATTTCACGTTTCGGGCCGGTCAATTGGCCGCCTAGATCGTGCGATTTGACACCATTAGATTATTTTTTGTGGGGGTATGTCAAGGCTAATGTCTATAGGGACAAGCCCGCTTCGATTGACGCACTGGAAGCCAACATCCATGCATTCATTCGTGATATACCGGCCGATATGTGTGAAAGAGTATGCCAAAATTGGACTCAGCGGATGGGCTACCTGAGACGCAGCCGCGGTCAACATTTGTATGAAATTATCTTTAAACATTAAATTGCAAGGTTCAAACTATCGATTCAAATAAATATTTCATTCATTTTTTCGAATTTTTTGTGTTTTTTTTTTTAAAAAAAGTTCTCAACCTCTTAAAAAATCACCCTTTAGTAAAAATACTGCATATTGGGAGGGAAAACTATAATAAATATTACACAGCCCTAACTCAATAATGGCTTATCAGATTGAAAAACAAAAAAATAGGTGAAATTTGTAAATTTATCCGATTCATTTGAGATATAAAACATCCTCCTGGGTTGTCCTGAAGCTGAGCAATGTTCAAAACAATTATTCAAAGCATTGCCCACAATTTTCTTTTAGCGCAGACCACTGCCGGCAGTCGGGCAGCAGTGGGTATCGTTGCAATAGTGTGTGTGTGAGTATATGTGCGCACTCTACCATGTTCATTATGCTTTGCATTTCAATGTTCTGCAATCATTATCACTATTTGCGGCTCTCCCACTCAACCAATCTTAACAAATGAGGTGTCAAAAGAAAGAGGATTTTCTAGAGCAGTTATTTGAATTTTAAGAGTATAATTATTATTAACAATCTCGCATGTCGAAAATCTACAACCTATTTACGAATAAAATGGCTACCTACTGGCCTCTAGTGTCCTAGTGGCACCTTGTTCCAAAAAATTAGAGCTACTTTTCGTGATAGAGATCCTGATAAATATTAAGATTAAGTGTTAGCAAATTGTTTACATTTATAAAATCAGAGTGCATTTCGTCATTGCTCCAAGACATTATTTTCTTTAGACACCTCGTTTGTGAATATAGTTACATACGTTGAAATAATGTTTTTCCATAATAACTTCATTCACATGCTTTTTTCAAAATTATTTATACTGATGAAGCCTTCAATCAGTGTTAGAATCATTGAAATCGGTGCGGAAATAAATTCTCAGGAGGAATCACAGGCTCTTGCGCTAGCGATTTAATTACATACATAGAAGATAGATGAGGCGGTTTTTTTTTTGTATTGTTGTTGTTTTCTTTTTCTTTTCAATTATTCTTATTCGTGATGAGATGACAGAACAGAGTACATATGCACCTACAAGCTGATAATCACCCCTGTGATCAATTCCGACCGGATTGAAAACGCAAACCGATTTCAAAAAACGGACGAAATGAAAAAGGGTGTGCTGAAACTCGCCCGAAATGAAACAAATTCGAAATAGGGGAAACCTATCGTCGTTGAACGGCTGCATATTTGCGTAGGCAGCGAAAACAAGGGTTGAACAGACAGCACCAAATAAAAAGCAGCCCATACACAATTCAATTCAATTGTCAATTGAGTTTACACATGAATTTATATTCGGCCACACACTGCACCAACTGAGTTGAAGGACTTTGTATTAAATGCCACAAATATCTGGAATTTTCTTTATGTGTGCGTTTAAAGTCATCTTATGCTGACCATACACCATTCAACTCAACCGTCAACCTAGTCGGTTCGTGGTGAAATCAACCCCTGTGTGGCGCTGTCAGTGATCGATTTGAAGGTTGACGAGCTGTTTGGGGTAAAATTAAAGGATTTTGATTTTTGGAAGTTGATTTCAACTGTGTGTGGGGAAGTCATTTGATTTGCTGTCAAATTGAGGGGAATTTGTACTAGGCTTGTGCAATCCGTGAAAGTGTGTGTGAGCGAAACGTAAACAGTAAGATGACCTTAAACGCACACATAAAGAAAATTCCAGATATTTGTGACATTTTATACAAAGTCCTTCAACTCAGTTGGTGCAGTATGTGGCCGAATATAAATTCATGTGTAAACTCAATTGACAATTAAATTGATATGTGTATGGGCTGCTTTACTGTTTACGTTTCGCTCACACACACTTTCACAGTTTGCACAAGCCTAGTACAAATTCCCCTCAATTTGACAGCAAATCAAATGACTTCCCCACACACAGTCAACGGAGTTGAAATCAACTTCCAAAAATCAAAATCTTTTAATTTTACCCCAACCAGCTCGTCAACCTTCAAATCGATCACTGACAGCGCCACACACGGGTTGATTTCACCACGAACCGACTAAGTTGACGGTTGAGTTGAATGGTGTATGGTCAGCAAAATGATTTCAGTTGCAGTAGGATTGCTGTGTAGAACGGTCGTCAGTGAGGCGGCCGGCGGCATCCTTTCTATGCACCCACAGTAGCGAGTATTCATATCTTACAGTCAAATATGTACGCAAAACTTAAAAAAAAAGAACAAGCAATAAAACTCTGCGTGCTTGTCACAAAGTAAATTCCCGGAAAAGGGTAGTAAAAAAAATAAAAAGGGATCGTGGCAGGACATCCTCGAGGAAAGAAAATATTTGAATGGAAAAAAAATCCTGCCTTACAAACTAAAGAAAAAAAAAATGAGGTTTGTCCTACTCTAAAAAGTAAACAAAACATTTAAGATGTGCTAGGTGAAATTGTTCCCCTACGAATTTCAACTAGAATCTCTTATTCTGTTTCACCGACAAAAAAATTTCCGACTCGCTGTTTTGCTAAAACCCCTTGCCAAATCAGGATATTTTGCCATGAAGTCAATCATTGATTGATTGATTTTGGTTGAAATTTGTATGTTTTCCCCTAAATTAGGTAGAAATAATTAATATTTTATGTATAAATCTTCTAAAACATACATTTTGAGTCTTCCGGATTCAATTTCACCAACACAAAACCGAACGAATTGAAAACGTCAATTTCTTTGCGTTTTTCAATTCCGACCGATTCTCAGCACACCCCTAATTCGTTCGAATTCGAAGAAATCCGAAAATCATCACACAAAACTGCGAAAACGTAACGGAATGGATTTCGACCGAAAATCATCACAGGGGTGAATATTTATGTAAGAAATTGGATGAAAAGTTTTTATAACAGCGGCGGTTGAGTGTGTAGTGTAGCGCGTCGGTTTTTCTACTTTTGCGCAGTACTACTGAGTTTAGGGGTCCCAAATTCGTTTCCTGGCGTCGACTTCTGCGAATGGAGTGGATTCGATGAGTATATGTATATATATGCGATTGGCTTGAATTTTATCGCACATAGACTAGTTATAAATTACTTTCTTTCCAATAAAGTGGATCTCTACACCCCATCCGCGTGATGTTTACACATAGCTCGGAACTGTTGGATACAGTCGCATCATTTTTTTAATATAAAAATGTTATTGTGTTTGGTCTTTTCGAGTGACTAACTTTTATTTCATTTGGTATGATTTTTAATTTATTTCAATAATTTTTTACAGGAAATCTTGAAGCAGATAACCGATAAGGCTGTGGCTGATATTGATTCTTGAGAGTGTAAATATGTTGTAATGTTTTTTTATAGTATGTTAATGATATTAAAAAAAAATATTCCAAATAAAGAGTTTCATTTGTTACATAAGCGATCTTTAAAAATCGGTCCAACAGAAGTGGTTAATTAGTTGAACTGGGGAACTAAATCCAAGCACTAACATTGATCACGTCTTCCTATTCAATCCTTTGTTCCGACATCGCAACAAAAAAAAGGTTCATATGCGTTAAAACATCAGTATTGTATAACCCACGCCTAATGAGAGCGGATATAAGAAACTAGACGTTGGGATCTCTGTGGACTAATTCGTATAAAGTATTTTGAAATACCTACATACATACCATTTCCTGCCATAAGTTCTGTTTTAAATTCAAACTTACTTAGGTGGCGCTACAGTCCGGGGTGAACCAAGGCTTCAACCAACAACCCTTTCCAATTAGCCCGGTCCTTACCTAACTGCCTCCAGTTGAGCACTCTAAGTTGGTTGAGGTCTTTTTCCACTTGTACGTGCCACTTTAGCCAAGGTCGTCCTCTGCAAGTGTGGATTGTAAGTATTTGAAGTTTGAATAAGTGGCATTTCGAAAGAAAGTGGCATTTGTTAGAGTATGTTTATTTTTGCATTAATTTAAATTTTATTGCGAATAAATTAATTTAAAAATCAGCCTATATAAGGCACGGGATGTTAGTGAACTGGAATACGAAGTTCTACTTCATTGTGTGCATTAGTTTTTGTGTTTATCGAATCGTAAGATTGACAGGTAAGAGGGTCACATTGAGATTTATATATTAGTATGATATGATATGATACCTACTAAAAGTCCAATAGCAGGATACTCCAGGGAACCAGAACTGTCTTCCGGCTTACATAGTTTCGCTATAGTGCGATTTATAGATATTACAGAACAAAATATTTTCTTAAAGTGATACCACGGTTTCCATGCTTGGGTTTATAAAGTCGAACGAAATATGATATTAAGGTGTAACATTCAGCCCTATCGTGGAGTCCGCCGGGGGGAAAGATTCACTGTAATTGAGCATCGGTATCGTTGAATCCGGCGAAGTAAATCATTCCCTTGTCGGCAATGTGAATGAGTTTCACGGCATCGTGGAAAACGTTCGAATCGGATCTCTCCATACAAAATATGACATTTCTCATCCGCAGCCCAAACGTTGCGGATCTCATACTGTTGATTTGATTAAAAAATGTATTTTGCACTAAAAAAAAGGCTAATATTTGATTAAATTAGTGCTTTAACACCCTAAATATGTTTATTTCCCAACACCATATTGGTGATTTCCCTCAGAAAAAATCGTATGCAAGCTGCTAATTTCACATCGGAAGAATTTGAAAATGAGCTGCGAGTTAGATCCAATTGCCCCTTATTATGAAAAATTCGATTTATTTAGTTGCACATTTTTAATAAAAAGGCAAGATTAAACTGTTCTGAAACAAATTTAAAAGAACATTTGTTACATTTGGTAGCATACTTTTATAGAAATCGCACGAGTTTTTTATGTCTCAAAATGCTTTGGGCAAAATTTGCCCAAAATACAGGATAAAAAGCCTACACTCGTTGAAAATAGCAAGTACACTTAATCCTGTTTGTACACGAAGAATACGTTCCCGAGAAATTCGTTAAGCGGATTTGTAAAAAGAAAGTTTTATTTTATGTCTGTCTGACAAATGCTGTGCAAGAGCACTGCTAAGACCAGAAATATCATGGACATCTTGATCCATGATTCCATTGATCTCTGCGCCAAAAATAGCACTTTCAACACGAGTTTTGGTAGTTTTATGAAGAATTTCGTTAATCAATGGCTGTATCTCCTTTTTAGCTAGGCCTTTGAATAATTAAGTAATAGGCCAATAATCTTCAGATTATGTTGAAACATTTCAGCTCACTGCTCATTACAAAATTAGGGGAAAACCCGAAATTGAAAATTTCTGGCCGTTTCATTCGTGTTATTTTAATTCATCGTGTAAAAAGAGAAATACGGGGGAGTTCGTAAACGCAAGACTTGCAAAATATCTGCAAAGCAAATATTGCAAAGCAGTTGCAATGTCAAAAGAATATGTTTGCCTTATACCTACAAAAGCAAATGTTGTGTGAAATGTGCAACATTTTTTTCATAGTTGCGTAGATGCTCTTGCTTTTGCGCAAACTACTACATTTTAGAACTCTTTGCTTTGCAGTAAATTTTGCTTATGTGTTTGCGAACGTCCTGCTTTGCATATTTTGCACAACATTGTTATGGTCACCAATAATTAACTGCAAAATATGGAAAATAAATGAATTTAAAATAAAACTACTTACCTTGTTTCCTGATGCTTGTCATTGCTTGATGTGTCATGGGCGTAATGGTTAAACGTCATCGTCTTCGATTTTCAAGTCTAAAGTCTTATGGTTGTTGTGTTAGATATTGTTCCCATTGTTCCCTGCTAAGGAAATTTATGTTGTCCCGACTAAGGTATTTTTTTTAACTCTCACAAAAAAAAAAGAAAAGGGAACGAAATATGGCCATTCTACCATATTCTACTCAAATAGCGGCAACGGTTTCAATTATATACTTACCATCTAACCGTCGGTTGAGCATTATTGTAGCATGTCTGATGTAATATGAAACACCCTGTACTGTCCGCATCATGTGTCAATTCATCACCACCTCTATTGTCACACTGACAGGAACAAATTAAATCTCCCACTTCTACTTTGGCCGCCGACTTGACCAGTCCTTCAACTAGTTTAGTAATTTTGAATTTGTTAAGTTTAGTACCTATTATAAAATTGTTATTGAAGTATTGGAATAATATAATAAAACTGAATTATATTGAATCATAACATTTGGCGACGAGGATTATGGACGAAGACACGCTAAGGAGAATTCTGCGACAGCAAAAAGAATGGATGGAAGAAATGTTGAAGGAGAACCGGAAAGCGATGGAAAATGTCATGAAGGAGGGGAATTCTAATCAACTTCCATCCAGCGCAATTCCACATTTTCGGATGTTTGACGAGCAGAAAGATAAATGGGACATATACCTTTTTCAACTTCAGCAGCACTTTTCCGCCCATGCTGTCGATGACGATAATTTGAAGAAAGCACACTTTCTTTCATCATGTGGTACATACCTAAATGAGTTACTCACAAAACTAACAGAATCAGAAGACGTAAGTTCACATTCATTTAAAGACATAATTAGTAGGCTAACCAAACATTTTCAACAAAAACTACATGTGCTGGCATCTCGATGTAATTTCCTACGACACAAAATGGCAACGGGTCAATCGTACGGAGATTGGATAGCAGATCTAAGAGGACTGGCGAGGCATTGTAATTTTGTATGCACAAACGAGAAGTGCAAACAGTCATATGCAGAGTTCCTGATAAGGGATATGGTCACGTTTTATACACCGCACGATCAAGTAAGAGCAGCAGCTACTCAGAAGAAGAATCCCTCGCTGGAAGAAGTAGAGGTGATAGCTGCCGCTTTCGAAGAGACACAAATAGCTTCGAATATAATGAAGAACGGAGCTCAGACAACAGCAACGACGCTGGAAGTCAATCAGGTGGCAAAGATGGATTCTCGTTTTGGTTACCAGAGTAAGTCAAATTCAGATAATTACATTAATCGAAAATCATGTATTAATTGTGGGATTAATCACGAGCGAAGTCAATGTAGGCATTTAGAATCAATTTGTGATTTATGCCATCGAAAAGGTCATATAAAAAATGTGTGCATGAGTGGTGATCAGAGAGGCAGGCATGTAGTAAAATTCCGCTCAAATTCGCAGCATCGTTCTAGGAACCGTGGTCGTTCAAAGCACAGGCATCAGGGGAATGCTGACAATAAAGGAAAGCAGTGGGTTCAATCAATTTATTGCGTTAATGAGAAAGAGCTTGCAGTGGGCAGTAACGCAGAAAAAATCGCAACGGTGGAAACAGTAGATGCATTAGGCATGAATGGGAACCCAAAACAGACTGAGAGAAAGGAGAATAAGGTGTTTGTCTCTCTCATGGTTAATAAAAAACCATGCGATTTGAGATTGATACTGGAGCTACTTGTTCCCTAATTGGTTTGAGTGGTTATGAGCAGCTAGGAAGTCCAATTTGTAATAAAACATCTAAGGTTCTCAAAGCATATGGTGGAGCAAACGTACCTATCCGTGGTGTTATTCAGGTACAAGTTATTATGAACGATGAGGTCCTACATTTGCCATTGATAGTCGCTAATAGCTCACATGGGGGAAACATTTTGGGTCTTGATTGGTTCGACGCACTCAAGTTTCGCATAGGCTCTACTAGTGAGGACGTTCACGCGGTGTCGATGGAGTCTCCAGACAGTTTGCAAGCTGAGGCGAAATTGCTTTGTGAGAAGCATAAAAGTGTGTTTAATAACACATTGGGATGCAGCAAATTGTTCAAAGCTCATATTACAATGAAAAGTGATTCTCAGCCAAAATTTTTTAAATATCGTCCGTTACCATTTGCACAAAAGGCAGCAGTAAAGGCTGAACTTAATCGTTTGGAGAAACTGGGCATTCTGAAACCAATTCAAACATGTCAGTGGGCTGCCCCCATAGTGGTGGTACCAAAGCCCAATGGTTCGGTACGCATATGTGGCGATTTCAAAGCATCTATAAATCCGCAACTGGAAGTGCATGGATATCCGTTTCCACGATTTGAAGAATTGTGCCATGAACTGAATGGTTGTCAATATTTCACTAAGATAGACTTGTCGGACGCCTATCTTCAAATTCCACTTGATGAGGAATCGAAGCAAATATTCGTCATCAACACCGAGTTTGGTCTTTATCAAGTACTGAGGTTACCTTTTGGTGCGGCCTGCTCGACGGCGATTTTTCAGCAATATATCGATCAATTACTGGTGGGATTAGAAGGCTGCGGGGCGTATGTAGACGATATCATCATCTCGGGAAAAAACAACGCTGAACATCTTCAGAACCTCAAAACTTTTCTCGAGCGATTAGAACAACATGGGCTCACCTGCAAATTGGAGAAGTGTGTGTTTGCACAAGAACAGATAGAGTATCTTGGCCATATTATAGACGCCAAAGGCAAGAGACCTTCAGATGAACGTGTCAATGCTCTAGTAAACCTACCCGCTCCAACAGATGTTAAAGGGCTTGAAGCGTTTATTGGAAAAATAAATTACTACAACCAGTACATAAAAAATTTTGCTCAACTCGCCGCACCTCTATATTTTTTAAGAGCAAAGGACCAGGATTTTGTATGGGGACAAGCACAAAAGATGGCTTTTGAAAGACTTAAGAATAACATTGCTAACGTGTCTCGTTCAGTTCATTTTCCGGAACAACACCCGGTAACATTAGCCACTGACGCTTCCTCACATGGTATCGGGGCAGTTATATCACGTATTTTCCCAGACGGTTCGGAACACCCGATCGCTTTCGCATCCAAAACACTTAGTGATAGCCAGAAAAAATATAGCCAGATAGAAAAAGAAGCGCTATCCATAATATTTGGCGTGCGTAAGTTTCACCAGTATTTGTATGGACGGGAATTTGAGCTTATAACAGACCATAAACCTCTGATCACCATTTTTCACCCAAATAAAAAGTTGCCCGAAATGACCCTCCACAGATTACAACGCTATGCCATCATTCTTATGGGCTATAACTACAAAATACGCTACCGACCCACTGGTCAGCACGGCAACGCCGACTGCTTGTCTAGATTACCAATGGGACCTGATAAACAATTCGATGAAGAAGAAAACGGTCTTGGTGTTGAAACGGTTTACACCACTTTATTGGAAGAGTTCCCAATCACAAGCAGAACTGTCGCCGAGGCATCTGCTAAGGACAAAACGATCCAGAAGGTTTTTAAATACATCATGAATGGTTGGCCCATCAAAATAGATCGAAACAGCGAAGAATTTGTGTCGATGTTGCCTTATTATAGAAGAAAAGTATGTCTTTGTGTTTGTGCTAACGTTCTTCTTTTACAGTCAGAGCATACGAGAGTAGTGGTTCCACCCGAGTTACGAAAAAAGGTTCTTTCCATGCTACACGAAGGACATTGTGGTGTAAGCTGGATGAAACAGATGGCACGCCGATATTGCTGGTGGCCTGGGATTGACCAGGATATTGAAAAGGGCGTTGCCAATTGCCAAGCTTATCAACTGCACGCGAATCATTCAACGAGGGAGTACAGTAGTTGGCCTACACCAAGCTCTCCCTGGGAAAGAGTGCATCTGGATTACGCTGGCCCTTTCCTTGGCAAAATGTGGCTTATTGTCGTAGACGCTTTCTCAAAATTTCCCTGGGTGGTTAAAATGAATTCTTCAACATCGGCAGCTACCATCGCTGCACTCAGATCAATATTTGCGTTGGAGGGCTTACCTCAAACCCTCGTTAGTGACAACGGGACACAGTTCATGTCCAAAGAGTTTAAAGATTTTTGCACAGCGCAGTCAATCCAGCACTTGACATCTGCTCCATTTAATCCGGAGTCGAACGGGGCCGCTGAAAGAATGGTTAGAACATTCAAGACATCAATCAAGAAGATTTTGGAAGACGGTGATAATAGCGATATCGCACTTCAAACATTTTTATCGACTTACCGTGCCCTACCAAATGAGACAGGAAGATCTCCTGCCGAGGATCTTCATGGCAGGCAACATAGAACATTGTTGTCAGTTTTGTTGCCGAACGTTGAGCGTGAGAAGATGGCTTCAGAAGGAAAATTTAAACCTGGTGAGGCAGTATTTGCCAGGCAGTACGTGAAAGGAAATCGGTGGATAGACGCTGTAATTTTAAAAACATTAGGGCGTCGAATGTATTTGGTAAAAACTATATATGGGTCTTTACGAAGGCATCAAAATCAGTTGCGTTTGCGTAAACTATTCTCAAGTGAAATTGGGAACTTGGCAGTGGGGGATAGTAACAAGAATAATTTAACTAACCCTTTTCTCTTTCAAGGCATTCACTCTGGTGCAGAAAGCGTTTTACAGTCAAGAAACAATACATGCGAAGTAGCTTCAGCGGATAGATCCCGGCCAAGTGCAAATCAAGAACAGTCTGAGGTTACCACCGAAGCCCAAGAGGCGGAGAAGATTTCTTCAACCGATGGCGATCACCTGAACCCAGCCAGCTCGAACACGACGTCAACAGAAGTCGCAGAGTTGCGAAGATCAACCCGAACTAAGAAGCAAACTGTGAGATTTGTGATTAAATAAGAAGGAGGAAATGAAACACCCTGTACTGTCCGCATCATGTGTCAATTCATCACCACCTCTATTGTCACACTGACAGGAACAAATTAAATCTCCCACTTCTACTTTGGCCGCCGACTTGACCAGTCCTTCAAGTTGAACTAGTTTAGTAATTTTGAATTTGTTAAGTTTAGTACCTATTATAAAATTGTTATTGAAGTATTGGAATAATATAATAAAACTGAATTATATTGAATCATAACATAATAATACCCTAAAATGAATTAATTATAAATGCATAGTTTCTGATTGTACTGTAGTCATCTTATGAATTTCTATGTTACTGTACCATCTGTCAAATGAATTATATATGTATTAGAGAATAAAGTTTTTGTGTGATTTTGGAACTTGGCGCGTTTACTTCAGTGGCGACGAGGATTTTTGTTAAATTTTCCGAACCTGGGCTGCGTGAACCCTTTCAATAAGAGTAGTAAATATTTCATAAATGGAAAGATCAGTTGTTGAAGATATCCTCCAATCACAGCGTGATTGGATGGAAAAGATATTGAAGGATCAAAAGACATGGTTCTCGCAAAATACGCGGCAAGCACCGGCAACTAGTACTTCAGTTGTCCAGCCATTCCCTGCTTATAAGAAAGAAGACAACTGGAAGACGTACCTTAAACAAATGGAACAACATTTCGAAGCATGCGGAATCACGGAAGATAACCAAAGACGCGTATTTTTCCTCTCTTGGGTCGGGGCAGATAACTTCGAAATACTCCAAAAACTCTATGGCATAGACGACGTGGCAACCAAAAGTTTCAAAGATCTCACCGGTAAGCTAAGTGAATACTTCACTTCTAAAATCCATGTACTTGCAGCACGATATCAATTCCATAAGACAGTGATGAAGCCAGGGCAGTCTTATGCATCATGGATTGCGGATCTGAGAGGTGTGGCTCGTAATTGCCTTTTCACGTGTCCGGCTACAGGTTGTGCTAAGTCTTATGTGGACAATATGATACGTGATATTGTGGTGTTGTATACACCCCACAATAGTGTTCGCACGCTGGCGCTTCAAAAAACAGACCCATCACTCCAAGAGGTACTAGATATTGCGAGCGCATTCGAGACAACCCAAAAAACATTTTCCGCAATAACTGATAGCAACAACATAGTAGAAGTTAATCAGTTACCAGTGACTAACGGACATGGTACCTTTCGTTCGCTTACACCGGCACAATCGCTTCGTAAATCGTGTCCAGGCTGTTTTGTCAACCACAGTAGGAACGATTGTAGGCATTATAAAACAGTTTGTCGCAAGTGCAAAAAGCTGGGACGCATTGAAGCTGTGTGCATGTTAGGAGGGAGTGCGGCTGGAAGTTCAAGTCATGAAAAAGCCACCAAACATAGAAGTCGTTGTAGTCAGCGTTCTGGTAAGGGGTCTTATCGCCAAAAAAGCTCTCAAGTGCAAAACAAGTATTCAGGTAATTCTACGGAGAGACTGCATTTTGCTGAGGTAGTACAATCACATGATCACGTGCAAGATAGCTCAAGGTCGGGTATCATGATGGAGTTGATTGTGAATGGAAAGACGATGACATTTCAAGTTGACACAGGAGCGTCGTGTTCGCTGGTTGGCCGCGATGGATATCAACAGCTGGGTCAACCGAACTGTGCTGCTACCAACAAAGTGCTCCAGGCGTACGGCACCCATTAAGGGAGAATTGGAAGTGGAGGTAGTGTATAAAAAATCAACACATAAAGTCAATTTACTTGTGGTAAATAGTGGTGGCGCTAATATTCTTGGACTGGACTGGTTTAGGGCATTTAGTCTAACGATTCAACATGCTGTTTTGCAAATTAATGCAAATACCTCTCTACTCAAAAGCATTGATACCCTCTGTGAGATGCATTCAGACCTGTTTTCGACAGTACTGGGCAAGTGCAAGGACTATAAAGCGCATCTGGCCCTCAAGGAAGGGGCCGTCCCAAAATTTGTTCGACATCGACCCATTCCGTATGCATTACTGGATGACACCAAGAAGGAAATCGATCGGTTGATGGCAGCGGAAATATTGAAGCAGGTACATCGTACTCAGTGGGCAGCTCCCGTGGTAATAGTGCAGAAGGCAAATGGTGGGATACGAATTTGTGGAGACTTTAAGTCAAGTGTAAATCCACAGCTCATAGTTAATCGACACTCTATCCCACGCATTCGTGACATTTTTCATAAACTTCGTGGGGGAAGATTGTTTACAAAGATCGACCTATCGGATGCTTATCTCCAAATCGAGTTGGATGAAGAGTCAAAAGAGGTAGCGGTGATCAACACTCCTTTCGGACTGTACCAATATCAACGTCTTCCATTTGGGATTAGCAGTGCACCGGGAGAGTTCCAGTTCATAATGGAACAGCTGTTTGCCGACCTTCCTGTAGCTGTTTATTTGGACGACATCGTCGTTTCGGGTAAGGATGACATGGAGCACTTGCAAACCTTGAAGGAGGTTTTTTGTCGTCTTCAAAATAATGGTTTCCGATGCAACAAGCTGAAGTGCAATTTCGCTAAAGAGGAATTGGAATATTTGGGGCATACGCTTTCTGCTGCTGGTATCCGCCCTTCTGAGAAGCATTTGGAAGCTCTTCGAAATATACCACAGCCGTCAAATCTAAAGGAATTGGAAGCCATAATAGGTAAATTGAACTATTATAATCAATTTATACCTAATTTCTCGCAGGTAGCGGGCCCACTGAATGCACTCCGCGCAAAGGGCGCTGAATTCGTTTGGTCAACTAGCCAGCAAAGAGCGTTGGAGTCATTGAAAAGTAGCATATTGAAAGCTGCACGTTTGGCTCACTTCGACGATTCGCTGCCTCTGATTCTGGCTACAGACGCCTCCAGCTATGGCATTGGAGCGGTTATATCGCATAGATACCCAGATGGGACGGAGCGGCCAATAGCGTTTGCTTCAAAAACATTGGACCGTCACCAAAAGTTATACAGCCAGATAGAAAAGGAGGCATTGTCAATTATTTATGGAGTGAAAAAGTTCCATTGCTATCTGTATGGGCATTTGTTTGAGCTGCAAACAGATCATAAGCCTTTGACCGCCATATTTAATCCTAGTAAGTCGATCCCGGAAATGACAATGCGCCGCCTGCGCAATTGGGCTCTGACACTTATGGCCTACAACTATCAAATTAAATACCGTCCAACCTCCAAACATGGGAATGCTGATGCACTTTCGCGCCTTCCAGTGGGTCCTGATACAGAGTTCGACAAGTTGGGAGACAAATATCATGAAGTCAATGCTATTTTGGAAGATCTTGGACCAGGTCCTTTAAATGCGGAAGCAATCGGCAAAGCCACAGTAAGGGACAAAGTGCTGACGAAAGTTGCCGCCTACATTAAGAATGGATGGCCCAATAGGCTAGCAGATGACGAAGTTGAAGTGAAACCCTTTTTCGATCGTAAGTTGGCTTTAACAATTCAAAATAATATAGTTATTCTTAGTGCAGGCCACGACCGAGTTGTCATTCCGAAGGTGATGCAGGCCAGAGTACTTAAATGCGTCCACGACGGTCACTGGGGCGTTTCTAGGATGAAGCGAATGGCACGACGATATGTCTGGTTCCCAGGCATGGACCAACAAATTGGTAAGGTGGTAGCGGGATGTGCCATCTGCCAAGAAGCGGCATCTGACCCGAAGCGGGAGTATAGTAACTGGCCCACGGCTGATGAGGCGTGGGAAAGGATACACTTGGACTTTGCGGGGCCATTCTTTAACAAAATGTGGCTCATTTGTGTAGACTCGTATTCCAAATTCCCATATGTAGTGTCGATGTCAACAGTAACCGCCGAGGCAACGATTAAGGCAATCCAATCCATTTTCGCGATAGAGGGACTTCCGAAAGCATTGGTCACCGACAACGGAACGCAGTTTACGGCACAGCTATTTAAGGATTTTTGCGATCTTCACTCGATACAACATTGGAGAACTGCTCCTTTCCACCCAGCATCCAATGGGCAGGCCGAACGATTTGTTCGGACTTTCAAGGAATCATTTAAGAAGAACATGGCTGAGAGAAGAGATCCTGATGCGGCTCTAAACTCGTTTCTATCGACGTACCGGTCAACGCCAAGTGGAGTGTCGATGAAATCCCCGGCGGAATTACTGCATGGACGACAGTATCGAAACATTTTATCATGTGTTATCCCGGAAGGAAGGAAGAGGAAATCGAGTATAGCTGCTCCCAAATTTTATTGTTCACAGGATGTATTAGTGCGCGAGTATATGAAGGCAAAGAAATGGTCAAGAGGAGTTATCAAACACACATTTGGTAAGAAAATGTACGGCGTTCAAACACAGGACGGATACTTGAGGCGTCACCAGAACCAGATACGGCCATTGAAATACCAGTTGAATGTGGAGTCCACTCTCATGGCACCATCAAGGTCAGCTAACAACCAAGTAGAACATACGAGCGAAGATACTACGGAAGATAGGTATGCAGCCGTCTCGAGCGGAGATACGAGGGAAGATACCGCTGAGGATGATGTTATCTGCGGCGAAGATGCGGTCAGCCAGCCATGTTCGTCAAGCGACATTATTCAACCAGCAGCTCCACCCGAGGTAAGAAGGTCGGAGCGAATTAAACAAAGAAATGTACGATTTCAAACTTAGTAATAAACAATTGGGGCGTTGGTTAAATAGCGTCCGAGGAGATGATGTAATAATACCCTAAAATGAATTAATTATAAATGCATAGTTTCTGATTGTACTGTAGTCATCTTATGAATTTCTATGTTACTGTACCATCTGTCAAATGAATTATGTATGTATTAGAGAATAAAGTTTTTGTGTGATTTTGGAACTTGGCGCGTTTACTTCAATGTCACTCCACCGACTGCTAGAAATACAAAGGAAATTAATTGCCGATAGTCAGCATTCAAAAAGGCACGTACGTAGGTGCCATAATTAAAAAGTACCTAGTTATAAAAAAAAAAAAACAAAATAAATAAATAATTATAAAGACCTGTGGTGAATATACATTTTTTATGGATTAACATATACTAATATTCGTTCATTTTCATTTTAATATTTTTGTTTGGCAATACCATGAAGTATACAATACGTTTAAAATTCATTTTTTGATTCATCTCTCTCAATTGTCATCCTTCTGATGAAATAGCGACGCCTTTTAACTTTTCAACTATTAAAACCTAAAAACAACTGTGTATCTTTATTTAATAAAAACATAATTTAAGTAATACTTTTAGTGTTGTGTTTTATTGGTGTTACGAAACACTAAATTGGTGACCCCGACAAACGAACACCAGTAGTTTTAAGGTAATTATTGCACCGAATCTGCAATGATTGAAACGCAGAACAACGAAAATAAAGACTCTACGTCCACGGGCTCTGGCGCCACAGCCATGAACATCGGCCCAATTGTGAACCGTGTAGCTGTTAAGGTTCCACCTTTTTGGCCTGATCATGCGGAAATTTGGCTAGCACAAGTCGAGGCACAGTTTAATGTTGCCGGAATAACAAGCGATGCATCCAAATTCAACACCGTAGTTGCTGCAATAGAATCGAATGTTCTGGTCCAAATATCTGACGCAATCCTTAATCCGCCTGAAAAAGATAAGTATGTCAATTTAAAGAAGTGTATTGTAGAACGTTTCTGTGAGAGCGAATTAAAAAAAACACAGAAATTACTATCTGACATCGATTTGGGTGACAAACGACCAACACAATTGTTAAATGAGTTGAGCGCTCTTGGTAAGAACAAAATAACCAAGGATTTTTTAAAGTCATTATGGCTGCAACGATTGCCAATACAAGTGCGAGCCATATTACAAGCATCTGACGCTGATCTATCCGAACTAGCAAAATTGGCAGACAAAATTATGGAAGTTGGTGAGTTTCACAATTTAGCTGTCGTTTCGAATGTGCAACCATCAATCTCAGGTAACACTGAAATAGACAAGCGTCTAGGGCGTATTGAACAACAAATAAACAGCTTAATAAAAAACAATAGCAACTTCAAACGCTTATCCCGTTCAGTTTCTTCTAGACGTCAAAAATCCCGTGATCACTCCAACGTGTCAATACATGCCGACGAAGAACTCTGCTGGTATCATCAAAAATTCGGACAAAACGCTCGCAAGTGTCGTGATCCGTGTGCTTATCGAAAAAATACGCCAAAAAAACTAACTACGTCCTCCGATCAAGCGGGCGGATCTGAAGACAATTATCGGATAGCCCGCCTAGTTATTAACGATAGCATTTCAAGACAACGATATTTGATAGATACTGGTGCGGATCTTTCCGTGCTACCAGCCCATAACACCATTAAGCGAAGAACAACAAAATCAACTCAGCTGTTCGCAGCCAACGGCACACCGATACAAACATACGGCGAAAAGCGAATAACACTCTCGTTGGGATTAAGACGAAATTTCACCTGGACGTTCCTACTGGCTGACGTCAGCTGTGCTATTATTGGATCCGATTTTTTAAAACATTTCGATCTGTTAGTCGACATTAAGGAAGGCCAACTTATCGACCGAATGACAATGCTCAAATCAAAAGGAAAAAACACCTTATGTAATGTTGTACAAATAGTGGCATACGATACGCACGAACGTTACGCACAATTACTACATGAGTTCAAAGACCTCGCTACAATTAACGCCAACAAGAAACCGACCGACTCTAAAGTAACGCATCATATTACTACAAAGGGGCCTCCGACATATGCACGTGCTCGTCGCCTTCCCACCGATAAACTACAAGCGGCAAAAAAAGAGTTTGAATATCTGTTGGAAAAAGGCATCTGCAGACCCTCGAAAAGCAACTGGGCCAGTCCGTTGCATTTAGTAAGAAAAACGAACGGAGAGTGGCGGGCATGTGGTGATTACCGTGCGTTGAATGATATCACAGTACCCGACAGATATCCGATACCATATTTACACGACGTCACCAGTATCTTATATCGCAAAAAAGTTTTTTCCACGATCGATTTACAGCGAGCATACCACCAAATTCCGATGGAACCGTGCGACATTCACAAATCAGCTATTATCACTCCATTTGGCTTATTTGAATTTCTCTATATGACATTTGGTTTGAGAAATGCGGCTCAAACGTTCCAGCGTCATATAAATGAAGTATTGAAAGGTCTCGATTTTATCTTCGTTTATATTGATGATATCCTCATCGCATCGGAATCGGTAGAAGAGCATGTAAAACACATCCGCATCGTATGTTGTCGTCTTCGTCAAGCACACCTGGCTATCAATTTTAATAAATGTCAATTCGGAAAACGAGAACTAACTTTTTTGGGCCACACAATCAGTTCAGATGGATTAAAACCGCCAGAAGATAAAGTAAAAACAATACGAAATTTTCCACAACCGAAAGTCGAAAAAAATTTAAGGAAATTTCTAGGAATGCTGAATTTTTATCGTCCGTTTATTCCGCATGCCACGAAAAATCAACATATATTACAACGATTGGTCAATGGCAACAAAAAGAATGACAACAGTGTTGTAAATTGGACACCCGAGGCTGAGATCGCTTTCGTTGCTTGCAAGGACGATCTCGCAAATGCAACGCTATTGAACTATATGGCACCAGAAGCACAAATAACACTCACGACTGATGCTTCGGACGATGCTGTAGGCGCTGTTCTTCACCAGATCATCAAGGACCAAATTCAACCACTCGGATTCTACTCAAAAAAGTTTACACCTGCGCAGAAAAATTACAGCGCGTATGATCGAGAATTAACAGCCGTATACCAGGCAATTCAACATTTTAAATACGCACTCGAGGGCAGAGAGTTTATGGTTTTCACAGACCATAAACCACTCATTTTCGCGTTTAAGCAGAAAAGTGAGAAAGCATCGCCACGAAGAGCTCGACAACTTGATTTAATAAGTCAGTATACAACCGACATTCGTCATTTACCAGGATCAGACAACGACATTGCAGACTTACTCTCACGCATTAATACTGTACAAAAAGAAATAATTAGTTTCGATGAGATGGCCACACAACAACAAACAGATCCAGAACTGCAGACTCTTTTAAGCGAAGGTAACGATAAATCGATAAAGTTATCAAAACTATCCATTCCAGATTCGACGTATGAGATTTTCTGCCACGTTCTGCGAGACAAAATAAGACCATACGTACCGAAGTGTTTTCGTCAAACAGTGATTCATAAACTTCACTCTTTATCACACCCCGGTATCAGAGCAACAAAACAACTGGTAGCTGATCACTATGTCTGGCCTTCGATGTCCACAGATGTAGCTGCATTTGTCCGTTCATGTATTCCGTGTCAGAAAGCAAAAATACATCGACACACGAAATCACCTTTAAGCGACTATGCGTCCATCGATGTCCGTTTCGAGCACATAAATATCGACATTGTCGGACCGCTGCCAACTTCAAATGGATTTCGGTACTGTCTGACATGCATTGACCGATATACAAGATGGCCAGTGGCGATTCCGCTAATAGACATAACAGCGCAAAGTGTGGCAAGTGCACTAATCAGCGGTTGGATATCTACGTTTGGTATCCCCTTACGAATTACTACGGATTTGGGTCGTCAATTCGAATCGGCTATTTTTCAAGAATTAACGCAAATACTCGGCATCAAACATTTACGCACAACACCGTACCACCCACAGTCTAATGGGATTATAGAACGTTGGCATCGAACATTAAAGGCCGCCATCAAGTGTTCGGAGACGAATTGTTGGAGTTCAGCGCTTCCACTAGTGCTCTTGGGAATGCGATCAACCATTAAGAGCGACATCGGTTTAAGTCCGGCAGAGATGGTGTACGGAGCGCCGCTACGAATCCCTGGTGAGTTCCTTATGCCGCGAAAAAGCAAAACCAGCCAAACCGAGTTCGTGGAATTACTTCGAAAATCAATGCTCGAGTTACCAATGACGAAACCAGTACGACACGGGATGGAACGATATTGTGTGCAGCCAGCATTAAGAGACGCCAAATACGTGTTTATCAGGACCGATCGTGTAAAAACGCCTTTGGAATTCAACTACGAAGGTCCGTTTGAAGTAATATCCAAATCTGAAAAATACTTCGTTTTAAAAATAAATCAGCGAGTGACAAAAATATCGATCGATCGTTTAAAGGCCGCATACATATTCGACGATACAACAACACCAACAGCAATACCTCAACAGGAAACCAGTAAAGAACAAAAGAACGACATCGCTTCGAAAAATATTACTACATCAAATGAGGCAAAACAAAAACAATCGAAAACCGACAACGAGCCACAAACAAAGAAGACATCATCTGGAAGACATGTTAGATTTCCTCTTAAATATCGTTAGTCGATAACTAGGTGGGGGATATTGTGGTGAATATACATTTTTTATGGATTAACATATACTAATATTCGTTCATTTTCATTTTAATATTTTTGTTTGGCAATACCATGAAGTATACAATACGTTTAAAATTCATTTTTTGATTCATCTCTCTCAATTGTCATCCTTCTGATGAAATAGCGACGCCTTTTAACTTTTCAACTATTAAAACCTAAAAACAACTGTGTATCTTTATTTAATAAAAACATAATTTAAGTAATACTTTTAGTGTTGTGTTTTATTGGTGTTACGAAACACTAAATTGGTGACCCCGACAAACGAACACCAGTAGTTTTAAGGTAATTATTGCACCGAATCTGCAATGATTGAAACGCAGAACAACGAAAATAAAGACTCTACGTCCACGGGCTCTGGCGCCACAGCCATGAACATCGGCCCAATTGTGAACCGTGTAGCTGTTAAGGTTCCACCTTTTTGGCCTGATCATGCGGAAATTTGGCTAGCACAAGTCGAGGCACAGTTTAATGTTGCCGGAATAACAAGCGATGCATCCAAATTCAACACCGTAGTTGCTGCAATAGAATCGAATGTTCTGGTCCAAATATCTGACGCAATCCTTAATCCGCCTGAAAAAGATAAGTATGTCAATTTAAAGAAGTGTATTGTAGAACGTTTCTGTGAGAGCGAATTAAAAAAAACACAGAAATTACTATCTGACATCGATTTGGGTGACAAACGACCAACACAATTGTTAAATGAGTTGAGCGCTCTTGGTAAGAACAAAATAACCAAGGATTTTTTAAAGTCATTATGGCTGCAACGATTGCCAATACAAGTGCGAGCCATATTACAAGCATCTGACGCTGATCTATCCGAACTAGCAAAATTGGCAGACAAAATTATGGAAGTTGGTGAGTTTCACAATTTAGCTGTCGTTTCGAATGTGCAACCATCAATCTCAGGTAACACTGAAATAGACAAGCGTCTAGGGCGTATTGAACAACAAATAAACAGCTTAATAAAAAACAATAGCAACTTAAAACGCTTATCCCGTTCAGTTTCTTCTAGACGTCAAAAATCCCGTGATCACTCCAACGTGTCAATACATGCCGACGAAGAACTCTGCTGGTATCATCAAAAATTCGGACAAAACGCTCGCAAGTGTCGTGATCCGTGTGCTTATCGAAAAAATACGCCAAAAAACTAACTACGTCCTCCGATCAAGCGGGCGGATCTGAAGACAATTATCGGATAGCCCGCCTAGTTATTAACGATAGCATTTCAAGACAACGATATTTGATAGATACTGGTGCGGATCTTTCCGTGCTACCAGCCCATAACACCATTAAGCGAAGAACAACAAAATCAACTCAGCTGTTCGCAGCCAACGGCACACCGATACAAACATACGGCGAAAAGCGAATAACACTCTCGTTGGGATTAAGACGAAATTTCACCTGGACGTTCCTACTGGCTGACGTCAGCTGTGCTATTATTGGATCCGATTTTTTAAAACATTTCGATCTGTTAGTCGACATTAAGGAAGGCCAACTTATCGACCGAATGACAATGCTCAAATCAAAAGGAAAAAACACCTTATGTAATGTTGTACAAATAGTGGCATACGATACGCACGAACGTTACGCACAATTACTACATGAGTTCAAAGACCTCGCTACAATTAACGCCAACAAGAAACCGACCGACTCTAAAGTAACGCATCATATTACTACAAAGGGGCCTCCGACATATGCACGTGCTCGTCGCCTTCCCACCGATAAACTACAAGCGGCAAAAAAAGAGTTTGAATATCTGTTGGAAAAAGGCATCTGCAGACCCTCGAAAAGCAACTGGGCCAGTCCGTTGCATTTAGTAAGAAAAACGAACGGAGAGTGGCGGGCATGTGGTGATTACCGTGCGTTGAATGATATCACAGTACCCGACAGATATCCGATACCATATTTACACGACGTCACCAGTATCTTATATCGCAAAAAAGTTTTTTCCACGATCGATTTACAGCGAGCATACCACCAAATTCCGATGGAACCGTGCGACATTCACAAATCAGCTATTATCACTCCATTTGGCTTATTTGAATTTCTCTATATGACATTTGGTTTGAGAAATGCGGCTCAAACGTTCCAGCGTCATATAAATGAAGTATTGAAAGGTCTCGATTTTATCTTCGTTTATATTGATGATATCCTCATCGCATCGGAATCGGTAGAAGAGCATGTAAAACACATCCGCATCGTATGTTGTCGTCTTCGTCAAGCACACCTGGCTATCAATTTTAATAAATGTCAATTCGGAAAACGAGAACTAACTTTTTTGGGCCACACAATCAGTTCAGATGGATTAAAACCGCCAGAAGATAAAGTAAAAACAATACGAAATTTTCCACAACCGAAAGTCGCAAAAAATTTAAGGAAATTTCTAGGAATGCTGAATTTTTATCGTCCGTTTATTCCGCATGCCACGAAAAATCAACATATATTACAACGATTGGTCAATGGCAACAAAAAGAATGACAACAGTGTTGTAAATTGGACACCCGAGGCTGAGATCGCTTTCGTTGCTTGCAAGGACGATCTCGCAAATGCAACGCTATTGAACTATATGGCACCAGAAGCACAAATAACACTCACGACTGATGCTTCGGACGATGCTGTAGGCGCTGTTCTTCACCAGATCATCAAGGACCAAATTCAACCACTCGGATTCTACTCAAAAAAGTTTACACCTGCGCAGAAAAATTACAGCGCGTATGATCGAGAATTAACAGCCGTATACCAGGCAATTCAACATTTTAAATACGCACTCGAGGGCAGAGAGTTTATGGTTTTCACAGACCATAAACCACTCATTTTCGCGTTTAAGCAGAAAAGTGAGAAAGCATCGCCACGAAGAGCTCGACAACTTGATTTAATAAGTCAGTATACAACCGACATTCGTCATTTACCAGGATCAGACAACGACATTGCAGACTTACTCTCACGCATTAATACTGTACAAAAAGAAATAATTAGTTTCGATGAGATGGCCACACAACAACAAACAGATCCAGAACTGCAGACTCTTTTAAGCGAAGGTAACGATAAATCGATAAAGTTATCAAAACTATCCATTCCAGATTCGACGTATGAGATTTTCTGCCACGTTCTGCGAGACAAAATAAGACCATACGTACCGAAGTGTTTTCGTCAAACAGTGATTCATAAACTTCACTCTTTATCACACCCCGGTATCAGAGCAACAAAACAACTGGTAGCTGATCACTATGTCTGGCCTTCGATGTCCACAGATGTAGCTGCATTTGTCCGTTCATGTATTCCGTGTCAGAAAGCAAAAATACATCGACACACGAAATCACCTTTAAGCGACTATGCGTCCATCGATGTCCGTTTCGAGCACATAAATATCGACATTGTCGGACCGCTGCCAACTTCAAATGGATTTCGGTACTGTCTGACATGCATTGACCGATATACAAGATGGCCAGTGGCGATTCCGCTAATAGACATAACAGCGCAAAGTGTGGCAAGTGCACTAATCAGCGGTTGGATATCTACGTTTGGTATCCCCTTACGAATTACTACGGATTTGGGTCGTCAATTCGAATCGGCTATTTTTCAAGAATTAACGCAAATACTCGGCATCAAACATTTACGCACAACACCGTACCACCCACAGTCTAATGGGATTATAGAACGTTGGCATCGAACATTAAAGGCCGCCATCAAGTGTTCGGAGACGAATTGTTGGAGTTCAGCGCTTCCACTAGTGCTCTTGGGAATGCGATCAACCATTAAGAGCGACATCGGTTTAAGTCCGGCAGAGATGGTGTACGGAGCGCCGCTACGAATCCCTGGTGAGTTCCTTATGCCGCGAAAAAGCAAAACCAGCCAAACCGAGTTCGTGGAATTACTTCGAAAATCAATGCTCGAGTTACCAATGACGAAACCAGTACGACACGGGATGGAACGATATTGTGTGCAGCCAGCATTAAGAGACGCCAAATACGTGTTTATCAGGACCGATCGTGTAAAAACGCCTTTGGAATTCAACTACGAAGGTCCGTTTGAAGTAATATCCAAATCTGAAAAATACTTCGTTTTAAAAATAAATCAGCGAGTGACAAAAATATCGATCGATCGTTTAAAGGCCGCATACATATTCGACGATACAACAACACCAACAGCAATACCTCAACAGGAAACCAGTAAAGAACAAAAGAACGACATCGCTTCGAAAAATATTACTACATCAAATGAGGCAAAACAAAAACAATCGAAAACCGACAACGAGCCACAAACAAAGAAGACATCATCTGGAAGACATGTTAGATTTCCTCTTAAATATCGTTAGTCGATAACTAGGTGGGGGATATTGTGGTGAATATACATTTTTTATGGATTAACATATACTAATATTCGTTCATTTTCATTTTAATATTTTTGTTTGGCAATACCATGAAGTATACAATACGTTTAAAATTCATTTTTTGATTCATCTCTCTCAATTGTCATCCTTCTGATGAAATAGCGACGCCTTTTAACTTTTCAACTATTAAAACCTAAAAACAACTGTGTATCTTTATTTAATAAAAACATAATTTAAGTAATACTTTTAGTGTTGTGTTTTATTGGTGTTACGAAACACTAAAGACCCTTTGTAGGGCAGTGATTTTTATGGTTTCTAAATGTGTTATATTGGGGTAAGTGCAGAAAAAAGGTATTATTGGAGAAAATAAATTAATTAGTGGTATATCTCTAGGCGCCCTTTTTACAATTAAATAAAGTGAATATTCAATTTGGCGGTCACCGACGAAAGAATTACAGTTGTGGCCGCCCAATTTTTTTAAATTTGAGATCCACCTCGAGTCATCATATGGAGGTACATTGTACATATACATATATGTATATATATATGCATACAATAAAAATAAAATGGATACGGATCGTTAACAAGGAGCAACATAAATCTCCCTACATCCGTCATCCAAAGAAAAAAGGATATACATATATACCTAGTCATAATATAGTACGTATTATAAAATCATCAGCATCAAGAATCCGTTAGCATAGGTCGTAGGGGTGACCTTGATCATCCATCGCTTCCAAAGACGTGGTTCCTACAAAAAAAAATGGTTTTATATATAGATACATATATAATTTACCTAGCTTTAATATGATTTACTTACATATACCTACATGTGAAATTATCTAAAAGCGACGTGAGAATAACTTATATGTATATAATTTTTGATAGTTTTAGATAGCGATAATTTTTGGCATATTCGTATTATTTTGCGTACTTACTTACCTCATATACTCCTACCTGCATACATCTAGTTAAGTTTAAGTTAGTGTTCGGTATATATTATATACCTGTGTACGTAAATGTAAATTAGAGTAAACATTTTTTACTCCATGCTAATTAAATACAATTGTTCGTTTTCTTTTGTAATAGGGTTATTTCACCCATCCCCCATTTTGAAGCGATATTTCGCACCAAAAACTAAGGAAAGTGTATCTAAAAAGAGCTCTCTTTAGGTAGAAATGCCTGAGAAAAATTTTTTGTTCACAACCAGATACGGATGGTTGATCGTAGTACAAACGGAGGGCGGAGAAATTCACTCTAGGATAGTGAAATAATTGTTAATGTTTCTTGATTCCCTTTTTTTTATAGCATGTGTGAAGTTTCGTTCTATGTATAAATAAAATTTATAGGTCAGAATCATTCCTTTTTATTTAATAAATCTGTTAAACAGCAACCGCTGCAACACCATCAGCAGCGCCCTTTAGAGTGGTGGACGTCCGTCCGCTTTTGGTGGAAGAAAAAAAGTAAGTAGTAGTTTTTTTGGCATGATATGTATATGTTTTTTTGTAGTAGGTTTGGTTGAGTGCGGGGGAAAGAACCACGCCAATTCCGGCGAGCGAAGTCGAGCATCGCGAGCATGCCACGTCCCTCGCACTCAGCTGTCTCTCCCTTTCTCTTTCCTTTCCACTTCTTATCCTAACATCCTGTCCACACTCCAATTTCCTGTCAAATTCAAATTCTAACGTCCTATCCGCTCCACACACCTCCTAAAGGCTTATTACAAGATGGCGCCCAACGTCCTGTTTGTGCATGTCCTTCGTCCGTTAAAGTATTGTCCACAAGTGTTCTTGTTGCCACCACCAAAATATTCGTATGTCTTCATTTGGAGCGTCTCCGCTTGTCATTTTTGAATTGCGACGAATTTAATTGGTGGTGACAACAAAAACAATTGGAACCTGTTCTTTCCTAGTCTTCTTCTCTCTTTTCTTTTTCTTTTCAATGTTAATTTTACTTTTCTATCTGTGATGTTTAAATAAACCACAAATAAATGATCGGTTGTTTTTTAATCCACTTTATTAATTCTTATTATTAAGTATGTACGATATTCCTATTGTACAATTTCTATATTAATATTACACTAAGTATTGTTAGGCAGAGCAATAGGAGATGGCGTCAAATGTACGGGTTGTAGGCAACTCATTTATCAGAAACATGTATGCATATCGAATAGTTAGGGTAACTGCATACGTTCTTAAGGCAACAGCACACGTTCTTAAGGCAACTGCATACGTATGATAAATATTAAGTGGTGTACATTACAACTCTCCCCTCTTATTGCTCTGTTACATTTAGATATATGTTATTGTTCTATTTCTTAACTTCCTATAACAAACTTCATTTACCTCTGATGTTCTATTTTCTTCAAAATTTATATTTTCATAGTTAACTGAATCAGAAAAATGTGGCAAGTCAGGTATAGAGTTGTTTTTGGATTCTATCTTCCTTAATTGGTTTACATGTCTCTTCCAATTTAAATTTTTAGGTAGAACATTTACCATATAATATTGTTTACCAAGAGATTTTACAATTTTGCCTTTTACCCAAGTTACTTTCCCTGCTTTACTAAAATCTTTTGTCATAACAAAATCATTTATGTTAAAATTTCTTTTACCATGGCCTTTATAAAATTGTTTTTGTTTTGATTGATTTTTCTGTACATTGTTTTTAATTAATTCAAAATTTACATAATTTTTTGATTTTATTGGATTAATTAAATCTAATCGTGTTTTAATACTTCTATTAAACATTAATTCTGCCGGACTTACACCAGTTGTACTATGAATGGAACTGCGATAATCTAACAAAAAACGTTGTAAACATTGGTTCAATTCACACATTGAATATTTTCCATGCAAAGCATTTTTTAAGGCTAATTTAACAATTTTAACCCCGTTTTCCGCTTGCCCATTTGAAGCTGGATGGCCAACTGGTGAAGTTAAATGTTCAATTCCATTAGTCTTTACAAACTGCGAAAATTCGGCGGACGTAAATTGTGTACCATTGTCCGTTACAATTGTGTTTGGAAGCCCGAAACGCGAAAAAATACATCTTAGTTGATCGATTGTACTTTTACTACTGATAGATTTATTCATATCTATACATTCGATCCACTTAGTATGAGAGTCCACCAATATTAAAAAGTACCTTTCAAAAATTGGACCCATAAAATCCAAATGCAGCCTTTCCCATGGCTTGGAGGGCCAATTCCAGGGAATGAGTTCATTTTTTGGTGGATGTGCAGTATAAGGCAAACATTGATCACAACTCTTTACCAAAAATTCCAGCTGTTTGTTCATTTCTGGCCACCAGAAATATGCTCTGGCCAAACCCTTCATTTTAACTATCCCTAGATGCGACTTATGCATCTCTTGCAAAACTTTTTCTTGCATGCTTACGGGTATAATTAATCTGTATCCCCAAAATAAAACACCTTTTGAAATCGAAAGTTCATTTTTTCGTAGAAAGAAAACGCGCAGACTTGCATCTGCTAACTTACTGGGCCAACCTTTTTTAACCAAATCTAAAACCTTTATCAAAATTTCATCTTTTGCTGTTTCTCGTTGAACGTCTGTGAACGTCACAGATACAGGACTTTTATTATCCAAAAGATAGTTTATAAAAACATCGTTTGAAATCATTCCCGGAATACTTAGTTCTGACTCCTCAACCTTGTCAACAGCGCGCGAGAAAAAATCTGCGATATTGTTTTTTGACTTAACGTGTTGAATTGTATAAGTATACCCAGACAAAAATAGGGCATACCTTTGGAGTCTATTTGCAGTCATGACAGGGATGCCTTTCTTATCTCCAAAAATAGATATTAGGGGTTTATTGTCTGACACTAAGACAAATCTTTTACCAAAAAGATATTGGTGAAATTTATTTACACCAAAAACAATTGCTAGAGCTTCCCTTTCTATTTGGGAGTACTTCATTTCCGTTTTTGAAAGTCTTTTAGACGCAAACGAAATCGGAAGCTCTTTACCATCAGCATACTGATGGACTAGCACAGCGCCTAATCCTACTGGGCTTGCATCCACTATCAATTTAACTTTTTCAGAGGGGTCGAAGTGTGCGAGGCAAATATCGGATGACATGATTTTCTTGACTGACTCAAAAGAATCTTTTTGGAGTGTTCCCCAAACAAAATTTCCAGACAGATTATCATAAAGAGGCGCGGCTGTTGTAGCCAAATCTGGCATGAACTGGCGGTAAAAATTAATAACACCCAAAAATGATTGAAGTTCAGTTAAATTCTTCGGTTCTGAAAGGGTTGCGATAGCCCTTACCTTGGCTGGATCTTTACGTAAACCATTTTTATCTATTACGTGCCCGAGATAGCAAACAGATTCCTTAAAAAATTCGCATTTATTTGGAGACACCTTCAAACCAGCTTCCTGAAGTTTGGCAAGTACTAGCGAAAGCGTTTTAATGTGATCTGTTTTATTCTTTCCTGTAATTAATAAGTCATCCATGAAAATTGTGACTCCATCTATACCACTCAACAAAGATTCAATTTTTTCTTGAAAAATTGCAGGTGCTGGTGCAACTCCGAATACCATTCTTGTATATTCAAGTAAACCCTTCGTAGTGGATATAGTGGTCAATTTTCTGGACTCCTTGTCCAAAAGTAGTTGTTGATAGGCCATTGCTAAATCAATTTTTGAGAATTCCTGCCCCCCATGCAGTTTTGCAAAAAGTTCTTCAATTCTTGGAAAAGGATACTGATAGGGTTCTAAATGTGGGTTTAGGGTAACCTTGTAGTCACCACATATTCTGACACTACCATCTTTTTTCATAATGGGCACAATTGGAGTACCCCACTCACTGTAGTTTACATACTGAAGCACCCCAAGGTTAACAAGTCTGTCAATTTCAGACTCCACTTTATCTTTGATTGCGAATGGCAATTTTCTTGGGCGGAAAAACTTTGGTGCAGCACCTTCTTTTAGTTTCAGTGAGACTGTGCCATATTTAAACAAACCAAGAGTCCCATCGAAAAGATCTTTATGTGTGTCTAAGACCCGAACTAAATCATTATCTAAATTCGGCTGTGCTTTATTCAGAAAATTTACATTTTCGAAACCTATGTTGAAAACTTTCATCCAACTCCTTCCCAATATTGGTGGACCCCCATTTTTTATTATATAAAGATCAACTAGTTTGTTTACGTTTTTAAATTGAACATTTACCTTACACAGTCCGACTGGTTTTATATATGCTCCGTCATACGTCTTCAACGATATCTTTGACTCGACTACTTTCACGTCGCTAAAATATTTTCGATAAACACCTTCAGAAATCGCGGAGATTGACGCGCCGCTATCAATTTCCATTTCTAGGTCAATTCCATTCATAGAAACTGTGGTAGTGATCGGCTTTAACAAGTTATCTTCTCTGAAATAAAAAATTGATAAGTCATTACTTTTCTCTTCTAAATAATTGTAAGAATAATTATTATTGTTGGTTCTTAGCTTGGTTTTGCTTGCTGAATTAACTCGAATATATTTGCACATCTTCTTTAGGTGTCCCTTTTCGCCACACTTTTGGCAAACGTAATTTTTAAAACGGCAAAACTCCGCTATGTGATTTTTTAATCCACATCTGGTACATGCTGCTTGCTGGGTTGTTGATGCTTGGGCTGTCGATAATTTACTTCTTGATTGGTTTTGGTGTTTAGACGCCGATGATGCTGATGATGACGATGGTTTTTTGTGGTAGGATTTGAGTCGAAAAACTTCAGGTTCATTTTTTATTTCTACGTGCGGTGCTTCATATTGATGACGGATGCATTCAACTGCTAAGGAAATTTCCATAGCCTTTTCGAATGTTAATTTAGTGACATCTTCTAAGAACAATTTATCTTTTTCTGGACTTTTATCCAGTCCCATGATGAATCTGTCCCGTAACGCCATATTGAGATGAATGTCGAATTTGCAGTTTGCTGCCAATGACCGAACACGTGCTGCCCACTGACGAAGGGTTTCATGTGGTAACTTTTTTGCTTCGTAGAACTTTAGCCTTTCTGCAAAAGCAGAAAAAGCTGGTTTGAAAAGATCACCCAATTTTTCCATTAACACTTTGTAATCTATTTCAGCTACTTTATCAGGAGACACGAGGTCAGTCAGCAATTTAAGGGTGTCATCGTGTAAGGAAATTAACAGAAGTGCTCTCCTTTTCTCCACATTTTTTTCATCAACTTTGTTGCCAATAAAAAACTGTTCCAATTTATCTTGGAATATTCTGAAGTCGTTTACTTCATGATGAAACTTTGGAAGTTCTCCAAAAACAGCCATTTTATATATGTACTTTAAATTCTAACCTTTTAGAATAACACGTGTAATTTTACACTTTTCACTGTGTTCGTTATGAGCAATCCTCGTCGCCAATTGTGATGTTTAAATAAACCACAAATAAATGATCGGTTGTTTTTTAATCCACTTTATTAATTCTTATTATTAAGTATGTACGATATTCCTATTGTACAATTTCTATATTAATATTACACTAAGTATTGTTAGGCAGAGCAATAGGAGATGGCGTCAAATGTACGGGTTGTAGGCAACTCATTTATCAGAAACATGTATGCATATCGAATAGTTAGGGTAACTGCATACGTTCTTAAGGCAACAGCACACGTTCTTAAGGCAACTGCATACGTATGATAAATATTAAGTGGTGTACATTACACTATCAAAAAATTCAAATTTAATTTCTATAGTATTGTCTAAAATGTTATATGGAACTAGTGACCTTGTCTGATGTTGTGTTGTCAAGTCACGTAGCACTAGTCCATCCTTAGTCAGTAGTTTTCTTAAGTGTGTTATTGATTGGAGAGCTCCAAGTCTTCCATCAGAAGTCGTCAAAGGCTAGAATGGAATTGCGGGAGCATGAAGAGAAATAACAGTTTTTGTCATCGTACTTACGTGTTTAGTCATTCCACCACACTAAGGGATCCAGAATTCGTCCGTCCGCAGTCAAAATAACCCGGATATTGCTGAAGGATCAGACCAGATGCTTTCGCCAACAATTAAGCCGCCTATGACAGACGCCCGAAACACCCCCACACCTATATGAAAACAAACTTAAAATCAAAAAGAAAAAAAAAAATTACTATTATTATTATTATTACACTACAAATAAAAACAAACTTTTCACCACATTTATCTATAAATTCTTTTGATTTATTTATTTATATGCGTCTCGATTTATTTGTACAAATTTTTGTTTACATTTTTTGCTCTTCAGTAGCCCATAGGTTTCTATTTTAGGTGCCCACATACATATAATTTTTCTTTCGCTCTCTTGTTTATTTATTAATTATTTATTTACATATTAGGTTCTTAAGTGTTTTGTTTACTTTCGTTTTTTTTAGGTACATTATTTATTTATTTATTTCATTTTTCTTTCTAGGTTATACTCATTACATTCAAGGTTTAGTTAGCTATTTTCTTAAATTACATTTTGTTTGCAGATTTCTTATACCTATTCTATACAAAACGATATTTCGTTTATAGGCTTAATTAATTGTAGTTTCATTTAGTTTTATATAACGGGATATTCCCTCTTCTTATTTAAACTTCATTTTTTTTGTCCAGTTTCTTTCTCCTCTCCGTTGATAGTATGAATTCAGCTGAAAAGGAATTAAAAAATCAAAAGATTAGAAGAGAAACATTATTCGATAGGCACATAAATTTCACTTACCCCATAAATAACACAGAAAGTACCACAACAATGCCGTCTGGCAGGCGCAGCCCACCGAAGGCGAGGAGCCAGGGGAAACAACCAGTTCCACCTACCAACTATGATTTTCCTCCAGCTCCGGAAAGGCCAATACTTGGGAGTCAGTCCAATAGTTCTGCCGATTCCATACTAGCCCCATCATTCAGTAGTCTCAGTACGGCGGGGGCAGCCTCTTTCGAAGCACAAAGTGCTGCAGCTAGAGTCCCACTGGAAAAATAAAAAACAAACAAACAGGCAAACATAGCAGGAAATTCACAAACAGACAACAAAACAAACGACCTGAAGACATACATTAATCTGGCTGTAGTAAACGCATTCTCTTCATACACAGACTCTCTTAGGGAATAAATCTCAGAAAACCTGAAAAAGGTGATGAAAAACAGTTTGCTGGATTTCATGAAAGAAATCAATTTAGCGACTCACCAAATTAGGCCTGAACTGACAAATCCGATACACAGTACAGGTGCAGTCAGAAAGCAGCCACCAAACTCTCAGCAAAACAATTTTTCGCAGCAAAGCCAGGACGAACACCAAATGAAAATGTTTATACTGAAAACATAAATACTGAGGTTGATAGGTCAAATAATGGAGTGCCAAAGGTAAACACTTACCACAATAGTCGAGTACATCACCACCGGGTGAGAGACACTCATAGGGCATTTCAACCCAGCCCACCACACTATAGCGCCCCAGCTGCAAATCCGCAGTCAGGTATCCGCGGGTCTATAAAAGTGGATAAGTGGGCATTAATTTCGATGGTAATCCAGAAAAACTTACCGTTGAAGATTTTACATTCCGTCTAGAGACTCTCCAAAGTCAGTACGACTGCACATGGTCGGAAATCCTAAGGGATTTCCATCTGCTCCTCTCAGGTACCGCGTACGAGTGGTATTGGCAGTTCCAAAAGTACTACTACTACCGCCCAGATTGGCCAACACTACGCGAATCCCTGATGCGTCAGTTCCGCAACAGCAAATCGGATTTCGAAATAATGCGAGACATCATGGATCGCAGACAAGGTACCTGGGAGTCGAGCGATGAATTTTTCGCGGCGATTGCGAAGCTGCGGTCACAGCTCAGAATTCCAATTCCTGAAATGGATATGGTTAGAATATATTATTGGGCTGGTATACCCAATGGCCATATTTACCTTGGACCAACTTAGGTATGTGTGCAAGGATAGTGAAAGCATGTTCCCACGCAGAGAGGAGCCAAAACACCATAGGCCACCTGCAAAATACCAGGTAAATGAGTTAAGGTATGATACTGAAGATTTTTACTCACCTGAGGAAAATGTAGACGCGATGCAGTATGCAGGCGGTCGAGCGCGACAACCACCCAAACAGCCCAATCAAAAGAACTTGATTTGTTGGAACTGCCGACGAGAAGGCCACTCATTTATGGACTGTCCATCGCAAAATCGCAATATATTTTGCTACAGATGCGGTCAAGAGGGGGTGATAACACCCAAATGTCGACGTTGTTGTCCGGAAAACCGGACGATGAACGCGAAATCGACGGGGGAGTCGCGTTCGACCCAAACCCCCGAATAATAGAAGTCAGTGAACAAGGTTCACAAACTGAAGAAGGTGAAGACCCCCATTCAATCCCAACGGTAAATGGGCCAATTAAATTATTAGTTCGAGATAAGAATATAGACTTAGGAATTAGTAGAAAGAGAGTGGCTACTAAGCCACTCCACATTAGAATAAGAGAATATTATTTAGCTAGAGATAGGATATTTAGAGATAAGGGGTTAATTTCAAATAGGATAAAGAAAGCAAGTGTAGAGTACAGGATAAGAAAAGAAATAAGAAGAAGTATTGCTTCAACAATCCTGGATACTGTTGCTGACCCAAGACATATGCGAAAATCGAAATCGCAGGAAAAGAGGTTCTTGGTCTCTTTGACAGTGGGGCCAGCATCAGTATCCTAGGAAAGAACAGCGAAAATTTAGTAAAGATTTTAAACTTGCCCATACAGCCATACAAACCAGGCGTAAAAACTGCAGATGGTGCAAACCAGTCCATCATTGGAAGAGTAAAAACTCCAGTCAGATACAAAAAATTCTGAACACCTTATTACTTTTTATCTTGTACCGAATTTGGACCAGGAGATATACTTAGGAAGGCTTTTCAGATAGCACCTAAAATAATATGTGAAATGTCAAGTAGAAATGAATAAGTAGACCGGATGATCAGCCTTGGCGTTGTGGAGGAGAGTGAAAGTCCATGGTGCTCACCAGTGGTTTTGATTCGGAAACCAGGCAAAAATCGTCTTTGCCTGGACTCGCGAAAGGTAAATGCCGATATAAAAAAAGACGCGTATCCTCTCGCCCACATCGACGGACTTCTCAGCCGGCTACAGGACACCTACTACATCAGCAGTGTCGACCTGAAAGATGCTTTTTGGCAGATACCGCTGGACAAGCAGAGTAGGGAGAAAACTGCGTTTACGGTGCCGGGGAGACCCTTGTACCAGTTCACTGCCATGCCCTTTGGGCTGTGTAATGTTGCTCAAAGGATGTGTCGGCTAATGGACAAGGTTATCCCATCACGGCTAAAGGACCGCGTCTTCGTGTATCTAGATGACCTGCTCATCGTGGCTCCAGACTTTCAAACCCACATTACCCTGCTGGACGAAGTAGCTAAGTGTTTGCGCAAGGCGAATCTCACCATCAACTTGAACAAATCCAAATTTTGCTTCAAAGAGTTGAAGTTGAAGGGTTCATAGTTGGTGGTGGGATGCTCAAAACGGATCCAGCTAAGGTTGTTGCGATCACGGACTTTCCAGTCCCAAAAACACCCAGACAGGTTCGCAGACTGCTTGGTCTAGCAGGGTGGTACAGGAGATTCATCAAAGATTTCTCCAGTCTGACAGCTCCCATCACGGATACGCTGAAGGAAGGAAAAGATAAATTTGCAATGACTGACGAAGCGCTCAAAGCATTCCAAAGTCTTAAAACAGCCTTAACAACAGCGCCGGTGTTATGCGCGTGGATACCAATTTGTATCGATCAGCATAACGCAAGAAAGTTCAACGCCCATCGGAAACGCATTTTGTGGACGTTGTCAAAAATGTTTACAAAGTGTAATGTCCGGAAAAATGCACGCGTAACGTATTTTGTCTTTATCATCGTTTCATCGAAGAAACGATGAATAAGCAAACGTAAAAGTCGTGTGGTGCTGACGGGCAAATTGATATCTACGCGTATGGACTTCTCCCTCGTCCGAAATAAAAAGTTAAGTTAGTTCATTTTTGTCAAGCCTCTTCGTCAAGCTTCGGAATAAAGATTTATTTTATATACAAAGAAAAAAACCACTTGTATTTTTTTTTCACTATCGATAACGGCACGCTTAACAATTTGGTGGCAGCGGTAAGATAGAGTAAAGTCGAGATAGTGTTTTAAATTACTCAAATCACTTTCAAAGTTATTCGGCAGAATTACTCTCAAGTGCGACAGCAAAAAATTATATATACAATACATGTACGTATAATAGTCAGTGATCAGTGAACAAGAATTCATTAGAAGAAAGAGAAAATAAATCCTTTCTGGAACCAAGCTCGTGACACGGCTATAAAGAAAACGCGGCAGTGCACGCATGAACTCTAACATCAAAAAAAAAAAAAACACAAAAGGGGAAAAGAAAAGAGCAACAAAACACAGAACAACAAGAGGTCTACAGCATTAAAACAACGAGAAGCAAACAACTATAGCAACGAGAGCAACTGCAGCAGTGGCAGAAACGAAAATGAGAACAACAACATCAACATTGTAAGTTAAGTCAATAAATTATTAATAAATATATGTAGTATTAAAATTGTTATTCCTACACGAAAGTCTAATTTATTTATGTATTGAAACAAAGTGCTGTTTAAGAAAGTGCATAATTTACATAAAAGAATTGTTAAAAAGGAAGATTTAATAACGTAACATTGGAAAATAAAGAAAATTAATAAAATGGCAGAATCCGATAGATTGGAATTTGAGTTAAAGGAGAAAGATATGCAAAGGAAATTCAAATGCATAGGTAGCGAAAGCGGGCAGGTAGTAGAATTGAGTTTAGCACAGATAGTTGATAATTTCAAAATTAGCGTAGCAGGAAAAGAAGAGGAGTACTTGGTGTAGAGGACGCCATTAGGGACATTCAAATAGAAACAAGCTCTACTCCCAGGTTCAAAAAAAAAAATTGTATTGAATTAGAGAAAACCAATTTCCAAATACCAATAACTAAATCTGGAGCAATCCCAAAACAAAAAAGCTTTACAGGGACAGATCAAGTGTTTGAAAGTCATTCATACGTAAATCAGAACACTCGCTATCAGACACAACAAATGAGTTTGGAACTAATAACACCGTTTGATAGCAACCCAGCAAAAATCTTCAATTTTATTTCAAACGCTGATAATGCTATGTCATTAGCAACACCTGAACAAAAAATGTGCCTACTTCCTTTCATTAAAAGCAAAATATCAGGAAATGCTGAAACCATCCTAATGAACAAAAGAATCAATACGTGGACGGATCTAAGAGTTGAACTAAATAGGACTTTCAAAGAAACTCACTCACCAATGCAGTTGCACTTGGAAATGACACACCTACAGCAAAACAGATACGAAACAGTTATTCAATATATACAAAGGGTTGAAACTCTTCAGAGACGCCGTATACAAGACGTGCATTCTATGAATGAAAGCGAGTCATTGTTCGAAGGACAGCTTTATATGATCAAAAAGGATATACTTAGCGCTTTTATAAATGGATTAAGAGAAGAAATAGGGACTTTTGTGAATGGTCAGAGACCAGCGACTTTGGCAGAGGCATCTTCACTTGCCATACAAGAAGAAACAAGGTTAGCAGGAAAAAGAGCGCATCACGTGCAAAATAATAGGGACTACACGTCAAAGAATCTGATCAAAGTCAATCACAGTACAATTAAATGTTTCAATTGCAATAAACTAGGTCATATTAGTAGATATTGTAGAGAACCCAAGAGACAGCTAAATCAACGATACGAAAATAATGCCGATAGAAGAGAAAATCAGGTTATTAATAAAAATAGATATTCAGATTCTAATCAGAAAAATTATACGGGAGAAAACTCAAAGAAAAAAAGCTCGAATGTCTTTACAAATAAGCGAACAAATTTTCGGAGCAAGGAGCAATAATAGAGGGCGTTGACTCCAAGTATAGCGAAAGCCCTCACGTCATTTTAAACTACGACAACAAAGACTACAAATTTCTAATAGACACTGGTGCATGTATTAGCCTTATTAAAGCAAAATGCATTTACGAAGAAGATGTTAATTTCGAGAACAAAACACATTTTAGGGGTATTGGCAAATCTAATAGATGTACTATTGGAAGTGCTGAACTAACGGTAGAATACAACGACAGGAAAAATGATGATGCATACTTGATAGATATACGATTCCATGTAGTAACAGATGATGTTTTAGCATATTATGACGGCATTATTGGAATAGATTTTCTGGTAGAATTCGGATTTTGTGTGTAGGAAGTTAATGTACAATAGTAAGATTACGATAAATTTAATATTTAACGAAGAGATGGAAGTAAATAAAATAAAAGAGTTAAACTTTAATAAAAACAACGAAGGTAATAAATATAATGTAGAAGTTGCGAATAGTACTAGAAATTTGAACAAACTCAATATAGACATCGTAGGTAACAGTCACCCAAGACATGCTTTATTCGAAAACGAAATTCCTAACGTTGATGACACTGTAGCAAAAGGTCAAGGATGTATGACACAAGAAATAGATTTTGGTTCAAATAAAAGACGAGGTAATAGCGACAGATTTAAGAAATTATGGACAAAATTAAGAGTTAATCATATAGAGAACGAATAAGAATTGGAAACGCTTAAGAAAATAATAAGAGAAAATGTTGATATTTTTGGTTTAGAGGATGAAAAGTTAACAGAGACATCCGTCGTAGAACATCACATACGCACGGTAAGTGATGTACCGATTAATGTGTTAATAGCTCAAGTAAAAGAAACGCTCTTGTTATATCTTAAAATCATTAAAATCTTTATTCTTAAAAGTGGACTGTTTAAATGTTAACCGCTCTGGTCTGCTTTGCTCAAAAGACTCCCATAGGAGACAAATTTATTGTCCCCACGACGATCGCTGCACTGCGTACGCCCTGATGTGTGTTGTTCGGTGGATAGATAATAATCCTCGCGCCGCTCGAGGATCCCGTTGATCCTTATTACCCTTCTTTGCACTTCATCACCACGACGATCGCTGTCCTGCATATATTCTAGTGTATGTTGTTGCTACTGACTTCGGTCGCGGTCGCACCTGCTGGTCATGGGGAAAAGATTATCCTCGCGCCGCTCGAGGATACCGTTGATTTTGCTGTTCATATCGATTGGATTTTGGGTCGCTCCTGTGTTTGCTATTGTGGTGTCCCTCGGTCGCAATTGCAGCTGGTGGTCGAGTAGAAAAAGGACTTCGCGCCGCTCGAGGTTACCGTTGGTTTCGGTCGAATGTTTGCCCTTTCTTTATCTCGGTCTGAAATTGTGTGCCTGACTCTGGGTATGTTGATGACGACTTATGATATTGTCGCGCCGCCAATGCTTCCGTTGTTTTTGTTTCCCTTTGCGTAGATTGGTTGGTGGCGAGACAATATCGCAATTGCACTTTATGATCGCTGTATGTCGTCGTAATCTCTTATGTTTTTGAACATTCCCCCCCCAATTGAAGCATGGTCTTCAATTATTGTGATCGCTCTGATCCATGGAGTAAACATCAAACTCTCAAGGTACTTGAGGAAGGTCAGCTCGGTTTGATTGTCCTCTTTGTTGCACTGCTCTGATAGTACTCGCCTGCTCGATGACATAAATTTGCTCGGTTCGAAGCCACCCGCTTCAAGTGGTTACTATCTCTTGGCTCAATGTGATGGCTTGCTCCTCATTCTCTGCACTAGTAAGCATATCGTCGACGTAAAAATTGAGACTAATTACTTGATATGCTCGTGGGTATGTCTGCTGGTTATCGTCTTGAAGTTTCCCGCCCGGAAACTGCACAACTGCACAACTTCACTGCCGATATTCGCTCATGAATTCGACATACCTTGCTCAAAGCTCTGGATTGGCTTGCAGTTTTCTCTCCAGATGAAAAAAATCTTTGCAACGCTGCTGCTCGGGAGCTGCCCAAGCTCCTAATACGTGGGTCCAAAGGTATAGTCACCACATACCTTCCTGAAGAGTCACGGTAGTGTGTGGTCTGGAAGTTTTGCTCCGCCCATTGGTCATCTGCAGACATTGGGGTGGGTCTGTCCGGCTCTTGGATTTCCCAAAGTTTCCTTAGGAGGTCGCTTAGCTCTTGATTCGATGGTTCCTGTACTGCAACCATGACCCTTGCTTGTCGCTCTGATGACGCTCGTCCAAAAATTATCCAGCCGAGATAAGTGTCTTGCGCTGTTAGACCGGAATTGTATCTTCGTATCCTGCTCTTGATGATCTCAGCCCAGACTTGAACGCCCAACAAAATGTCTATGCTGCATGACTTGTTGAAACCCGTGTCAGCTAAGCTCAGCGCGCTTAAATCTGCCATCGAATTTGACAGAAAATCTGCATCAGGCAGGTCTGGTATAATATGCGCCATAGTAAAGCACCTGCAACGTAATGTGAATATGGGGTCAACCTGAGATCGAATGTTAAGGTATACGACCCCGGATAACTGCACATTAGCACACGCTCCAATACCAGATACTCTAAGGTCTGGCTTGTATGTTCTGATCTCCATCTTCCGCACGAACTGCTCAGTCACTATGTTTATTTGGCTTCCACTGTCTAAGAGCGCTCGTGCTTTCAGTGTTCGACCGGCCCCGTTGATGATGTCAATGCGTGCCGTCGCCAATAATGCTCCTGAATGTTCTGTGTCACCAACCTTTTCGATGCTCATCGAATGTTGCGTGGGCGGTGACTTAAGGTTTAGCTGCTATGCCTCCGGTCGGTCGGATGGTTGGCTCCTTCGCTCCTGCACAGCCGCTGCAGTGACGCTTGGTCGGGGGGTATTCTGCTGAGGACACAAAACACTGTTGTGCTTTTTGTTGCACTTGCGACAACTGCCAGCTGGACAGTTGAGAGCAATGTGTCCACTCTTCAGACAATTTGTACATAGTTTCATCTGCCGCACCTTGTCGACTCTTGCTTGAAGCGAAAGTGCCAAAAAGTCTTGGCACCGATAGAGTGCGTGCTCGGTTCTGCATAATGGACATCTTGAAATGACTGCTGCTCTGCTGCCACTAGGAAGGTTATTGATGAATCTCGGCTTTTTCTGCTCTTCCTTTGTAGAATTCTCGGTACGATCGAGAAAGGCCGACTCCAAAGCACTGGCCCGCTTCTCCAGAAAATTCAAAAATTCAGCAAGGGAAGCTATCTTGCGCACGTCCTCCCTCGCCATCTGCCATGCCTGGTTAGTTTCAGTATCCAGGCGTGCTCTCAGCATATTTACGATTATTGGATCCCATGACTCGGTTTCCAGTCCAAGTGCACTCAATGACGTAAGATGCGCGTTCGACTCATTAATAAGATCACGGATGTCTCGTGACCTCGATAATCCTCTGCCAATGCTCGGAATAGCATGCAATGCATTGAGATGTGCATCCACAATGCTTTGTTTATTGTCGTAGACCTCGTTCAATTTTGCCCAGGCCTCAAGGTAGTTGGCCTCAGTGACTTGCCAGCGATTGATAAGTCTAGCCGGAGCGCCTTCCAAAGCCTGCTTCAACTCGTTCAGTTTGGTTACGTTTGCCATTGTTCCATTTCTGTGCACCTCAGAAATGAATAAGTCACGAAATTCACGCCACTTGGTGAAATCGCCCTTGAAGGTTACTAATTTGGTTTGACGCTCATGCCGTACCTGGATCACGCTGCCCTGAGAAGCTCCTGTGGCTGCTGCACTAGCACCGACCTGCCCTTGCAGTTCTTGGATGCGAGCTCTAATCTTTGCTATGGTTCGGTGATGAACGTCTTCCAACTTGGCGAGGTAAGTATCATGAGCTTCCAGCTCTTCAATCGAACGAGCTTGCTGCAATAGCTGATCATGCACTATCATTAATTTTTCAAACGTTGTTTCAGCTGCCGCTAATTTTGTGCTCAACAGCGACTTTTCAGCATCCTTGAAATCGTTTTCACCGACGAATTTTGCTATGCGCATCAGTGTTGCACGATGGCCGTCTCTGCGTGCGAGCTCACCCATTTTGCACTACACTTATCAAACTATTTATGCTTGAATAGTAAAAAATTCCCTACCCGTTAGACCGCCAACGGCTGGCAATAGTTCAGGTCAACCCTTCGGAAACCACTGCCGTCGTGAACGGAATTGGAATATTTATTTTTTACACTTTTTTTTTCACTTAATTGTACTGCTGTTTATACGCACACTGTATTTCCGTTTTGTTTTGTTTTTGCGCACTTAATTGTTAAGAGAGTTGCTGCAAAATACGCAAAAAAAAAACACTGTCTATGTGCACTGTTCTTAAAATGTTTGTAATATTTTTAAAACTTATATATTAAATGTAATTTCTACGCACTGTATCCAATACACACGGTATTTAAAAAATTAATTTGATACCTACGCACTGTATTTAAAAAATATTTACTAGGCACTGGATTTATAAAGTGTGGAATACGCACTGTATTTTAAGAATCGTTTCTACACACTGTACTTCGAATTCATTTGAATACGCACTGTATTTGAAATATGTAATTAAAAAGCACTATATTTTAAAAAATTTGCTATGCACCTTTCAACAATTGTTTTATACGCACTGTATTTTTTTTTTTAAATTGCTAGGCACTGAATTTCAAATGGATTTGTTACACACTGAATTTAAAAATGATAGAATACGCACTGTATTTATATGTTTTTAAAAAATTGCTAGGCACTGAATTTAAAAATTCTTACACGCACTGTGTTTTAAAAATTGCAATACGCACTGAATTTGAAATTGTTTTATACGCACTGTATATATTTTCCATACCCGGATCACTATATGGCTCGATAGGACCAAATGTTAATAGCTCAAGTAAAAGAAACGCTCTTGTTATATCTTAAAATCATTAAAATCTTTATTCTTAAAAGTGGACTGTTTAAATGTTAACCGCTCTGGTCTGCTTTGCTCAAAAGACTCCCATAGGAGACAAATTTATTGTCCCCACAACGATCGCTGCACTGCGTACGCCCTGATGTGTGTTGTTCGGTGGATAGATAATAATCCTCGCGCCGCTCGAGGATCCCGTTGATCCTTATTACCCTTCTTTGCACTTCATCACCACGACGATCGCTGTCCTGCATATATTCTAGTGTATGTTGTTGCTACTGACTTCGGTCGCGGTCGCACCTGCTGGTCATGGGGAAAAGATTATCCTCGCGCCGCTCGAGGATACCGTTGATTTTGCTGTTCATATCGATTGGATTTTGGGTCGCTCCTGTGTTTGCTATTGTGGTGTCCCTCGGTCGCAATTGCAGCTGGTGGTCGAGTAGAAAAAGGACTTCGCGCCGCTCGAGGTTACCGTTGGTTTCGGTCGAATGTTTGCCCTTTCTTTATCTCGGTCTGAAATTGTGTGCCTGACTCTGGGTATGTTGATGACGACTTATGATATTGTCGCGCCGCCAATGCTTCCGTTGTTTTTGTTTCCCTTTGCGTAGATTGGTTGGTGGCGAGACAATATCGCAATTGCACTTTATGATCGCTGTATGTCGTCGTAATCTCTTATGTTTTTGAACATAATGCGAAAACGTATAGGTATCCTAAGACACGAAAACGAAGTAAAGAGGCAAATAGAGCAATTACTGGAAGAAGGTATAATCAGGCACAGCATGTCTCCTTGGTCTAGCCCATTATGGGTAGTACCAAAGAAAGCGGATGCTAGTGGTAAAGCCAAGTGGAGAATTGTTATTGACTTTAGAAAACTAAATGATGTAACTATCTCCGACAATTATCCGATTCCGAATATTACGGAAATCTTAGATCAGCTAGGAGGTGCTAGATATTTCACCACCCTAGATTTAAAATCGGGATTTCACCAAATACCATTAAGTGAGGATAGTAGGGAAAAGACGGCTTTCTCGACACCTTACGGGCATTTCGAGTACATACGAATGCCTTTTGGTCTAAAAAACGCCCCATCATGCTTTTAACGAATGATGAATAATGTCCTAAGAAATTTGCAAGGAAACCAATGTTTTGTCTATATCGATGATATAGTAGTTTATGGCAAAGATTTGCGAGAGCACAACGAAAGGCTCATAAACGTATTCCAAAGATTAAAAGAGGCGAATCTGAAAATACAGATAGACAAATCTGAATTCATGAAAGAAGAGGTCAATTATCTAGGTCATCAAATTACGAGAGAAAACAGCGAATACGTACATAAAAGTCAACAGGAAGAAATAAAGATCTTAGATAGTCTAAACAAACAAAATCAAATAGTAAAAGACGCTTATCTAGAATTGGGAAACTTAACCAGTAACATGATGAATAATCTAGAAATGTTAGCGGATAAAATAGACAAGGAACGAAATAGTAGAATAATTAAGGAATATTTTATCGAATTCAAACTAAAGAGTTGATCATCAATCAAATTATTGAGGGAATTTTATTTTTAAAGGATAATATTATACATCCAATCATAATAGAACCAAAGAAACTTATACAAACGTTAAAAGAAAGCGACAGAGAAAGTGATATGTTATTTACTCCAACTTTAGAATCATATAATTCTATTGTTCGAGAAATTAACCCAGTGTACTATTTAAAAGACTATCGATTAGTAGTTGTATTGTCAGTTCCGTTAGTAGAAAAAATAAAATCAAATGTCTATGAAGTGATTAATATGCCATTCAAAACCCAAAATTCAATGTATGTTATTGAACAAAAAAACTAATTATTTTATAATAAAGGAAAATAAAGATGAATATCTTCTGACTAACAACTTAATGGAAAACTGTAAGAAAATTAAAGAATTTTATATATGTCATCAATTTGCCTATAAAAATAGCATAATAAACGATGATTGTGAATTAACCATTTTCATTAATAGGAAAAGCTCAAATTGTAATCTAAGACAAGTAACTAATCATGTAGAAACTTTCCATAAATTAAACGAGAATAAATATTTGTTCGCCCTAAGCGAACCAACTTAATTTAAAAATAAATGTGAAAATGAAAATAATAATAGCGAAGGCATTTTAAACGATATTGGCATATTGAACTTGGATTCAAATTGCACGTTCGAAACAGTAGAAACAAAAATTGTAACTGAAGAAATTTACATAGAGACTAAGGATATATATCGGTTTGCTTTGGAAGATTGCTGTATTAATGTAAAACTTAATAATATACCTACAGATAACACTTATATGTCTAAGGTAAAACTAAGAGACTTGAAAGAATTACAAGATCTCACAATTGTAATAAAAAACCACGAAAATTATATATCAAAAAAACTGAAAAGTATTCCACCACATGTTCAAGGCGTAATGCTAGGAATTGGCGGGGTAATCGTAACCACTCTGGTAATATACTTAATTTTAAAAATTGTTAAAAAGGGCGGAATGGCGACCCTCCGAAATTGTATTAGCTTTGAAAACCGTACTAAGCGGAAAACAAGAAGTCCTTTAAGGAATGAAAATCAAATAACGGATTCCTATCATGACAACAAAAAATGTAAAACGGTAGTTAGAAGACCGAATTGAATGGTCTTCAAAATAGAAGATTTTGAAATCAATGAAGAGATTTAATATTGTATACAGATTTCAAGTGTAAACAATAAATTTTGAAATGTAATTGTTTATTTTTATGAGGGGAGGTGTTATGCGCGTGTATACCAATTTGTATCGATCAGCATAGCGCAAGAAAGTTCAACGCCCATCGGAAACGCATTTTGTGGACGTTGTCAAAAATGTTTACAAAGTGTAATGTCCAGAAAAATGCAAGCGCAACGTATTTTGTCTTTATCATCGTTTCATCGAAGAAACGATGAATAAGCAAACGTAAAAGTCGTGTGGTGCTGACGGGCAAATTGATATCTACGCGTATGGACTTCTCCCTCGTCCGAAATAAAAAGTTAAGTTAGTTCATTTTTGTCAAGCCTCTTCGTCAAGCTTCGGAATAAAGATTTATTTTATATACAAAGAAAAAAACCACTTATATTTTTTTTTCACTATCGATAACGGCACGCTTAACACCGGTACTCACGCACCCAGACTTCTCGAAGCGGTTCTTTATTCAATGTGACGCCTCGGAGTCTGGAATAGGCGCAGTTCTCTTCCAGAGGAACGATAACGATGATGAGTACCCTATATCCTATTTTTCACAGAAACTCAACAGCTGCCAGAAGAATTACAGCGTGACCGAGAAGGAGTGTATGGCAGCGGTAATGGCAGTACAAAAGGTCAGGCCCTATGTCGAAGGAATGACCTTCACAGTCATCACCGACCATTCTAGCCTGCGTTGGCTAATGGGCCTTAAAGACCTGAACGGCAGATTGGCACGGTGGAGCTTAAAACTTCAAGCCTACAACTTCGACATAGAGCACCGTAAAGGCTCATTAAACGTGGTACCAGATACTCTTTCTCGAGTCCACGCCGACAGCATAATAATCGAAGACATTGCTCCATTAGTAGACCTTAATTCAGTAGAGTTCAGTTCAAAAGAATACAAGGGCCTCATAGAGACGATAAAGAACCATTCTGAAGAACTGCCTGACTTGAAAATAGTAGACGATTATGTCTATAAGCGCGCATTGCCAACAATTAGAGATGATTCGATGGTCGAACACAGGTGGCAACTTTGGATGCTATCTCGGTTAACCAGAGAAATCATCTCCCGCGCACACAATCCTCCTCAGGCAGCTCATGGTGGCATAGGTAAAACTCTACAGCGTATTCGGCAATACTTTTACTGGCCAAACATGACAGTGCAAATAAAAAAGTATGTGTCTCAATGTGTTACCTGTAAACAATGTAAGTCCACTAATCAGATTTCCTGTCCACCTATATGTTCCAGTTACTGTACCGATCGTCATTTTGAAAAAAATTATATTGATTCCTTGGGTCCATACCCAAGAACTAAGTCCGGCAACGCGTATGTCTTCGTAGTCCTCGACCATTTGTCTAAATTTGTGCTGTTTAAAGCACTGAGAAATGCTAACACTAGTAGCGTGATCCAATTTCTGGTACAAGAAGTCTTTAACATGTTTGGAGTGCCACAAGTAATCCACTCTGACAACGGAAAACAATTTGTGTCGAAAGATTTCCAAACCCTGTTGGAGAAATATGGAGTTCGGCACTTCAAAACTGCCAACTATTCTCCTCAGTCCAATGCGTCGGAGAGGGTGAATAGAACGCTGCTAGCTGCTATACGCACGCTTGTGCCTTGCGAAGTTCAGTTCATGCTACCATAGATGTGTCACCATACTTCGCGCTGTTCGGAACTAACATGATGACACACGGTAGTAGCTACGATCTGGCAAAGCGATTGAACGCGGTGGACGATAGCGAGCTTCTCATCCTCTCCCAACAGACTAGACTACAGAGCATACGAGACAAAGTCAAGAAACTTATACTACAGGCAAACGAGAAAGCGGCAAAAACATATAATGTGCGGTCGCGAAATGTACGCTTTCTGCCAGCGCAAGAGGTGTACAGAAGGAATTTCATCCTAAGCGACACCTCCAAATACATTTCGTCTAAACTGTGCCCAAATTACATAAAATGCCGTATAGTAAAGAGAATTGGAAACAGTATGTATGAGCTGGAGAATCTCAGGATCGGAATCTTCCACGCTAAAGACCTTAAACAATAACGTAATGTACCTGTGAACGACATACTTCTAACCTGTGATATACACCTAAGTTTATACAATCTCTTAATCTGTGATATTCCTTGTGCACATCTGCCAGGCAAGATTATTTATGTACGTATATGTACTCTCCCATCCTATTTATTAATTATGTATTCATCGTATTTATGTATCTAGCTGAAGTATTTATTTATTTATTTATAGAATTTAATTATTTATTTATATAGTTTATTTATTTATTTATATAGAGTTTATTTATTTATAGAGTGTTGAGTGTTCTATGTACCTAAATCACACCATAAATTAATATATATAATTTCTGAGTTAACAGCATAAATATCACGCCATCCAACATTTATACTAGTATATAAATCAGACGATAGCTCATTTACTCTCGAACTTATTATATAAATTTCAAACAGTAATTTCTGCAAACCGATGTTTTTTGTATAGTGCGCCTGAACTAAAATGGCAGTTGTAATCGGACCTCCACCACGCAAACATCGATTTCAAATAAAGTAAACAACAAAATTAAAAGTATCGTTTTTTCATTATACATTTTGGTCCTAATCGAGCCGAATGGTAAAGTAAAGCAACTCGCTCGGGTAACTAATACAGTAAATCAAATTGTTGATCGGGAAACTAATCGGTAAATTAGTTGAAGACAAATCGTGAATTGATTCTGGTTGTGCTCAGCAACGGGACATTTGTATGAGCATCGGGTTACAAGAAGTGCTATTGCAAAAGTGCGAAATTGATTAGTACTTAAACTTATGTACATAAGCCCAGAATTTGTAATTGAGCTAATCAAGTAAAAAGCAAAAGATTAGTGATAAAAAGGTGCACGAGAAATCCAATTGTTGGTGTTGCTGCTTGAGGATAGTGGACTGCACGAGGATTCGACTCTGGACGGTGTTAGTTGATGGACTTGTGCTGCGTTGGACATTGGTAGATGGATAAATGCTGTTGTAAAGAAAAGTATTCTGAGTCACAGGTAAATTATTTCTTATATAATATTACCTATTTTGCACCATGGAAGAATTAAAAAGAAAAAGGGGTACAATAAAAGGACAATTAACACGTGGTTATAACTTTATTAATAATGCGCCTGGGGATGATCCATGCATAAAAGAGCTTGTTGAGGAGAGGTTAACAATGCTGTCAGATGATTTTAAAGAATTCAATGAAGTTCAGTTTTGGATTGAAGGCTTAATTTCTGACGAAAATGAACTTATGGAAGAGAGTGATGTTCAAAGGGGTGAGGTAGAGCGAAAATATTATCAAGCTAGGGCGAAGGGAAAGTTACTCTTAAAGAAATTAACTACTGAACAAAGGATAGATAATAGTGAAGGAGGTTTTCAGGCTAATGAAAGTTCAATTACCAAGATCAACTCTGCGATTGAGGTTTTATTGGATCATCAAGTCGTACTTGGTGAGCTTGTTTCACGCTCAGTGCAAAATATTACTGCTGCAGTTGTTTTAGAGGACTCATCTTCGATTCAATCACCTGTTGAACAACCTTCTGGGTCGCGAATACCTGATGCTGGGGCTATTTCGATGCAATTACCTTTGCAGACTTCTGTACCTCCCCCCATAGAGTATCCCCATTCGGAAATTAAACTAACTACTATAAAATTACAAACTTTTGATGGAAAATTTAAAAATTGGCCTAGCTTTCATGTATCACTCATTCACAATAATCCCAAATTAAGTAATACGCAGATATTCTACTATTTGAAGAGCTCGTTATCTACTGATGCAGCAGTGGTGATTAATAGTTTTGATATTACTGAAGCTAACTACATACAGTTAGTAGCAACGTACAGTAAGGAGAACTTTATTGTTGAAGAACACCTAAAAACAATTATGGATCAACCGGGATTAAATAATGTTTCAGAAGATGGTCTTAGAGCTTTGAGATCATCAATTAGCGAATCCGTAAGTGCTTTAAAAGCAATGAAAATTCCAACGGATTATTGGGACTGCTGGCTGGTATTTGTGGTTTCGTCGAAACTAGACAAATCTTCTCAACAACTATGAAGACGGGAAAGTGCTCAAAAGAAGAGTCCATCATTCAAAGAGCTTCTTGACTTTATTGACAGGAGAATCTATGAAGTATGTACGATTGCACCTCGGAGTGCACAAAAACCGTTGTTACATAGGTTTAATCCATCCAATAAAGTAAGGTGTGCGGCAATTTCTTCTTCTTCCACTTGCGTGTTTTGCCAAGAAGAACATCATGTAGAGAGGTGATCAGGGTTCGGCAAATTAAATGTCAAAGGGAAACGGGAGTTCGTAAAAGAACACAGACTATATTTCAATTGCTTAAAAAAGGGTCATTTAAGCAAAATCTGCCTATCACATGGTTGCCAAATATGTAAGAGGAAGCATCACACATTACTCCATGATGCTTCGGGTAGTACAAACCCAGGGTGTTCTGCAACTGTACAAATGGCTGAATGCAAAGAGTCATCATCATCTAACGATGACGGTTTAAATGTGTTAGCCTCAACACAAAAATCTTTATCGTTTGCATCCATTTTACCAACTGCATTAGTTTTGGTTAGGGATTCTTCAGGCTGCTGGAAATTGTGCCGAGTATTATTGGACTCGGGGTCTCAAGTTTGCCTTATCACTGAAGCATGTGCTCAGAGATTGAATCTTCCACGAACAAACGCACGCATAGCAATCAAGGGAGTGGGTACAGATGCTTCGAGCTTCACCAAGTGAGAAGTGAATTTGAAAATAAAATCGCGAATAAAGGATGATCAACTTCTTGTACCAGCTTATGTTCTGAGGGAGATTGTTTCAAATTTGGCATCGGTTACAATTGGGAGTGATTGTAGGCGTATGATTCAAGGGCTTGCCTTAGCCGATCCTTCATTTGAGGCACCGGGAAAGATTGACATACTGTTAGGGTGCGATGTTTTCTTCCGTATAATGGGTCAGCAGAAAATGGAATCAGATAGTAAATCATATATAGAATTGGAGACTATATTTGGCTGGATTATATCGGGTAATACACAAAGTAACTATGGAGAGAATAAAAACTTTACTCTGACAACTTGTTTCAATATTAATCGAACTTTAAAACAGTTTTGGGAAGTCGAGAGTATTCGAGATAAGACTATGTATACTGAGGAGGAACAGAGTTGCGAGGATCATTTTGTAGCGACTCACACACGTCTATCTAATGGCCGGTATATGGTAAGGTTGCCTTTTAAACAATCTATTGAAAAATTAGGAAATTCAAAAAATATGGCAGCTCGCAGATTCGGTATGTTGGAAAGGAGATTTCAAAACAACAGCTCATTGAAGGAAGAGTATTCGAAATTTATTGAGGAGTATTTAGCATTAGGTCATATGGTAGAAGTGCGTCAAGGAAACAGGGAAGTAATAGAGGAAGAGTCGTTTTACATGCCACACAACGCCGTGTTCAAATTAGACAGCTCAACTACTAAGTTGAGGGTAGTATTTGATGCCTCTGCCGCAAGCACGTCGGGACAGTCTCTCAATAGTCTTCTTCTTAATGGGCCTAAGATACAGTCAGATCTAATTGAAATTCTGGGACGGTTTCGAATGCACCGAATAGCTTACACCGCAGACATTGCGAAAATGTATCGACAGGTGTTGATACATCCCAAGGATGCATGCTTTCAAAAGATCCTGTGGAGAATATCTGGAAACGAGCCTGTCAAGGAATACAAGCTTCAAACGGTAACATATGGGACGACTTCTGCTCCGTTCTTAGCCATTAGGACTTTGAAACAGCTAGCGTTAGATGAACAGGCTCAGCATCCTATTGGGGCAGAAAATCTATTGAGCAATTTTTACGTGGACGATTTTATGGGAGGTTGCGATTCAATCAAGGATGCATTGGGTGTTAAAACTGATTTATGCAATTTACTTGCTAAGGGAGGATTCGATCTCAGAAAGTGGGCGTCTAACTCTTCCGAGTTTTTGAAACACATTCCGGAACGTAGCTTAGAAATGTCAGTTCTAAGTCTTTCTGAAGACATGGCAGTTAAAACTCTTGGTCTGTATTGGAATCCATGTGGAGACTTTTTCTTCTTTAAAGTCTCTTTGGCGGAGCAAAAAATAGCAAGCAAACGTGTAATTCTTTCAGAAATTTCAAGAATTTTCGATCCATTTGGATGGGTGAGTCCAACAATTGTTATGGCAAAGGTTTTAATCCAAGATTTGTGGATTGCTGGGGTTTCCTGGGATGATCCGATACCTTCTCCGTTGATGCAAAAGTGGTTGACGGTGCGGCAGAGCTTGAGGTGCTTGGAAAGTATCTCTATTCCGCGATGGGTAAGAACTGAAAAGGTTGGGTGCCAGAAGCAGCTACATGGATTCTCAGATGCGTCGGAGCGAGCATATGCGGCATGCGTTTACATATCTGTACGCATCAAGGAAGAACATTTTGTATCTCTGCTTGCATCGAAAACCAAAGTTGCACCGGTTAATCGCATCAGCATACCAAAATTGGAACTTTGTGGGGCCCACCTCTTGGGAAAGCTGATTAGATCCGTGAAGAAAAACATTGGGTTGAATGATGCTGATTGCTATGCATGGACAGATTCGCAAGTGGTTTTGGCGTGGCTCTCTCAACATCCTTGTAAGTGGAAAACTTTTGTGGGAAATCGGACATCGGAGATACTGGGCACATTTCCTAAAAGTCAATGGCGGCATGAACCTTCAAGGCTAAACCCTGCGGATTGCGCATCGAGAGGTCTTCAGCCAAATCTGTTACCTTCATTCGACTTATGGTGGAAGGGACCTGCTTTTTTAAGGGAATTGTATGCAATTGAAAACAAGTTTATTTTAAAAAATCCTGAAATTGATCTTGAGAAAAGGGAGTCCTTACATACGTTAGCAACTACAGAAGCACCTCAAGAGAATCCTATCCTTCTCCGTTTTTCGTCACTTACAAGGCTTAAACGGATAATGGCATGGTGTCGTAGATTCATTCATAATTCAATGAAAAGGAACCGGGAAAATAAAAAATTTGGATCGCTTTCTAAATACAAACGAGCTGGCAGCAGAATTAAATTTTTGGATTAAGGACACTCAAAATCTAGCATTTTCATTAGAATTAAACCGACTAAGATCTTCCAAAGAAATACGAAGGGATAGTAATTTAAAATCGTTGGATCCTTTTATCGGTAACGATGGCTTACTAAGGGTAGGTGGCAGAATTCAAAAGGGAACTTTTGGGTTTCAACAAAAACATCCGCCAATTTTGCCGAGAAACTCTCATTTGGCATCTTTAGTTATTTCTCATTATCATAACAAATATCTACATGGCGGACCACATCTCATGCTCGGGGTTATAAGACCAAGTTATTGGATCCTCAATCTAAAGGGAATGGTCAGTAAGTTTGTCCGAAGGTGTGTTAAGTGTCAGCGAAATAAGGCTCGGCCTCTGGAGCAACAGATGGGAAGCTTGCCAAAGATACGCCTTGAAATGTGTAAACCATTTACTAATACTGGTGTAGATTTTGCGGGACCCTTAAATATACAAACATGGAAAGGTCGTGGGGCCAAACATCGAAAATGCTATGTGGCTCTTTTTATTTGCGAGCAATTCATTTAGAACTAGTCTCGGACCTTACTTCGGATGCCATGATTGCTGCCTTCAAAAGGTTTGTTGCACGAAGAGGAGCTGTCAAGAAAATGTTGAGTGACAACGGGACTAATTTTGTTGGGGCATCTCGTGAACTTCAGAGATTGTACAAATTACTTAAAGCTGCTGAACCTGTACATAAATATTTAGCTGAAGAGGAAATTTCGTGGGAATTTATACCTCCACATGCGCCCCATTTTGGAGGTTTTTGGGAGGCCGGCGTTAAGTCGACCAAATTTCACCTTCGACGCGTTATGGGGCAGACATCATTAACATTTGAGGAACTTAGCACATTATTTTGCCAAATAGAGATGTGTTTAAATTCTCGTCCTTTAACTGCCCTTATAAATGACAAAGATAGTTTAGAACCATTAACACCCAATTTTCTTCTTACAGGTGGTCCGGCAATGACTTTACCTGAGCAGAACCTGTGTGATTCCAAGCTTAATACACTTTCTCGTTGGCAGTACACTCAGCGTCTTCAGCAAGAATTTTGGCAAAGGTGGCAACGGGAATACCTTCACCAACTACAGCAAAGAACAAGGTGGACTCTGAAGAAGCGAAACATGCAGCTCAACGATCTTGTCTTAGTCGTGGACAACAATCTTCCACCAAGCAAGTGGCTAATGGGTCGAGTAGTCAAGCTGTTCCCTGGTGCAGATGGTCTTATCCGAGTAGTCGAGATACGAACAAAACCCGGCGTTATGAGACGTGACATCACTAAATTGGCATTACTCCTTCCTAACGAAGACTTACATATTCCATAGTACACTATTTTGTAAATTGTTGTTTGTTAAGAAATTTATCCTTTAAAATTTAAAATTATCATAACTGAATTTGAATTCAAATTACTAAAATGTCATATTGTATCATATCTATCTTTATCTTTTGCAACAAGATTTCATAAAGCTCTTACTTTTTGATGTATTTGAAAATAGTTTTCAAAGGTGGGCGGAGTGTTGAGTGTTCTATGTACCTAAATCACACCATAAATTAATATATATAATTTCTGAGTTAACAGCATAAATATCACGCCATCCAACATTTTATTTATACTAGTATATAAATGAGACGATAGCTCATTTACTCTCGAACTTATTATATAAATTTCAAACAGCAATTTCTGCAAACCGATGTTTTTTGTATAGTGCGCCTGAACTAAAATGGCAGTTGTAATCGGACCTCCACCACGCAAACATCGATTTTAAATAAAGTAAACAACAAAATTAAAAGTATCGTTTTTTCATTATACATAGAGGTTATTTATTTATAGTTTATTTATTTATTTAGAGTTTATTTATGTATTTATATCTAGCTTAAGTATTTATTTACACATTGATAGAGAATTTATTTATTTATTTATAGTCTATTATACACCTTGTCTTTAATGTTAGGTATCCTTATTTATCTATTTATTCATCCTCGGTAACATGTGATCTATCTATTTATTTATTTATTGCGTTACGTATCCCAGCTTATTATGTTATTTATTTATCGTATTATATATTTATGTACACATTTAAAGATAGTGTAGTATTTACGTAGCCAAAACTGCTTATTTATTTATTTATGTATTTTAATATATTCGTTCAAGTATATTTGCATGCCAACTCACTTGCAAGTATTTTATGAATGCCAGGTAATTGACCCCGCCACCATGGTGGACCGTCACGGCTTCACCTGAAAAAGCAAACACAAAATGAGCAACGAAATATATACCCGATATGCAAATCACTCACCCATCATGTCGCTTGGTTATCCATTTCCTTAAATCAACTCCAGTTTCACACGGATAAGAATAATCAACATTCCTAAAATGCATGCAACGATACGTAAATATGTGCACACTAAACAAACTTTAGTCTCAAATACTTACCACCGATATGGGAAAACCAGATAGTTCCATTTTACAGGTGTTGGGTAGTTCAGGTGTCTGGGTAGTCATCAAATCTGGCAGAGGAAAGTCAGCTCCAACAAAAAATTTGGGTGGTGGAACAGCTCCTAGGTGGATAGCTGCAGATATCGGGTGGTGCTGTAAGGTTCTCAGAATGTCTGAAAAGTATAAATAAATATGAATGATTTCAATGATGTCTTCAGGTCGATTAGTCATGAATACGAAATTGAGGTTAGGTATAGGGAAACTTACCTGCATTTACATAGTAAACAAAAATATTGCCCGGCTTGATTAGTAAGCTCTTCACCACATTTGCCCTAGCATATTTCCTAGCTACAAGTGACCATTCACCGCCCATAGCTTCGGTAGACCTTATCCATGCTCGGACATTTGTTATGGTCACCAATAATTAACTGCAAAATATGGAAAATAAATGAATTTAAAATAAAACTACTTACCTTGTTTCCTGATGCTTGTCATTGCTTGATGTGTCATGGGCGTAATGGTTAAACGTCATCGTCTTCGATTTTCAAGTCTAAAGTCTTATGGTTGTTGTGATAGATATTGTTCCCATTGTTCCCTGCTAAAGCGTAGTATCCAGTTCGCGTGGAATTCAAATTTCCATACAAAAATTCCGCTAAGCTAAATTACGCAAAGAAATTTCGCTAACCGGTATCCAGCTCACGCGCTTAATTTGTTGAAACGAAATGTGTTGTCATCTTCAAAGTCTCCACAAATTCCGCGCGCAATTAATCGTTCCATGCATTTATTTTGAGCTGAAATCTGACAGCACAAGCAAATTAAATTCGAACCTATGGAATATTTTGAAGAATATTTGGAAGAAGAGTTGCTTAATGAGCAGCTGGAGCCAAACTTGGTGTCGAAAGCAACTGGCAACAAATCAAAAAACAAAAAAACTAATTTTTCGGCAGATGAAAAGAAAAGGTTGGCCAGGCTGGTTGAAGAGCGTCCAGCAATCTGGAACTTGGAGGAAAAAGACCATAGCAACTCGCAGGCAGTCAGTTCCAGCTGGAAATACATATCCCACGATATGGAAAAACCCGGTATGTACCTCAATATTGTTATTTATTTATATCAACAGCTACATATAACTTTATTAACCTTCTCTAGTTCAAGACTGTAAACACACTTGGAAGGCGCTCAAGGACGGCCTGCGTTATCACTGCAAAGCCAGCGCCAATAAAATTCTGAAGTCTGGCAGTGCAGCAGATGTAGAACGACCTGAAGAAAACTCTTCAATTGTGGATACGATCGATTGGGAATTCGTCGATTGCCTAGCGTTTCTTAAACCCACATCAACAAAACGAAGGCAAGAATGTGGAGAATAATAAAAAGGTATTAAAAACTAACATTTACTTTGCAGAACATTTCCCAGTGCCTCCATCGATCTTCCGGATGTTTCAAAAGCAACTACATCCAGCTATGATTTCGTAAGTAGAGTTTCTATTCTAAAGTTTAAGGCGATGGATAATTCTCTCGTAGTACTTTATTTACTTTACTTTGCTGAGATAGGTCTATTACAAATTGAGTAATATTAATTAATATTAAATATTTCATTTCAGAATAATAATCCAAAATCAAAAAAGGATAGTCTGACAACATTGACCGAGTGCGTCACGGGGTGGATTCAGACTCGAAGAGAGGAAAGCAGTGCGCCAAAACAAGAACTGGAAAACTTTGTCATGTTCCTAAATTTAGATAAAATTTTACAAAGACTTCCAAAAAACAAAGTGGTGGAGTTAAATATCAAATACCAGCAAATGGCTTTGGAGGAAGTTGTAAAATACGAAGACAGTTTATCGTAAATAAAATATGAATCCTTTGTTTTAATTTGTTTATTTCTTTAGTACGCGGAATACGACTATATGGAAGTTATCACTTTCAGACTTTAGATTGCTGATTCTATATTGGATTTCTTAACTTATAAAAACGCTGATGTGTTTTGCCATGGAATGGACCCAATTGGAGAATTAACAAACTCTTTTAATTTATCTCGTAAGTACTTCCCATCATCACTTTGCCTCCCTACCGTTGATTGCATCGTTGAGTGAAGTAAAGCATCTTGTGAGATATGGTTTCTCCATTCTCCATTAACCAAGCATCCACTCTCATCATAGAAGTGTGCATATTTTGGGGGACAGTAGGTAAGCTTCGATGTTCGGATGAGGTAGTTGTGTAAAGTACTCATTTCTCTGTTTGATTGTTGATTTATCTACAATTGAGGTATTTTAAAAAAAGCAAAAGAAACACAAAAAAAACGCAAAAAGTTGTCAGCTGTTATGTATTAATTTTTGTCTACACCGCTGTCTATACTGTCAAAATTCCGCGAACTCGCGGAGAGATAAATTTAATTTTCCGCTCCGCGAGAACTGGATACTACACTTAAGGAAATTTATGTTGTCCCGACTAAGGTATTTTTTTTAACTCTCACAAAAAAAAAAGAAAAGGGAACGAAATATGTCCATTCTACCATATTCTACTCAAATAGCGGCAAACGGTTTCAATTATATACTTACCATCTAACCGTCGGTTGGGCATTATTGTAGCATGTCACTCCACCGACAAAGGAAATTAATTGCCGATAGTCAGGGTCCTGAACGCACGACGAAGAGAAGTTTCGACATCAAAACCAGATGGCGTTGCCGGTGTTTTTTGACAGCGAGAGCAGACATTTTGAAAACAGAGAAAAAGCGAAATAGAAGCAAAGGGGAAACTTTTTCCACTAAAAAGTAAATATCTAACTATATAATAATATAATAAATGTAAAATTTAATTTTGAAAAATAAAAACAGAGCTATTGATCCCGAACTGCTAGAGTTATATTTGATATAGTATTCTACTCAGTGGGAGGATTTGTCGGAGTTTGCGACAGCTTTACTTTTTATTCATACATATAGATATATGTATGTAGTATATCATTAACAAAGTTTTCCTTTTGCCTATTACGCACAAGTAATACATTTAAAATATTTTGACGAAACGTTATTGCGCATGAGCAGAAGTAGTTCACGCAAAACAAAAGGAGTCTTACCAGGTCATTTAAAAGAATTCATCGTATATCAAACGAAGATGTCGAATGACGAAGAGGATGTCGTAAACCTGGATAAAACTTTGGAACCTAACACCAGTTCTGCATACCAAACAGATGATCTAGCAAGGCGATTGACTGCGTTGGAGAAGGCGTACAAAGATACGCAGACGCAGTTGAAACAGAGCGAACAGAAGTTTAGGAATCTCGAGCATCAACTTGAGTCTTGCCACGACGTCAAGGAATTTAGTCAGCCGAAAACCATTGCTTCTGTTGCTCAAACATCTACGACTACAATTTTGCCAGCTACGAATGCGTCCGTTCCAAGCAATACGTTTTTGGGTTTGTGCCAGCCAAAACATACTTTACCAATGCAGTCAGCCGCATTGCCATCACCTACTTCGTGCGATGGCCAAACATTGGTATCGTCAGTTTCATGTACTTCAGCGTCACAGGGGACATATGCCGAGCCGTCTGTGTCGCACTTCACGGCCTTTCAGAAAATTCCGTCGATGACCAATGCAGCTATTTTGACACAAGGGGGACATGCCCTCCCATCTGCGACAAGATGGTCAACGATGGTAAATAATCCGTCGCAAAGTGGATACGGGTTTATGCCAACAACTTCGAATCCAGCGACAATACCAACCGCTGTACCACAACCACGTTTGTGCAATTGGATGGCTACGTCTGGGGGTGCTAATGTGTTTCCCAACAATGTTTGCCAAGATAGCCGAAAGAGACTTTATGATTTGCCAGATTTTAGTGGTCGGCCTGAGGATTGGCCACTGTTTATATCAACTTTTGATGAGTCAACAAATGCTTATGGGTACACAAATTTAGACAACACCATACGACTTCAAAAATGCCTCAAAGGGGCCGCAAGGGAAGTAGTAGAGTCTCTACTGATTCATTCCAGCAATGTTCCGCACGTTATCGAACAACTAGCGTTTAGGTTTGGGCGGCCAGAATGCCTAGTGCGAAGCCAAATATTGAAATTAAGATCGTTGCCAGTCATTGCTGAATCGGAGATCGAACAACTTATCCCATTCGCAACCAAGATTCAGAATTTGGTGGCATTTGTAAAGTCAGCAGGTGCACTACCACATCCCAACAACCCAACCTTATTGGAAGAACTCGTCCAGAAACTTCCTCTTAGCAAACGACTGGAATGGGCGCGATAGGCATCATTGGTCGGACCGTATCCAACTGTGGAACATTTAGGGCAATGGGCGAATGAAAACGCCAGACTTATTGCAACTATTCTGCCAGTCACGACTATCATAGACGTTCCAGATTCATCGTAACCTGTTAAGGGGGGAAAAAACAAACAGATATTACATATTACTCCGGTGTCATTTGTCCAAAGTGCAAAGATAATCATCGTTTAGCGGAATGCTCATCATTTAAAAATATATCCACGCAATCCAAATGGGATTTCGTAAAACAAAATAGATTGTGTTTCTCGTGTTTCCGACCTGGACACACGACACTTCAATGTCGAAGCAGAAAGAAGTGCGGTTTGGATGACTGTCAACGCCTACATCATCGGGAAGAAACAAGTGCTGTGGACTAACCGTTGAATGCAGGTAAGCCGACGACTTCTACAAAATCAATCGAAGAAGCAAAAGAATTTGTTAGTTGCTGTAAGACCGATGAATCTGTCAGTCTCTTCAGAATCGTCCCGGTTAGACTTCATGATCCAAATGGTGAGGTCGTAACATATGCTTTGCTAGACGAGGGTTCGTCTGTCACCTTATTGGAGGAGGATTTGGCGATGGAACTGGGAGTCGTTGGTACTGAAGACCCACTGACGCTGCATTGGATTGGAGATCAAACTACGAGTGAACGTTCCTATCTGGTTGACGTCAAGATTAGCGCTTGGAATAACAAGAGTCGTAAATACCGATTGAAACATGCTCGGACTTTGAAGAAGCTTTCTTTATCAACTCAGACACTTCAACTTAATGACTTACAAGCCAAGTATAAACACCTTCGGAACCTGCCAGTGTATGACTACGTGAGAGCGACGCCGAGAGCGCTAATCGGCATTAACAATTGTTATTTGAGAGTATCTCAGAGAACGGTCAGCCGGCAGAAAGGACCAGTTGCTGCCAAGACGAAAATGGGTTGGGTCGTCTACGGACCAACAGAGGACGACTCCACAGGTGGAAGGACTATATTCCACATAGCGCATACTCAACTCCAAGAGTTACATGATCTTATCGAAGAACACTTTAGGATAGACGAATATGGTACAAAACGACCGGAGAACCTGGTTGAGTCTGCTGACATTTCACGAGCACGTCAAATACTAAGCTCTACTACACGCAGACTCGACTCTAATCATTTTGAGACTGGCCTGTTGTGGACTAATAATCCAATCGTCTTGCCAAACAGTTATTAAATGGCTCTTCGCCGACTTGGAGGCATTGAGAAGAAGATGAAAGCCGATGAGAAATTTGCGAAGGAGTATGAACGTAATTTAATGAGCTATGTGGAAAAGGGCTATGCCAGGAGGATGCAACCAGAGGAGGCAAACAGAATTGGAGCGAGAACTTGGTACTTACCTCACTTCGGCGTAAAAAATATACATAAGCCAGGCAAGCTGCGAATTGTTTTCGATGCAGCTGCTACAGTACAAGGTACATCTTTAAATACTGTTTTGTTAAAGGGACCGGACTTAAATCAGCCATTGCTAGTCGTTCTTTTTAAGTTCCGAGAAGGTGTGGTAGCGGTCTGTGGAGACATAGAAGAAATGTTCAGCCAGGTACGGATTCGAAAAGAGGATCAAGATGCTCAACGCTTCCTCTGGAGACATGGGGATTCATCTAAGCCAGTGGAGACATATGTCATGCAGTCTATGACATTTGGTGCATCGTGTTCCTCATGCAGTGCCCAGTTTGTGAAAAATCAAAACGCCTTACAATTTGAAGAAACGCATCCAGTTGCAGTTAAGTACATTGTTGATCAGCACTACGTTGATGATTTCGTAGCAAGTTTCCGGAATGAGGATGAGGCTGTTAGTGTAAGCAAAGCGGTCAGAGAAATTCATCGGGTCGCTGGATTTGAGCTGCGTGGATTTATCTCTCATTCAAAGTATGTGGAACGGGAACTTAACAACCAGGAGAGTAGCAGCTTAGGAACATACCTCGAACTGGACAAGGAGTCGGCGCTTACACCAGAAAAAATCTTGGGCATGTACTGGGAGACCTCTTGCGATGAGTTTGTATTCAAGATTAGACATCACCGAATCGCTCCAGATGTTCACTTATTCAAGCGTAAGCCAACGAAGAGAGAGGTTCTTAGAATTGTAATGTCAGTGTTCGACCCTTTTGGATAACTGGCCAACTTTGTTATATATTCCAAGGTAATCATTTAGGAGTTATGGAGAGAAGGAACGCTATGGGATGAGGGTCTGCCAGATCAGTTATTCGTCAAGTGGAAGCAGTGGTATGAAGAACTCAAAAATATTGAACGCCTTCGAGTTCCCCGTAACTACTCCCCGATGATTCTGCATGGGTCGAGAAGACTAGAGTTACATGTATTTGTCGACGCAAGTGAGGTGGCATACGCTGCGGTTGCTTATTGGCGTTTGGTGGATGAAAACAATATCGTGGTCTCATTCGTGGCTGGAAAGGCTAAATGCGCTCCGAAAAAGTTGTTATCCGTGCCTCGCCTTGAACTTACTGCAGCAGTACTTGGAACTAGGCTAAAGAACTCCATACTGGCTAGCCATTCCGTCGTTGCCGACAGGTGTATTTTATGGACTGACTCAAGAACTGTCGCAAGTTGGATCCAATCTGAGGCGAGGAAATATAAACCATTCGTGGCTCATCGCATCGCCGAGATTTTGGACTCCACTAAAAAAGAGGATTGGCATTGGATACCAACAAGTCAAAATGCTGCTGATGAAGCCACGCGAACGAAGTACCCGCCGAAATTTCTGCCAGAGTCTCGGTGGATTAATGGAACTAATTTTCTGCGGAATCCGTGCGACTTCCTCCCTATTTCAAAAGTAGACAACATGAAAGAAGAAAATGAAGTCGAACTTCGCTCAAGTTTTAGGCTCCTGCATATTAGAAAGATGGATGATATCATTCGGCTGGAACGCTTCTCGGACTACCTTCGACTTAAGCGCACTGTGGGATGGATTTTGCGATATGTATCTAATCTAAAACATTTGGCGTTAAATGAGCAACTAACGACTGGAGAGCTGTCTTCTGAGGAACTTTTTAATGCCGAACGAATCTTGTGTCGAAGCGTTCAGGAGTTTACATATGCGGACGAAAACCACGAATTGGAGAATGGACAACAAGTGGACAAGACCAGCTCAATTTTCCAATTAACACCATTCCTTGATGAAAATTCAACGTTGCGACTGGGAGGAAGAATAAATGCCGCCGTCTGCGTTCCTAAATACACAAGGTGTCCAATAATACTGCCACGGGAGCACCGATTGACATATCTTATAGCATAATGATTATCATCATTTTTAAGTCTTAGTTTGTTTAAGTTGTTGCTTGCATTAAGCTAATAAATAAATAAATCATCAAAATCAGGAATTAATAATTAATGAAATGCGTCAGCGTTTTTGGGTACCACATCTCCGTAGTTTGGTGAAGAAAGTCAAGTCTGATTGCCAACTGTGTAAAATCAACAAAGCTGTTCCGAGGCAGCCATTAATGGGACAGCTCCCTATCGATCGCCTGACACCGTTTGTTCGACCGTTTAGCTATGTCGGTCTTGGCTACTTTGGTCCCATGGAGGTCACGATTGGACGAAGCCGTGTAAAGAGATGGGCAGCACTCTTTACGTGCCTTACAGTGCGAGCCATCCATATCGAATTGGCAGTCAATCTTTCTATAGACGCATGTTTAATGTGCATCAGAAATTTTATTAATCGGCGAGGAGTGCCTGTGCGGATCCGTAGTGATAATGGAACCAACTTCGTGGGTGCGAATCGAGAGTTACAGAGGAACCGAGAGTTATTTGATTCGGATGCTATCCAAGTCGAACTATCATCAAGGGGTATAGAGTGGCTATTTAACTGCCCCTCAAATCCCAATGCCGGTGGTTGCTGGGAGCGGTTCGTGCAATCAGTGAAAAGGGTTCTTGCACAAACACTGAAGCAGGAGGCGCCTAGACCGGAAACATTGCAGAGTTTGCTCATCGAGGCCGAAAACATAATTAATTCCAGGCCTCTGACGCATTTACCGGTTTCATCGGAAGAAGCTTGGAGACTTAGTGCTGATTTGCGAGACGGAGCATCCACGAAGTCGGTGACGCCGAGGGATTATTTGTGCGACTTATCCAGGGAAAGACGGCCACATACGAGTTGCAGATGTTCAAACGAGCGGAGGTGTGCTTCGAAGGCCGACATCTAAATTGGCAGTGCTCGATATCGAAAGTGGTGAAACACCGGTGGAGTTTCACGGGGGCGGGTATGTCCTGAACGCACGACGAAGAGAAGTTTCGACATCAAAACCAGATGGCGTTGCCGGTGTTTTTTGACAGCGAGAGCAGACATTTTGAAAACAGAGAAAAAGCGAAATAGAAGCAAAGGGGAAACTTTTTCCACTAAAAAGTAAATATCTAACTATATAATAATATAATAAATGTAAAATTTAATTTTGAAAAATAAAAACAGAGCTATTGATCCCGAACTGCTAGAGTTATATTTGATATAGTATTCTACTCAGTGGGAAGATTTGTCGGAGTTTGCGACAGTCAGCATTCAAAAAGGCACGTACGTAGGTGCCATAATTAAAAAGTACCTACTTATAAAGAAAAAACAAAAAAAATAAATAATTATAACGACCCTTTGTAGGGCAGTGATTTTTATGGTTTCTAATTGTGTTATATTGGGGTAAGTGCAGAAAAAATGTATTATTGGAGAAAATAAATTAATTAGTGGTATATCTCTAGGCACCCTCTTTACAATTAAATAAAGTGAATATTCAATTTGGCGGTCACCGACGAAAGAATTACAGTCGTGGCCGCCCAATTTTTTTAAATTTGAGATCTACCTCGAGTCATCATATGGAGGTACATTGTACATATACATATATATATATATGCATACAATAAAAATAAAATGGATAAGGATCGTTAACAAGGAGCAACATAAATCTCCCTACATCCGTCATCAAAAAAAAAAAAGATATACAGTGGCGTGCACGTAAGAAACGCTTAAGGTGATCGAATTGGTTTCTTCATAGCTCATGTGCATAAAATTAGAAACGGTTACATTACTTCTGTTGATTAAAGACTTTTTGCTAGTATAAGGGGCAGGATCCACTGGTATATTAGCATTTGTTATTTGTTATTTGTTATTTATTATTAGCATATTAGCATATTGATATTACTTTGTTCACAGTAATGTTTTGGAGTATTGTTTTTAGAGTTTTACATAATGGGGAAAAATAGATCGTGTGAAGCTAAAACCCACTCATTCTGAACCATTTTAACGAAGAAAAATCGTCCGCCTACATTGCAGAACTTCTTAAGTGCTCAAAAGGGATGGTTTTTAATGGTATCCAATATTATAAGAAAAATGAAACTGTTTAAAAAGTCAGCCACATGTCTAGGATAAGGATAACTACTGATCGCTGATCGCTGATCGCTGACAAACTGATCGTTCGACAAAGTAAACAATTCTCACACTCTACGCCAGTGAAATTCGTACTGCAGTTTTTGGTGCAAACAATAGCGGACCATCCGTAGATATATTTAAACGCAGGTTGCGTGAAGGAAGGAAGAAGGAGGAGCAAAAAGCTAGGAAGAAGTCACTTTTAACTAAGCGGAACAGAAAAAAACGATTGGAGTTTGCCCACAAATATAGCCATTGGACTGTCGCCCCGTGGAAAAATGTACTATTTACCGATCAAACTAAAATAAATAGAGTTTCATCCGAGGGTAAATGCTGTGCACGCCGAAATCGAAGAATTTGACCCAAAGTATACCTGCCCAAAGGTTAAATATGGAGGTAGGAACATAATGATTTCAGGTGCAATGTCTTGGTGCGGCGTCGGTCTAATTCATAAGATACAAGGACATATGGGCAGTCTTCAATAGTGCAATATATTGGAAAACATGATGGAGTCATACGCAGATAAAAATCTACCGGTTGTTTGGATCTTTCAACAGGACAATGATCCGAAGCACACGGCCGCTCGTACTAATAAAATGGATTGAAGATAATATGGTGACCTTATTAGACTGCCCGTCACGTAGCCCTGATCTCAATCTAATTCAGAACGTATGGCAGGTGCTCAAAAAAAAGCTAGAGCTCAAAAAAATTGGTTATTTTGAAAAATTATACGAGGAAACGAAAGTCGCTGGGGAACCATTCCTCAGAGCTTTTGCGAAAAATTTGTGAAATCCATGCCAAGCAGATTGCAGGCAGTGATTCAAAATCGTGGCTATGCTACTAAATTTTAAGTGTCCGTGAAGAAAAAGCAAATACATGACCTCTTTTTTTATCAAAAACCCATGCGTTTCTAATTATATGCATTTTGAGCTCCTTACTCTGTTTAGGCTACAAATAAAAAAATAATGGAACTTTATGTCAATTGCAAGCTCTTTTCACAAAGTTTATTTAATATTTACAAGCTAAATTAAAATTCAGATATCCTAAGGGTGAAAACACATGAGCTATGAAGAAACCAATTCGATCACCTTAAGCGTTTCTAATTACGTGCACGCCACTGTACATATATACCTAGTCATAATATAGTACGTATTATAAAATCAGCATAAAGAATCCGTTGGCATAGGTCGTAGGGGTGACCTTGATCATCCATCGCTTCCAAAGACGTGGTTCCTACAAAAAAAAATGGTTTTATATATAGATACATATATAATTTACCTAGCTTTAATATGATTTACTTACATATACATACCTGCATGTGAAATTATCTAAAAGCGACGTGAGAATAACTTATATGTATATAATTTTTGATAGTTTTAGATAGCGATAATTTTTGGCATATTCGTATTATTTTGCGTACTTACTTACCTCACATACTCCTACCTGCATACATCTAGTTAAGTTTAAGTTAGTGTTCGGTATACATATATATACCTGTGTACGTAAATGTAAATTAGAGTAAACATTTTTTACTCCATGCTAATTAAATACAATTGTTCGTTTTCTTTTGTAATAGGGTTATTTCCCCCATCCCCCATTTTGAAGCGATATTTCGCACCAAAAACTAAGGATAGTGTATCTAAAAAGAGCTCTCTTTAGGTAGAAATGCCTGAGAACATTTTTTTTTTGTTCACAACCAGATACGGATGGTTGATCGTAGTACAAACGGAGGGCGGAGAAATTCACTCTAGGATAGTGAAATAATTGTTAATGTTTCTTGATTCCCTTTTTTTTATAGCATGTGTGAAGTTTCGTTCTATGTATAATATATATATATATATATATAATTGATAGGTCAGAATCATTCCTTTTTATTTAATAAATCTGTTAAACAGCAACCGCTGCAACACCATCAGCAGCGCCTTTAAAGTGGTGGACGTCCGTCCGCTTTTGGTGGAAGAAAAAAAGTAAGTAGTAGTTTTTTTGGCATGATATGTATATGTTTTTTTGTAGTAGGTTTGGTTGAGCGCGGGGGCAAGAACCACACCAATTCCGGCGAGCGAAGTCGAGCATCGCGAGCATGCCACGTCCATCGCACTCAGCTGTCTCTCCCTTTCTCTTTCCTTTCCACTTCTTATCCTAACATCCTGTCCACACTCCAATTTCCTGTCAAATTCAAATTCCAAAGTCCTATCCGCTCCACACACCTCCTAAAGGCCTATTACAACATATGCGTTTACGAATTCACCATAATGTTTTTCTGAGTATAAAAAAAAAAACTCGTGTAAAAACAGAATTAGGTAGAAAAGGATATTTAAGGGCTTTGCAGTAGTCCTTAGCAGCTTAGATCCCTGTTATTTCAAACCTGCATTGATCGTAGTTTTCCCACGAAAAAAAAAAATCTTAACTCGAACAAATAAGGCTCGATAGATGTATGAAGTTTGAGGCATTTGTACTCAAGCGCGGTTAAGAGCATTAAGATCAATATACATAAATAGGTACATACATATCATTACTATTATATAAAGACGTAACTTCAAAATACTTTGTCCCGAATGATCTCCGCAAATACTGCACCTATTAACGTGAAATAAATTATATAATAGTCGTTATTTTCGTTAAAACCAGTTAGGTTAGGCTATGTTTTTTTTTTTGTTTAAATGTTGTTTGTTCTTAAGAAAATGTTTTTTTTTTATGTTTTGTTATGGTCACCAATTGACCTGTGAAATACAAAAAAATTAAATAAAGTATTAAAAACTAAACTTACCTGTTTCGTCCATGCGTAATGTCAATGTGTTATGGGCATAATGCTTAAACGTCATTATCATCGGTTGCAGAGTCTAAAGTCACGTCACTTCGTGGTTGTTGCGTTGAATATTTTTTTGTTCCCTGTCAAGGAAATTTATGTTGTCCCGACTAAGGGTAAAATGTTTCTCTTCTCTACTCACATAGCGGCGAACGGTTCCAATTATATACCAACCATTTAACCGTCGGTTGGGCATTATTGCAGCACATCGTACCACCGACTGCAAGAAAGGGAACTTAGCTCCATTCGAAACCTATTCCCCAGTAAAGAGGCACGTACGTGATGCCATAATCTCATACTAGAAAAAATTAAATTATAAAGTCCTTTGTGTAAGGCAGTGCCTTTTTTTATAGTAAATTTAAGTGTTAATTGGGGTAAGTGTGGAAGAAAAATATTATTAAATAAAGTAAACTAAACAGTGATATATCTTTAGGCGCCCCTAAAAGCAAATAATTTACATACAAATTTGGCGGTCACCGACGAACAAATTACAGTCTTGGCCGCCCAACCTTTTTGTTTAAATAAAAAAAAAAAAGAGATTCAAATCGCCATAATTATGCCCATGAATATTTATTAAGAAAAACGATAGTGAACGTCGACTAGGAGACATTTGAATCTCCACAGATCCGCTACCGTATCTCAAAAAGGAGAACAAATACATATATGTATATATATATATTTTAATAAGAACACTGATGTTTAAAATTAACGACAATTTGTTTCCTTTATTTATTAAACAACACGTACAAAGCGTTTATTTTGCGTCCGTCCGCTTAAAAACTTAAACAACTAATAATCTGTCTCATTCTTTTGAAGTGAAGTTGCCGCTCTTGGTTATTCAATTTAAACAATCTCCAGGCCACAGATGGCGCGCCCGAGCAATACACATGAAAACCAAGAGGGCGCACATTGACGATAAAGATTTAAAACAGTACGTTACAAAGTTAGATTATACTACAGCTCGGCCAATCTGACCATATGGTCGGCCTCGAACCATTAAGAAATAATAGAGTCAAACAAATGCATGAATAAAATACAAAAGTAATAAAATACATGAGTAATCAACTTTACTTGGTATCGTGTTGCCTGTCGTCGTCAGCCATCGCAGCGACCGACCCTTCACTCGGCGTCACCCATTTTCGTATTCTTACAGCCTCCACAACATTATCATAAGGTAACTGGGTCAATTGGCAATTTTCTACATCTTTTATTACATAACGGTCGTTTGGCAAAACTTTGTGAATTATGTACGGACCCCTATACTTCTGCACAAATTTCTTATTTGTTCCAACGGTGGTGTCAATGTGCCGAACAACTACCAAATCGCCAACTGAATATATCTTAGCCGGTATACTATGCTTCAAGCAATATTGCTCATTGTACTCCTGTGATCTTTTTATAGCACTTGATGCTCGAGACCGAATAATCCCCAAATTTCGTTCTACGACATGGCTAGGCCTATCATTCAAATACTCTGTTAACTCGTCAATAATACTACCGCGTTGATCTACCCCAAAAAGTAATTTACTAGGTGACTCTTTCGTCGAGCCATGTGTCGTATTATTGATAGCGTATTCGACCTGCGTCAATCTATTGGACCAATCTGCATGGTTCACTGGTTCACTGATTTTGCTTAGCATAGCCTTGATTACGCGATTGACCCGCTCTACTTGACCATTGGCCTGTGGTGACGCTACAGCCACTTTGACATGATCAATGTTGTTCTTCAGCAGGTAATTGCTAAAATCCATTGAAGTAAAGCAACTACCGCGGTCGCTAACGATACGCCTTGGACGGCTATAGTAGCTAAAGTATTTGTCCATAGATGCGCAAACCTCTTTTGTACTCGTTGAGTTAACAGGATACAAACGAACGAATTTTGTGAAAGCATCAATAATCACTAGGATATGCTTACGTTTCGAAGTTAGGGCCGGCAACGGTCCGAAATGATCTACATGGATTGTGTCGAACGGGATTGGCTTCTTCGGAATACTATACATATTATGATCGTTCAACCGGGTTGGTGCCGAGTACATGATGCACTTAATGCAGTTTTTTATGAAACGCTCGATCTTATTCTTCATACCCGGAAACCAATAATTCTTGCGTATTTGACTGTAGCACTTATCTATTCCCATGTGACCAATTTTTTCATGGACCATTCGAATAACGTTATTTTCCAGTTCGTTCGGTACATAAAGCAACAGGTGATTTAAATCAGTTCTACGAAAAACCAGACCGTCTTGTAGTTCGAAATGGTCCAGCGTATTCACTTCCAGTTTGTTCCGTAGTTCCCTTATTTCTGAGTCCCGATTTTGTATCACTTGGATATGAAAATCCAATTCATCACTATCGATGGCAGCGACCACAGGGCACCGACTTAGCGCATCGACATGACCCATAGAGACACCACTTCGATGTTGAATCGTATAATCGTAATTTTCGAGCTCTAACGCCCATCTGGCAATTCTTGGGTTGACATGTTTCTTACTTAAGGTAAGAGTAAGCGAGTTGCAGTCAGTGATAATCTTAAATGGTATACCTTCAAGGTACACCCGGAAACGTCGCAGCGAATAAATAATTGCCAAGGTTTCTAGCTCGAAGCTATGATATTTACTCTCGACAGCGGTTGTAGTCTTAGAAAAGTAAGCTACCGGGTGAAACTTACCATCACCTTGCCGCTGCATAAGCGCTGACCCGAACCCGTGACTACTAGCATCGCAATGCAACTCAGTTTCCCTTTCCGGGTTGTAAATTGCTAACACAGGTGCCGATACTAACCTACTACGCAACTCTTCAAAAGCCTTTGCACAAGCATCAGAGAAATCATATCTGGATTCTTTGCGCAACAATTCTAATAATGGTTTGGCTATTCTCGAAAATGACGGCACGAAACGGCGGAAATAGGAAAATAACCCAATACACGTGTGTAATTCCTTCTGGTTCTTCGGCATTGGATACTGTTCAATTGACCGAATGTGCGCATTCGTGGGTCGAATACCAGACGAATTGACCAAATAACCCAGATATTCAATCTCGTTATAGCCAAACTTACATTTACTCAACCTAGGTTCCAGACCCTTTTCATATAGCCGACGCAAAACCTCGTTGACAATTTCCAAATGCGAATCAAAGTCGGCGGTGGCAACTGAAATGTCATCTAAGTAAATGACGATTTTTCCCGCTTCAATCAAATCCTGAAATATTTGGAAAACAAAACGTTGAAAATCGGCCGGGGCATTTTTTAAACCAAATGGCATTTGCAAGTATTCGTACTGCCCGTCCGGCGTTACAAAAGAAGTGAACTGAACTGAATCAGCATCCATACCAATTTGGTTGAAACTATCTTTCAAATCTATTAAGGTAAACCATTGCTTGCCTTCCATAAATTCAATACAATTTTCTATTAACGGTAGTGGAAAATTGTCACGGATTGTCTTTTTGTTTAATGCACGGTAATCTACACACATGCGTAATTCACCGTTCTTCTTCTTCGTCAAAACAATCGCTGAGGAATATGGTGACTTACTATGTCGAATTATCTTACGCTGTAACAAATCATTAATCTTTCGTCGTACCTCGGCTCGCTCCAACACCGAGAGTGGTCTTGGTGAACAATGAAATGGTGTATCATCGGTTAAACGAATCTTCATTTTATAATTATGTGGCTTACGCTCTATATTAGTTGGATTCAAAAAAGCACAATTAATAACAGTTCTTAAAGCATCGGCTCGGAATCTATCTAATCGCGAATTAATATCGACCTCGGACTGAGGTTCGTCAAGGTCGGTGGCAAAGATCGACGAAAAACAGTCATCGGAATGTGTCGGCGAAACAGTATCAATCGGTTTAAATTCGGCATCGGCTACACTGACACCAATCGGCGGAACAAATACATCAGATGGGTCTACATTGATAACTTCTTTGGAAGCTGTACTTACGGCGAGTGAAGGTATCGGCTTACAACTACCACTAACCACTTTAATCGGATCGATCGAATGAAATGCACGACATGAATGTTTTAAAAAATGAGCTTTATTCAATGGTAATTCAATATCGCTTTGCGCGTTAGCTCTTATCAATCTTATTTGTTTTAAATGAATATTAAATACTTTTAAAAAATTACGTCCCAAGATCAACGGCAGTGTCATCGTATTATCTGGAAGAACCAAAACGGATACAACTTTAGTTTCACTTCGAAATTTTATAACACATTGAATCATTCCGTATGAAAATAGTTTGGTTCTTCCAATTCCTCTGTACTGCGTTGGTTTGAGTACATCTGACACATTATTTCCGCTTGGAACGAGGGAACGTCGGATAAAACTAATTGCGCTGCCAGTATCGAATAGAGAAAAACAATTAATAGACTCAGTACATTTCACCCGATCAATCAGAAAGGCAACACTTACCGTTTGCATGGCACTGATGGCACCAGCTATCTCCTCATCACTGTCTGGGTAATCAGCTAACGCCTTTGTGACTGCTGCGACGATCTTCTGGTGTTTACGTTGTGCTCTTGGACAGTCCTGATGAAAGTGACCAACTTCACTGCAGATGAAACAAGCATTAGCCGGTCTCGGCGGTTTTGGGCAGCTACTTTTATAATGCCCAAACTTCGAGCAATTGTAGCATCGGACTTCGGAGAGTTCCGTCGGTTTTACAACTGCAGACTTTGGCTTATTTACGGCGGCGACGGCGGTGTTTGATTTGGTATGCATCAAATGTAATTTCCTCTTCCTTTCATACCGATCCAGTTTGGAAAGCAACTCAGCTGTTGTCTCAGCGTCGTTTATCAGCGTTATGTTGGGGCTGTTGTCATTAAACCCATCGATGATGAACGTAATTAGCTCCGCTTCAGGGACAGCACTTTTGGCGGCTAGTGCTTTCATGGCAATGACGAATTCTAAACATGACTCGTCCGGTTTGATTCGTCGGTTTTCCAACTGACGATAGATATCTCGCTGAGTCACTTGACGTCCAAATGTCTCGATAAGAGCCGCTTTCAGCTGATGATAATCAACTAAACCCAGTGTGCTGAGGAATTCCTTCGCCGTTTCTTTAAGCAGCCGACGTACTCCCATACACATTTCGTCTAACGTGAATGATCGTGTTGACGTATATTGTTCGAATTCTTCGAACCATTTGCGAATATCGTAATGGCTTTTTCCTGTGAATGCGTTTAAAGCATTTTCCAGGTGGTCGAAATTTACGTTGCGGCGAACACAATTGTCGATAGATGGGGGTGCTCCGCTTTCCATTGCACGTATTTGCTGTTGAAGCACTAATATTTGATGCTGCATTCGGAGAACGTTCAACTGCGCCTCCAATTGGCGTGCCGGGTCATGGGGATTCTGCGGTTGTTGTACTGCATCGTATTCCTCATTTGCGGCGGCCATGTTGGGTACGTTGTCATCGGGCGCATGTGCGACATTTACATCAGGGTTTTCTCGAGGATTTTCTTCAACCGGTGCATTGCCTCCAACTCCGTCGACAATTCCTGCGCGGTTTATTATGAGTTGATCGTATAATCGACGCAGTTGTGCGATAGTGGCATTTGGTGGAAACACAATTTCTGCGTCATTCAATGCGTCCACCATCATCTGCCGCGTGACTATCTGGTTAGCCATTAAAACTTAAAAGTTAATTTTCTGAAAAACTGCGGTTGTTGTTCAAAGATTTAATATTTTTTCGGGCTAGACCCCACACCTGAGATTTAATAAGAACACTGATGTTTAAAATTAACGACAATTTGTTTCCTTTATTTATTAAACAACACGTACAAAGCGTTTATTTTGCGTCCGTCCGCTTAAAAACTTAAACAACTAATAATCTGTCTCATTCTTTTGAAGTGAAGTTGCCGCTCTTGGTTATTCAATTTAAACAATCTCCAGGCCACAGATGGCGCGCCCGAGCAATACACATGAAAACCAAGAGGGCGCACATTGACGATAAAGATTTAAAACAGTACGTTACAAAGTTAGATTATACTACAATATATATCGTACATATAGTAACTGAGCAGCACAAAGAAGACATCGTCGACATAGGACGTAGAGGTGACCCTGAACACCCATTGCTTCCGAAGACGCGCTCAGCTGCATCAATAAGCAAATGAAATACGCACATTATTCATGCATATACATATAATGAAATATTCATTCTACGCGAGTATTTTAAATAGTTAAAGCTGGTTAAAGCATACTCTTTCTAAAATATCCACTTCGCATAAAATTGATTTGTTAATTCATAGGGTATAGTAAAAATTCTTCCGTTTTTCTTTCGTTGTTACTAATTATATTTTTTTTGCAACTATAAGTTGCGTATATATATATATCTTGTTAAATTTAAGTTAGAGTAAATTTGTATTTTCACGTTTTTTTTTTCTCTTTGTGTTTTTCAATATAACTTGTATAGATTTATTAAAATATTTATTGTTATTAAGACAGCACACCTAAACAGAGCTCTTTTTAGGTAGGGACGTCTGAGTAAGTTTTTAGTGTGGTAACCAAAAATCAGTGGTTACAAGTAGAAGAAGTGGAAGGAGAAATTCACCCTAGTTGTTTAAACACAAAATATTTAAATTGCTACAAAATTTTTTTGTTTTGTTAAAATAGTTATTTTGGTTTTTTTTTTTTGTAAAGCCATATTTACGATCTTAAATAAAAATTGTTATATTCACATCAAATGATGAAAATCTTGTGTTCCGCTTCTGTCCTTGTAAATATTGACGGTTAAGATTTTGAATCCTATGGAGTGTTAAAGCGACATTTCAGGGGGTGCGGTAGGGTGTGCTAAGACACATTCGGCAGGAATGGTCTGAGACGACAGCAACATCCGCTTCATCGGGGAAGTCCACAAATCCGCCATTGGACTTCATGGTTGGGAGGGCATGGCAACCGCTGCAACGCCATCAGCAGCGCCCTTTAGTGTGGTGGACGTCCGTCCGCTTTTGGTGAAGGTGAATAAAAGTAAGTAGTGGTTTCTTTTGGCATGTTATATGTTTTTTTTGTAGTAGGTTTGGTTGAGTGTGGGGGCAAGAACCACCCCAATTCCGACGAGTTAAAGTCAAGCATCGCCAGCATGCCACGTCCCTCGCACTCAGCTGTCTCTCCCTTTCTCTTTCCTTTCCACCTCTTATCCTTACATCCTGTCCACATGCCAATTCCCTGTCATTTTCAAATTCCAACTTCCTATCCTCTCCAAACACCTCCTTAGGCCTATTACAATTTTTATACCTATTTTTTTTGAGGTTGGCCCACATATTAACTCCTAACTTTAAAGTAGTTGAACGAATTGGCAAAAAAAATCTTTGCATAAAGTCAATACGCAAATTTTAAGACCTTAATCTTTTCTTAACTCTACGTACATGCTGAGAAATAAATAAATTACTATTTTAAAAACATATAACAATTCATGAAATCGTTTCCATCAGTGGAGACCGAAGCCAACAGCCATGCAGCAGTGGGTGACGTCATGGCGTGTGTATGTGGCATATTTGAATTTCTGCGTATTTACTGAAATAGCATTGGCTGAGTTCCAAAACATAAAAAAAATGCGCATCGGAAATGTGCCATTGTTAATTGTTATACGCTAGTACGATGCTTTCATTTTGCAATGCATCATGATTCATGATGCTTTAAAATGTTTTACTTTTTGGAACGGTTTGTTCTGTTTAAAATCATTTAATTTTATCAATAAAAATGTCTAAGAAAATCTGTCCATTTTTTCTGAAAACTTTTCAAGAAAATATCAAAATAACAAATAAATAAGCTTAAAATAAACATGGTTATTTTCTTTTATGTTTGTCGGAATAAAAAAAAAATTCCTCAAATCACAACGCATCACAAAAAACTATGTTTGCGCAGTGGTTGCTTTTATAATGCGTTTTAGAACGCGATACATTGCATCACTGCTATATATTGACGATATGGAACGCTTGACTTTGCAGTGCTGCGGAAGAACTGCGTTTTGGAACCCAGCCATTCTATTAATGCATTGTGCCCGGCCTACTACGATAAATATGATTGTAAAAGCAAACTCAAATTTTAAAAAAGTGCACGGGCAATGGCGGGCGGGCAACAGCTGTACCTATACTATTGTAATGTATTAGAAGAAAACAATTTGTTTCCTATTAAAAGTTGCAGATGGGCGAAGCAAGGCGAGCACGGGTCAGCTATCTCTATGTATAAAACAGTTCACTGACTGTCTGACAGACAACGCACAGACCAAACCGATGGACCTAAAGGGCTGAAATTTGGACAGTACATTGCTATAACATTAACATCCACTTATTTACTTTTGTAATCCCACCTCTAAGTGGGTGAATTCGGAAAAATAATTCGGCACTCATCTCCAATACAATTTGTTTTGCCTTAACAGCGGCAGGGGGGAAGCAACGCGAGCACGGGTCAGCTAGTATATAATAACTGAGAACCTACAACTAAGAACTCGACCAACGTAGGAAATCGTCACTCCAATTCTCAATGTCGTAATTGTGAGTCGTATACAACTATAGTCGCATTTTGTTATAGCAAATACATACATTACAAAATACAGTTATGCTCGTATACGACTCACAAATACGACATTGACAATTGGGGTGAGTAAAGAAACTGATGTGAAAAACTTGTGTTTGTCCCCACTTTACAAAGAACACACTTATTTTTTTATTGAATTCCAAATTTTAGTTTATTTAGCAGAATTTGTAAAACTTAAAAACGAAAAGCACAATGACCCTTAAAAATACAAAAAACTAAATCACATCTTTACACTATTCGGTTGCCCTGAATATTGTATTGATTGTTTATTCTGATGTGAGTTTGTCTCTTCTTTTCCTCTCTGAACGCACTTTCATTTGCTTTTCGTTCTATACGCCTCTCCATTCGGTATTCTTTGAGCAGCCGCTTTCTCTCCTTTTTCTCCTCTGGCGTCTCATCCTTTGGGCGAATTGAAAGAACACTTAGTGTAGATAGAACAGATTTGGCACAAAGAGATTTCGGCCCTTCACAAGCTTTACTGTCACTGTCTAGCTTAGCCAGAGCTTTTGCTGTGAGTTTATCATTATCGCCACCACGCAAGATATTTACCGGTATACCAGTCTTTGAGTCGATTTCAATTTTCTTAGCCTTCCTGGGCTCATCAATCAGTTTCGGGTGATTGTAAATGTTTGAATAGGTCGATAGGATGCTAACGCAATCCCACTTCTCTTTAGGATCATCTACTTCTAGTTCAACCAAATCATCGTCATCATTGTCATCGACGACGGTTCTGTATTTTTCAATGCGATCCTTGTCCCATTCCTTATTGTAGTCATCAGCCTTGTTGGATTTCTTAAAAAGCTGATAGCAACCCAAGACGTATGGATGTTTCTGACCCCAGGTACCTTCAATTTCTTCCATATCTAATGGACCCATCTCTGGTTCATCATAGGTTTCGAAAAACTTATCAAAACGGTCGTCTAAGAGCGACAACTGTTCGTTACGGCGAATTACGCTGCTAGACATTGAATATTCTGTAAAACGAGATTTCGTTTCTTCATCATCAAAGCGATGTTCCCTCATTAGTGGACCCAAACGATCCCTTAATTCTTCGTCCTCATCGCCGCTGCACATAAGATCATCAGAGTCAACATCTTCATCGTCCTCTTCATGCAAGTACTCATCGTCATCATCATTATCGTCGTCCTCATCACCCATAGCTTGAACCACAAAATCATCCTCCATTTGATTTTCTTCCCTGTCGAAATCGAAATCATCGTCCAAAGCCGCAATGACATCAGGATCCAAATCAGGTCGTGGGCCAGGCCTGGGTGCTGCTTTGTTCAACATACCTTCTTCCTCTTCAAATTCACTAGCGAATACAGAGCTGGGAAGTTGCAATTTCAGCTCCCCGTTTCTGTTGTTCTTTTTCGCTTGATTTGGATTCTCTACATACTCCCAGACGACCTCATGACCTGGCTTCTTTAAATGCTGAAGGTAATCATAATCATCATCGAACTGTATGCCGTATTTCTTTTGTTCTTCCCAACGCTTTATAGGATCAACATCTTGTTTGGATGCGGTGGCTTCGATGAGAACACGTTGTGGGGCCGTTTCATCTGCAACCAAAGGATCGCGTTGACTCCTGTGCACAAGATGAAATGTAACGGCTTTCTTTCGATCAATAAATGTCTTCTTTCCTTTGCCCTATGGAAATATTTTATTAGTATTTCATACAAAATATTAAATAGATTTTATATTTACCATTTCTGTTACCCCTTGTGTCTGCTTTATACGTGTAAATTAAGAAAATTAATTACGTTTTCGCCCCAGAGAAAAACAAACATGCGGTAAAACGTCAAAACGAAATGTTAAAAGACAGATATGTCAGCTGAAAGTGACATCAGGTTATGGGTATGGGTGTACGTTAAAGTGGGTGGGTTTACGCAGCGCCTCCTATATGTGAAACAGGCCGTAATGCTACAAAACTACACGTGGAGCTCTTGGCTTACAATTTGGGCTGCCAAACGTCATTTCGTACGGAAAAATCGGTAAAACTATTCTTTCGGGAAAAAGAATGTAAAAATTAACAGTGTAGTGAATAAGCGAGAATAGTGAAAGTGGTTTTAAAATATTCTTAAATATTGAGCGCACATGAAGTGCTAAAAATGTATAAACAAATATTTTCATTTTATGTTTTTTTTTCATAATAAAGTTTTCCCCATATATACACTTGGGGTTATAATGCCTACCATGAGCGGGCATAGTTCCTTTGTGTTCTCTACATTTTCAATTTTCCGAATAAAGTGCGCGAATTATTTGTGTTCCAATATTAATTTCGTCTATTCCTATAAATAATACTTTCAGATTCGCGTTTTTTAGTTGAAGTGAATATTATGTATTACAATAACAAGTCATTATTATGTATACAGCTATAAAAAATATTCTAGAATTGTCTGTATTTCTTAAATAATGTATTGAAATGTAAATATTATATCTTCATTTTGTAAATTCCTGACTTTGTAATTTATTCATTGCACTTCTAGTAATTTATATAAAAATTGTCATAATTAAAGTGAACCAAATAATTATGTAGTGTTTAGATCTTGTACCTACAATTATCGAAAAAAACAGAATATTTTTTTAATAAGCATATATATATCTATTATATAAAAATAAGTCGGGTTTTCCTTCCTGACGCTATAACTCGATGACCGCTGGACCGATGTTCATGATTCTTTTTTTGTTTTATTCGTATTGCTGTACATCAGGTTTATGTATAAATCTGGACCCGCTAGGTGGCACTGGAGTCAAGTTATTGACAAAATCTATATTAATGGACCAAAATGACTCATATTCACAATATATGTTGGTATAGTGCCAGAAGAGAAAACTACAAAATCTGGACCCGATAGGTAGCGCTGGAGTCGAGTTATTAACAAAATCTATATTAATTGACCAAAATGACTCATATTCACAATATATAATAGACATACAGACAGATAGATAGACAGATAGACAGAAAGACAGATAGATAGATAGATATACAGAGGGACAGATGGACAGAAAGGCAGATAGACAGACAGGCAGACAGATATGTAGATAGACAGATAGATAGACAGACAGGCAGACAGATGGACAGATAGATAGATAGATAGATAGATAGATAGACAGACAGGCAGATAGAAAGACAGACAGACAGACAGACAGATAGACAAATAGACAGATAGATAGACAGACAGACAGATAGACAGACAGACAGACAGGCAGATGGACAGACCGACAGATAGACAGGCAGACAGACAGGTACACAAACAGACAGACAGGTACACAGACAGACAGACAGGTACACAGACAGACAGACAGGTACATGGACAGACAGATGGACAGACAGACAGACAGACAGGTACACAGACAGACAGGCAGAAAGACAGATACATAGACAGACAGACAGACAGACAGATAGACAGATAGATAGATAGATAGACAAACAGTCAGACAGACAGACAGACAGATAGATTGACAGACAGACAGACTGATACACAGACAGACAGATAGAAAGACAGATACACAGACAGACAGATAGATAGACAGATAGACAGACAGATAGACAGATAGATAGACATTTCATTTTGATTTTTGTACATTTATGAAATTAATTCATTTTGAGTATTTATTTTACCTTAATAAAAAACTGAATTTAATTCAGCTTATAAGTTGACACAACATTCATTAATTTTGAGGCGGTACGAAGTTCGACGGGTCAGCTAGTATATGTATATAAGCATTTATATAAAAATAAATAATTAAAATCTTTTGTAAGATATAAATATCTGTGTAACTTAAGTATGTATATTTTAGTCCATATTAATATTATGTATACTTTGTATCTCGTAATTGTTAATAATACAAAAAATTGAAGTAAATACATATGTACATATGTATCTATTTGAAATACAAGTCATGTCTTTTATTTTCTACTTAATGTATTTTCTTCTCGGTCGTCCTAAAATGTTTGAATTGGAAATACATTAGCCGTGTTTTATTATTCACATGATCCTAATCCGATCAAGTGCTTAAAATAAAACGATCCAGATCATCTCAAATTTTAACTTCTAAAGTTTGGTACAACTGCTTTTATAGTTTGACATTTCTCAAATTGTGACATTTAAAACAAATAAAAAGCAAAAATGGAAGCAGCTGCAATTGAAGTAAATATATTTGCTTTTATTAACTTAATTTATGCTCTATTTGTTTATTCCATAGTTTTTATTTGAAGGTGAAGATGATAGCGAATAGAAGTAGCTCATCAGTTTTATCGTTTTGCAATGCTGAAAACACGGATTCCTCGTTTGAATCGCTCGACGGCACAGATTTTAATAGGCAGGTACATAGCATGAGTTTTTATTTACAACAAACAAATATATAATTTGCAACTACTTTTAGATCGTTACAAGCTATTAGAGCGGTTCGGAATCACAACAGAGAGAGGACTGCCAAAATCTTCTTGACTGTCATTATGGGACACTCATTTAGGCATTAATTTTGGGTGGTTGTCCATGACAAAATAAAAGATTATCCACTTAAAGAAAAGGTATAGCAGTTTATTTATTAGTTAGTTTTGGTTTTTAAATTGTATTTTTTTATGCGTTTGCACTTTATCGTTATTGGAAAGTAAACAACGTCCGCTGCCCTTGGTTGTCGATTTGTATGTGTCAAATAATTGCAACTGCCAGTAAAAGTCCTTTTAGAACGTCAAATCTGATTGGTTGGCCAGTTAGATATTAGCTTTTAATTTATTCGACTACTGGACGACAGAGGCCACTGTCATAATTCGGCGACGACAATTCGACTACTGGACGACAGAGGCCACTGTCATAATTCGGCGACGACATCCCACCCTCCGTGAATCCTAGTGGAGATTCACCACAAATTTGAAATACTGCTAGCTTCGAGGCAGGACGGCGAAGGGTTCCATTTAATGTCTTTACCTCGGCACTTCTTACCTGACCATCTTTGGCCGGGTACACCTTCGTTATCCTCCCGCGTTGCCATTTACTTCTCGGTTGGCTAGCATCACATATAATAACTAAATTACCAACCTTGAGGGGTGGTACGGTTGCATGCCACTTGCTTCTCCTCGTAAGCATCGGAAGGTACTCCAAAACCCACCTCTTCCAGAATCGGTTTTTAAGCTGCTGAGATATCTTCCACTGCTTTCTACAACAAATTGGCGAATCTTCTAAGTTGGGCGTCTGAGTCGAGTTGAGGCATCCGATCAGGAAATGATTTGGAGTGAGTGGTTCATCCTCTTCCGAATTTACCGGCAACTCCGTCAATGGTCTAGAATTAATTATGTTTTCTGCTTCTATTAATAAACTTCGCAGCGTCTCAACACGAGGAGCTTCCTCTCGCAATGTAACCCTCAGTATTTTTTTGACGGATTGGACCATACGCTCCCATACACCTCCCTCGCTGGGATTCAGTGGACATATAAATTTCCAATCGATGCCCCTTTTTGTCATCTCGTTCTGTATCCTATCAGTGTCAAAGAATTGCGCTTCAAGTTTCAGCTCCTTTCGTGCCCCAATGAAATTCGTTCCATTGTCGCTTCTTATTCTAATTGGAGTCCCACGGCGATTTACAAAATTCCTCAGGCATAATATGAGGGCATCAGTTGACAAGTCGGCTGCTAGTTCCAGGTGAATCGCTCTCGTTGTCAGGCATGTGAATAAAGCCACCCATCGCTTTTCCCTTCTTCGGCCAACTGAAACTTGCAATGGACCAAAGTAGTCAAGGCCGGTGTAGCTAAACGGGCGAATGAATGGCGTCAATCGGTCTGGCGGTAGTTGTCCCATGAGCGGAATCACCGGTTTGGCTCGAGCAATTTTACACTCCTGGCAGTTTTGTTTTATCCTCTTGAGAACTGATTTAATTCGCGGGACCCAATATCGCTGGCGAATTTCGTTGATAGTGAGAGCATCATTTTGATGGTGGAGGAAATGATGGTAGTGATACACTATGAGTTGCGTTAGTGTATGTCTCTGCGGCAAAATAATTGGACGTCTAGCATCAGCAGGCAGGCAGTAGGCAGCATCGATGCGTCCTTTTAAACGTAGAAGTCCTCCTTCATCCAAATATGGCGTGAGTTCGTATATGACACTGGATTTCGAAATAGGTTCTTCTTTCTTGAGCGATGATCTTTCTTTAAAGAACTCTTCCTTTTGGGCTTGTTTGCACAGAAAGTACTCGGCAGATAGAATCTCTTCGGCTGTTAGTTCTTGTCTTATTGGAGCACGAGTGATTTGTTTGGACATTGGCTCTCCATTTCGCTGTGCAGCAATTCTTTCTCTCGCACGGCGCAGTGATTGGAGACATCGCCACATCCAGGCTACTACTCGCCTTAACTTAGAGTACGATGAAAAGTTGGCAACATTTACTAGAGGAGCACTTGCCTGGTCAATGTGAAATATCCTTGGACGCAGTTCTTCATCAAGCGTGTCTGGAGCAAGAGCATCAGAGCAACAGGGCCATAGATGTTCTGGAAGGCGAAGAAACTCTGGCCCTGATAGCCATCGGCTATTTTTGACGAACTTCGGCGGATTGATGGCTCTGGTGGCATCATCTGCCACGTTTAAATCAGTCGGTACCCAACGCCAGTCTGAAGGATCCGAAGCGTCCAGGATTTCAGCTATCCTATGAGCCACAAATGGTTTGAATCTTCTATGTGGAGATCGAATCCACCAGATAGTGGTCTTTGAATCGCTCCAATAAACGACTCTTGATATTGCAAAGTTATGGTTTGATCGAATGGCTGACTGAAGACGGCTTCCTTGGACTGCGGCCTGCAACTCCAGGCGAGGAATTGAAAGTAGCTTCTTTGGTGCACACCTTGTCTTTCCGAAAGCGAAAGCAACGTCGACTGTTCTTTGGTGCTGGATTCTAAAGTATCCTACCGCGGCGAATGCACTCTCACTGGCGTCCGTGAAGATATGGAGTTCAATATCTTGGGCAAGTGGAAGTTTTGGTGAGTAGCAGCGATTCAATCGAAACTGTTTAACATTCTTCAATTCTATCCACCAGAGTTTCCATCGGCTATGAAGATTGTCTGGCAGTGGATCATCCCAACCGATCCCAGTTTTCCAAGTATTTTGAAGTAGTATCTTGGAGAAAATCAGAAAATCACCCAAAAAGCCGTACGGATCAAAGACTGCCATGACGATTCCCAACACTTCTCGCTTTGTTGGTGGTCTTGATGATTCTAGAACTTCTTTGGAAATTCGATGAAATTTGAAGCGGAAACGGAATGTATCATCTTCAGTATGCCAATACATTCCGAGCACCTTTTCGCCACCTTCATCTGATTCCAAGCTTACTGCTGATTGAACACGGCATAGTGGATCGTTCAGCTTTGCCTCTACCGCTTTTATATTGGAGACGAAGTTTCGAAGCATGAATCCACCTTCTGCATGAATTTTTTTTACTTCTAGACTGATTCGTTCCGCTTCGACCTGGTTGTGGAAACTGCATACGAAATCATCCACATAGTGGTTGTTCACAATTGCGTCGACAGCTTCGGGTGAAACCTTCTGAAATGCAGTGGCATTCTTATTCTTTATGTATTCGGCTGCGCAGGGCGAACACGCGGCACCGAATATCATAGATGATATAATATATATGCGAATTGACTGATCTTTGTTCCCGTCTCTCCATAGGAATCTCTGTGCATTTTGATCTTCGACTCGAATCTTTACTTGTGAAAACATTTCCTTTATGTCAGCAACTACTCCGACGACTCCTTGGCGGAACTTGAAAAGAATTGTCAAGAGCGGCTTGGCTTGCTCTGGTCCCTTCAATAGCATCGAGTTCAAAGAGATCCGATGGACTTCGGCTGCAGCGTCGAAAACGATACGGAGTTTGTCTGGTTTGTGTGGGTTAGTAACCCCAAAATGTGGCAAGTACCAGATTCGGCTGCTGTTGGCTTCTGCATCGTTCGGTGACAACTCTCTAGCGTAACCTGACTGAATGTAATTAGCTATTTGGCATTTGTATCTTTTGGAAAAATCTTGGTCTCTTTGCATTTTCGCCTCAATGTTGAACAAACACTTTGATGCCATTTGGTAGCTATCAGGCATAGTGAATTCATCGTTGCGCCACAACAAACCGGTTTCAAATTGTTTATCAACACGTCTGGTTGTTCTTTCTAAAATTTCTCTCGCTCGGGCATCATCGATGGGCTCCACAACAGTATCTGTTTTATGCACGCCGAAGTTTTCAACTGTGAAGTAGGATTCCACCACCTTGTCGAGATTACAAAGGATTTCAGTTTCATTGATGTGTAGAACCATCGGATTATCATTGGCATTGGGACACCGTGGTCCATAGGCAACCCAACCAAGTTTTGTGTGTGCTGCGATTGGTTCATCCTGGCCACCCTCGATGGACGTACCGGCGAGACCCAAGTGGCAATTGTCCAATCCAATTAGGATTACTGGGACGGCATCTTTGTAGTTGCTGACAGGAATACTCCGCAGATGTTGTGCGCATTCTTTATTAAAAGATTGAATAGGTAGGCTTAGATTCTGCACTGTTCTGACATTTCTCATTTGGAAGAACCGAGATCCCTTTTCAGCTCCACTTATTTCCAGGGCAACTTTTCTGGATGGCTGTGTCACTACCTTGTCTCCAAACCATTGCAAGGTCAAAGACTGCATTTGTCCTTGGAGTCCCAATTCTGTCGCTATTCCATCCTCCAAGATTGAAATCGACGATCCTTCGTCAAACATGGCATACACTGACTTTTGTCCTCGTGGACCCAACAAAACCACTGGCAAAATGCGAAAGAGCTGACTATTGTAGTTTTGTGTACGACAATTCTGAATCCTTTCTGGAGCTTGCGGCGAAACTTTTTTTTCTCCTTCATGTAGAAGTTTGTGATGGAACTTGCGGCATCCATTTTGGTCACATCTTCGTCGACTACGATACGTTGCAGCCCCATGTCCAAATTTAATACAGGAAAAACAAAGGTGTTTGGTTTTTACGAGCTTCCATCGATCTTCTGTGGCCAATCCTTTAAAGGTTTTACAGTCACCTACCTGATGGCTCTCTCCACAGCAAATGCAGACCACTTTTGGCGGATTCCTTATCTCACCAAAATTCTTCTCGTTTGCGTGTAATATTCTGCGTGGCTGGGATGGTTGCCCTCTGACTACGGAAGTGCTCGATTGCGGCACAAGTTGAACTATTTTTGCCAGTTCAGTCAACCATTTTGCAAAATCCTTGACGGTGGCGTACGGTTCTATAGTCGATGCATGTCTTGCCCACTCAAATCTTCTAGTCATTGGCAGCTTCAGTATTAATTCCTCGAGAAGCATGGGATTCGCCAGATGTTGTTCACATTTAGCCGATGATAAAAATGCAACCACATTTTCAACCATTGTTGAGAAAGAAATGAGGCATTCGACTCGAGCATCACTGATCGTTGGAAACTGTTGAACTTTCGTGAGTTGGGCTTTCACTAATAAATCCGGACGACCAAAACGAAAGGATAGTACTTTGATGACTTGTGTCACGTTGTTGGGATAAATTAACAGAGATGAAACTGCCTCCCTGGCTTCCCCTTGTAGGCACTTCTGCAGGCGTATAGTATTTTCCATTGCAGAATATCCGAAATTAGCGGTCGTTTCTTCATAATTCGCCAAAAACAATGGCCAATCATCTGGCTTTCCCGAGAATATTGGCAGATCATATAGTTTCTTGTATGGCTGGGCTACCATTCCAACGGCTGTAGAATATGTTGATTGCGTACCCGACGTCGACTGGGTATCCTCGGCATGATTCGTTTTTACAATATTTATAGCTTGGGTTCCCCTTTGACGATCGATTGCTTCATGCAAACGCTGTGTTTCGGCCTGGTTGACACCGGTATCATTGCGAAGCTGATCCACTGACTGCTTAAGGGCGGTAATTTGCGCTACCAAAGCAGTTAATAACTGATTTTCCACTGGCTGTGGCGGTTGTGGCTGTGGTGGTTGTGGCGGTTGATCCATTTCGCTGGCTAATATTTGTACGACTCTGCTTTCGGATTGTGATCTGTATCGTACCGGAACTTTGCCTTTATTTGATCGGGAACTCCTGCGAGGCGGCGTTGGCATATAGCGGCGATGAAAAGGTGACTCTTATTGAGAACGATGGCTAACAGATTCTTGCTGACGGATTTGGAGGCACCGGCGAAGTGGTGTTAGTTAAATTCCGTTGCTTGAGTTTCCTTTAATAAGAATTTGTACAGCATATGTTTCTTATTAGGCAAATTTTGGTACTTACAGGGCTGCTGCAGCTCAATTTAGCTGCAGCAGTTAGCACAAATACGGCAAAATGTTGACGCTGAATAATTTATTAAGCGTGGCGGCATTAACGACGGCAATAAATTGGAATTTTCTCACTGGGCAGCGGCGAAATTACACAAAAAAACACGAATTCAGTGAAATTATTGAATTTAAAAAACTTTTGTCCATGACAAAATAAAAGATTATCCACTTAAAGAAAAGGTATAGCAGTTTATTTATTAGTTAGTTTTGGTTTTTAAATTGTATTTTTTTATGCGTTTGCACTTTATCGTTATTGGAAAGTAAACAACGTCCGCTGCCCTTGGTTGTCGATTTGTATGTGTCAAATAATTGCAACTGCCAGTAAAAGTCCTTTTAGAACGTCAAATCTGATTGGTTGGCCAGTTAGATATTAGCTTTTAATTTATTCGACTACTGGACGACAGAGGCCACTGTCATAATTCGGCGACGACAATTCGACTACTGGACGACAGAGGCCACTGTCATAATTCGGCGACGACAGTGGTGCACATGTGTACCGACAACAACGATGAATTGTTGACGAACAGCATAATCGTGAAAACTTTCCAGTTGTCGAGGCTAGCTAAAGAGCACCAAGCCGTACCAGATGATAGCGTTTGATTAAGCAACATTGTCGAATATTAAAGTGTAATTTGGGACTTAGTCGGTTTTGCTGACGAACAGAGCCCGAGAATTTGACGTTTATGACAGAATGAAATGTCACTTGAAGCATCGTGGTTTTCAGGAAACCATTTCGTCCAGAATACGCGTAGCCATCTTTCTTTTATATTCAAGAAGCGCAAGAAGAACGTCCTCAGCAAAGCCGACTAGGTCACCAAAAGGTAAAACAATGAATATACTTGTAATTACTTATTAATTTATACATTTATACAGAAAATAAACATCAACACATACTATGAATAAACGAATGATTGTGTATGTTCATTTCTGGTGAGTGCTAGGGGGACGATTCTTCACAAAACTTTATTTTCTTTTGTGGCAAAAGCCAGCGAAATTTGCCACTCGCAGCCAGCGAAATTTGCCACACGCAGCCAGCGAAATTTGCCACACGCAGCCAGCGAAATTTGCCACACGCGGCCAGCGAAATTTGCCACACGCAGCCAGCGAAATTTGCCACACGCAGCCAGCGAAATTTGCCACACGCGGCCAGCGAAATTTGCCACACGCAGCCAGCGAAATTTGCCATACGCAGCCAGCGAAATTTGCCACACGCGGCCAGCGAAATTTGCTAACCGCAGCCAGCGACGAATCTTTTGCAGAAAGTAATTGCCACAGCCACCGCCGAATCCTCTGCACAGAAATAATTGCTAACCGCAGCCAGCGACGAATCTTTTGCAGAAAGTAATTGCCACAGCCAAAGCCGAATTACTCTGCACAAAATAATTGCCAACCGCAGCCACCGACAAACCCTTTTGCAAAGAAAGTAATTGTCGCAGCCAGCGACGAATTTCTTTGCAAAGCAAAGAAGTGCCCGTCGCAGCCAGCGACGAATCTTTTGCAAAGAAATTAATTGCCAAAATAGCCAGCGACGAATTTCTTTGCAAAGCAAATAAGTACCCGTCACCCAGCGAATTTCCTTGCAAAGCAAAAGTGTGCTGCGGTCAGCAACAAATTAGCAAATATCGGCGCAAGGCTTACACCAAATGTTTAATAGCCCACCAGGTCCAAGGTTGACAAGAGGAGCCCAAAAATTATTGGAGGAACAACGCCAATCGAAGTCGGAGTCGTCAGAAATAAATCCGGAAGAGCCGTTACAAATGAACGCCACAGTTGAAGGTGAGTTAGTGACGTTGGAGGCAGACGATGGTTCAAATATTCTTTTACAACTACAGGCGCTACGTGCAGAGTTGGAAAAAACAAAGGCATCTGCAGCGGTCGAAAAAAATGAGCGTCATCGCCTACAAGAATTACTCCGACAATATGAACAAGCCACAACATCAAATGTAACATCAACTATTGTTCCTCCGATAATCGTTATCACCACATCAGCTGTGACAGGACCGTTCAACAATTTCATCACCACTTCCGCCGCGCATACGCCAACAACATCTTGCACAACTTTACCAATAACAAGCAGTATGCAATTAACATATACACCGTATTCATGGCCACGAGCAAGTCCTCAACAACCACAACAAAGCGCCAGCACTGAAACCATTCCCACCTTCCTGACGCCACTTAATACAGAACAAATATTCGAACAGCACCAGCCACTCCCGACACCTCAACCAAACCCAAATCATCGACAAGGATCCGTTGTAGGGTACGGTCAGAGAAAACTACATGACCTTCCTGAATTCCATGGGAGACCCGAAGAGTGGCCTATGTTCTGCACAGCATTCATCGAGTCGACGAATATGCTTAATTATTCGAGACTGGAAAATATGTTCCGGCTACAAAAAAGTATAAAAGGAGAAGCAAGAGAAGTAGTCGAGTCGCTTCTCATACATCCGAACAATGTGGAACAAGTGATGGCCACTCTCGAACTCCAGTTTGGACGCCCAGAATGCCTGATACAAAGCCAATTAAGGAAGTTGAGAGATGTTTCACAGATTCAAGAGGACAAACTAGAGCAGATAGTACCTTTTGCCTCAAAAGTACAGAATTTTTCAATCTTTCTGGAAGCGAGTGGGATGTTCCAACACATGGCCAATCCTATGCTATTAGACGAACTGGCCAACAAATTGCCAATTAGTAAGAGGCTGGATTGGGCGCAGTACAGCTTAAACGTCGGACCATCTGCCAGCATCAAGACCTTTAATGAGTGGCTGAGCCGCTTAGCTCGTCTGGTCTGCGCTGCTACAGCGAGCTCGTTACCCTTGCCAGCCCATAGTAAAGCGGATAAGAGTTCGAAACGGGGAAATATCCTACACGCCAACGAAAGCTCGACGTCAGGAGTTGCTGCCAACGTCAGTTGTCGTTACTGCGGGAAAAGCCAACACGCAGTCACTGAATGTGACAACTATACCAAGCTAGATACGTCGGCCAAATGGGAATTTCTAAAGAAAAACAAACTATGTTTCAGTTGTTTAAAATTTGGCCATGGATTACGAGTATGCAGACGACGAAGTTCCTGTGGTATGAACGGCTGCAGCAGAAGACATCATCGATCGCTACATGAGGACGAACCCAAGAAGACATCCGAGGCAGGGACCAGCAACAACAGCGAGCGAACGGCAAAACAAAAACCACTACTCAACTGCAACAACAAAATGAACCAGATAATGTTTCGTGTACTACCAGTGAAAGTTTATAACGGTGCTGTAGTAGTGCGAACATTTGCGTTGTTTGATGAAGGATCGTCAGTCACCATCATGAGCCAGGACCTAGCTAAGCGATTGCAGCTGAGTGGAAGGCACAACGAACTGAGTTTGAAGTGGTTCGGTAGTGAAACAATTCGAAAGAAGTCGTTCATTGTAGACGTTGAAATCAGTGCGGATCAAGATGTGGTTGAAAAGTTCGAAATGAAGGAAGTACAGACTGTCGACGACTTACACTTACCAACACAGACTTTCGACGGTTCGGAGCTAGAGTATCAAGAACATCCAGCCATCTCGTCGATGCGGTACAGTGATGCGAAACCTGAAATCCTCATCGGACTGGACAATAGTCAACTCGGAGTTCCAGAAGAAATCTTCAATTGTTCGAAAAATGGACCGATCGCAGCGCGAACGAAACTCGGTTGGGTTGTGTATGGGAAAATACCACCTGGACCGCCAGATTTTAAACAAGGCGAAACTGTGCTGTGTAGCAGTCGAGAACTATACTTACGTTTGGATCGACTAGTCGATGACTACTTTTGCATCGAAAATTTTGGAGTGAGAAAGCCGAAGGAGAATTTGATCTGCCAAGAGGATAAGCGAGCCCTGCAGCTGTTAGCCAATACGACGAAGAAAGTCGACGCTCGATACCAAACCGGCTTGTTATGGAAAGAAGATAACCTCGAGCTGCCCGATAGTTATCAACTTGCCAAGGAGGTTACTCAGCCTTGAAACCAAGATGAGAAAGGATCCAAAGTTTGCTGCAACATATAAGGAAATCATCAACAGTTACTTCCAGAAAGGGTATGCGGGCAAGCTGACCAAGAAGGAAGCTGATTTGCGCACACCCAGAACTTGGTATCTCCCTCATTTCGGAGTTACGAACCCCAACAAACCAGGGAAAATTCGTTTGGTGTTCGACGCGGCGGCAGAGGTGAACGGGACATCGCTGAATTCTTTCCTTCTAAAAGGACCGGACGACTACGCGCCACTAGTAGCAGTGCTGTACAACTTCCGAATAGGTTCCGTAGCGGTGGCAGGAGACATAAAACAAATGTTTCATCAAGTGCTGATACGACGAGAGGACCAAAACTCGCAACGTTTTTTATGGCGCGAGGATGAGAAACAACCTATCGACGTCTGCGTGATGAAAGCCATGACCTTTGGCGCCAGCTGCTCCCCTTGTTCAGCGAACTATATCAAGAACCTGAACGCCTCACGATTCTTGGAGGATCGACCGAGAGCTGCTAAGGCCATTATTAGCCACCACTACGTGGACGATTACGTGGACAGCTTCCAAAGTGTGCAAGAGGCCGCCGAAACCACCAAAGCCGTCATCGACATACATCGACAAGGCGGATTTGAGCTGCGCAATTTCGCTTCCAACTCCAAGGAATTGCTAACATCGATATCAGACCACAAAGAACCAGACAACCGAAGTCAAACGGTAGATATGAACATCGAACCAGAAGTGATGAACCAAAGGATTCTCGGATTGTGCTGGGACAGCGAAGAAGACGTCTTTGGATTTCGCCTGAACTTTGCGCGTGTAAGCCGAGCCATAATGGTTGATGACGAGTGTCCGACGAAGAGAGAATTTTTGAGCATTGCGATGTCGATCTTCGATCCCTTCGGGATGATTGCAAACTTCGTCCTACCAATAAAACTGCTGCTGCGGTCGATCTGGCGTTTTGGCGTTGGATGGGATGAGCGCATTCCCGACGAATGCTTCGTGCGATGGAAGCAGTGGAAATTGGAGCTTTCAAACTTGACGCAGTTCAAAGTGCCGCGGTGTCATAGTCAGCATTTAGCCGGAACCGACAGGGTAGACCTTCATACCTTCGTGGACGCCAGCGAGGAGGCCTTCAGCGCTGTGACGTACCTCCGATTTGAACGCCAAGGTAAGGTTTACGTGTCGTTTATTTGCGGAAAGACTAGAGGCAGCCCAAAAAAGCTAATCTCCATACCTCGCTTCGAACTATCAGCAGCCATTTTGGGTCAACGGCTTCATAATTCCATCGTTCAACACCACAATCTACAATTCGCAAACAGTGTTTTTTGGAGCGACTCTAAAACAGTTCTCCACTGGCTGCGGTCGGATCCTCGTCGCCAAAAGGAATTCGTCGCCTTTCGGATTGCAGAGATACTGGACGGTAGCAGAGTCAACCAGTGGCGTTGGGTTCCGGGGAAACTGAATCCAGCAAATGAAGCCACCAGAGCCCACTACCCGCCGCAGTTCCTGCCCGAAAACAAGTGGATAAATGGACCGCATTTCCTAAATCTTCCAGAATCCGAGTGGCCGAAAATGCCCGACGACATCGCCGATCATCATTCCGCTGAGGAACTACGCCCGAAGTACCAGCTAAATGTTAATCGAGTATACCACCAACTTTTCGACGCGTCGAGGTTTTCGAGTTTCCTGAGACTACGCAGAACAATGGCCTGGGTAAAACGCTTCATTTCCGTATGTCAACGCCAGCCGATCAGCCGAGGTGAACTTTCAGCAGTCGAACTCAACGACGCCGAACACCTTATATGCCGCCAAGTACAATCAGACCTCTTTGCCAATGAAGTCACAAAATTGCAGATGAACTTGCCGATTAGTAACGACAGCATCCGGAGTATTTCGCAGACCAGCAGTAAAGATCGCCGTGTTGGAAGTAGGTGAGGCTTCCGCCAAAGACTAGAGCGCCTCACGGGGGGTGGGGTGTCGAATATTAAAGTGTAATTTGGGACTTAGTCGGTTTTGCTGACGAACAGAGCCCGAGAATTTGACGTTTATGACAGAATGAAATGTCACTTGAAGCATCGTGGTTTTCAGGAAACCATTTCGTCCAGAATACGCGTAGCCATCTTTCTTTTATATTCAAGAAGCGCAAGAAGAACGTCCTCAGCAAAGCCGACTAGGTCACCAAAAGGTAAAACAATGAATATACTTGTAATTACTTATTAATTTATACATTTATACAGAAAATAAACATCAACACATACTATGAATAAACGAATGATTGTGTATGTTCATTTCTGGTGAGTGCTAGGGGGACGATTCTTCACAAACATTAAAGTTATAAAATTCAATTAATCTATTTATATTAAAATAACAAACTTAAACTTGACTATTTTCGTTCATTTCCACAGACAATACAAAAAACAAGAGCCGAATTATTAAAAAAAATTGTAAGTAATCTAATGGAATCAAAATTTTACTCAGTGTACACTTGAGTACTTGTGGAGAATAGCGCCAACGCTCCACTAGCCAGACCAACAAAAAATATAATTCACAGCTGGCGATGAGTTCTTTAAGATGAAGAAACTGATAAATATGATGATGGTCAAGTACAGAGCGTTGTTGTAGAAAATCACGTAAGTAGTTGCCTCGTAATCTGACGATTTCGTTCGTCTTCCAAAAGATTCGCTCAACGTTCTCCTTTTTGGTGATTTACTTATCATCGCCTAATTGACGATTCATTTCACGAGGGAAAGCATCTTCTCGTTTCACGACAATCTTATGGTGCGAACCAAATTTAATTTCAATTATTATTGTTTGCAGTAAATAAATAAGTTTTAAAAAAGGACCTACTTTCGTTTTCATTTGTCTTTTTGATGTTTTGCTTTTGACGTGTACCTAGTCAAAAGAAAAAATAAGGCGGAGTTACCATTTGTAATTTTGCAAAACTCAATAATAACCATGAAAATGTGTTATTATTATTATTTTGTTGCACTTTACTCGTTTCATATAAATCTCTTACTATAGCTGTGTTTTTTGAAACGTAGCTAGCCAGTAGTTGCTAGCAAAGTCAAATTTCACACGTAAAACAAATACAACAACCAGCTGGCTACAACTCTTGATTTTATCCGCAGCCAAAAGCAGCTGGCTAGGAATTTTACGTCTACTCATCGTCAGGGGGCGCTGAAAGCGATTTGTAGAACATTTGACAGACTGCCGTGTACGAAAATTATATAATTTCAATTACTAAATGATGTTTCACAGAAATAATCCACTATATTATGATTTCATATTACTTTATGTAAATTATCTATTGAATAAAATACCGAAATTAATTGTTTTCACAACAAATAACAAAAAATCGATTTGGTTGAATGCCGAATACTTTGACAGTTCACACTTAACAGCTGATCGAAATCACACACACCAACTTGGAGGTTAGTCAGCTGGGTTCGGCTGGCTGGGAATCGTTTTAATGAACGACTGGCTAGCTACGTTTCAAAAAACACAGCTAATAGGCGTAAAATAAATACAACAATCAGCTGGCTACAACTCTTGATTTTATCCGCAGCCAAAAGCAGCTGGCTAGGAATTTTACGTTTACTCATCGTCAGGGGGCGCTGGAAGCGATTTGTAGAACATTTGACAGACTGCCGTGTACGAAAATTATATAATTTCAATTACTAAATGATGTTTTACTGAAATAATCCACTATATTATGATTTCATATTGCTTTATGTAAATTATCTATTGAAGAAAATACCGAAATTAATTGTTTTCACAACAAATAACAAAAAATCGATTTGGTTGAATGCCGAATACTTTGACAGTTCACACTTAACAGCTGATCGAAATCACACGCATATGACCGAAATCACACGCACCAACTTGGAGGTAAGTCAGCTGGGTTCGGCTGGCTGGGAATCGTTTTAATGAACGACTGGCTAGCTACGTTTCAAAAAAACACGCCTATTATATTGCAACAATTTATAAACTGATAAAATAATACATAGCATTCTGTATTCTATTTATATTTTAATTACTGATCGGGCAATGCTCATGTTTGACAAATCCCTTGACGACATGCCAACCCTCACAAAACAAAATGAAACCTAGTTGTGAATAGTGTGAACTAAAAACCAGATCACGAAAAGAGATCCCGATAAAAAGTAAGATCTTCTTTTGTTATTGTAATGCGTGTAAAACGATGATCCGGAGAGGATCATGAGAATAATAAAACACGGCTATTCTCGTACTAGAAGGTGGCTTTTCTTTTCAGTGGCTGTGAGCGTGACATCTACATGTCAGTTCGAAAAGCTTTTCCATTGTTTAATTGGCATCACTCGATTATCTTAAGTATTCTTAAGTTGGCTGTTTTGGTAGAAGAGAAGAGGAGAGTTTGAATTATTAATAAATAAAACGGTGAAGTCAACGACAAACCACGTCTTTCATTTAGCATAAAGATTTACAACTTTCAGCTTAAACAACTACAGAAAATATCTTCACATCTAAGATATTTTCACACTCGGTTACAGTGGCACATAAAATAAGTAAGTATGCATCATTTGCTTCACCTACAAGATTGCGGTTTATAAGTGCTCACTAGGACAGTTTTCCTGAAAAGTGGATTTATGGAATATATTTCTATACCTGTGTACATATGTGAACCAACTTGCAATATGCCGCAAAATAAATCCCACTCACTACATTATTTAAATTCGTAAACGTTCTTTCAAATATCGAGGAAATGTTGCGAAATATAAATATATCAAAACACATTTAGGCATATTTTATTTAAGGTTTGTGCAATAATTAAATCCAAAATTGCTCTTGGCTTCCATTATGATGGTGTATATTTTTCGAGAAAATTCATTCCGGAAATACAGCACATTCTTTAAAATAATGCATTCAACTTCTATATTAACACATAAACCACTTTATTTCATTGCAAATTATAGTATTTGCAAGTCATATCTATTAACTTTTCATTCAACAAATATGGCATGATTAAATCAAGAAATTCTCTTGGCTTCCGCAGTACATTTGTTTACATTTTCTGTAAGCCAAGAGGTGCACGTGGCATTTGACATTTTCCCGGAGCATTACGGCCTGTTTCACATCTAGGAGGCGCTGGTTTACGTCAGCTTCCACTGTAGGACGCTGATTACACGACTCTTTTTTTCGTTCGTTTCGTCTTTCGTCTTTTTGACAAGTACGTACTATAGTGATTACACGGTTCTAAACAATTGGTGGATACATGCAAACGTGATTCTGACGTTTATTAAATTTCATATTATGTTTAGGAAGGGAATAGTAAAATTTCAGTTGGAATCGCATTAAATTTACTTATTATGGAGGATAATAATTGCGTGTTTACTAGCAAATGTAAAATGTCCCTAGATTTAGCTCAAAAATCAACTTGATCCTATCTTTCAAAAAGACGACAGACGAAACGAACGTAAAAAGGAGTCGTGTAATCAGCGGCTAGGTGTTCGTTAGAAATAGTTAAATTGGCATTTAGTCGAGCTCCACTTAACCCAGGATAAACAGAATAGGTATGCCAACTTAAGCCGGGTATCCACAGGCATGCAAGATTGCGCAAATTCCTGTTTGCGCACGCATGCCAGCCTGTGGATAGCCTTGCCCGTGTGTTTGCGCAAACACGCCTGTGTGATTTTAAAAATTTTTGAAATCCGCTGGCATGCGTGCGCAAGCATAGATGGATAGCAATGATTGCGCAAATTCTGTTGCTTACGTCATTTGTTTTGGTATGAATTTAGTGACATTTATGAAAGTTTCCCCTAATTGTGGTGGGATAAGGGTGAGTCATATGAGGAACGCACATGCATGCATGCTATTGGGGAGCAAAATAATTTGCGCAAACCGAAAATTTGCGCATTGTTGAATACCTTTACTTTGACGTTTGATATGTGACGTCACAATATACCGATTTTAGGGATGGAAGAAAAGGTTTCTTTTTTAATTACATGACGTTGTTAATTAACTTTCTGCCTTTTACATTTGTATGGATTAAACAGGGCCCTCATCACGTAAGACAGTCGTCATCGTTTTCGAAATCGTTAACGATAGCGATGCTTCACGTTGACATAAAAATTCTCTCTCGTCCAATCTACCGATCGATTTCACTTAACAAGAAAATCTGTCAAGTACAATCGTTTCGGCGAGCGTGATAGCATGATAGCTATTTAGCTGCCGTTCTCCTATGTTTAATGCAATTTCGGTGCGTTTTCACTTTAAGATGCTGATTACACGACCCTTTTTTCGTTCGTTTCGTCTTTCGTCTTTTTGACAGGGACGTACGGTAGTGATTACACGGTTCCTAATAATTGGTGGATACGTGCATACGTGATTCTGACGTTAATTGAAATTCACATTATATATAGGAAGGGAATAGTAAAATTTCAGTTGAAATCGCACTTAATTTACTTATTATGGAGGATAATAATTGCGTGTTTACTAGCGAATGTAAAATGTCCCTAAATTTAGCTCCAAAATCAACTTTAAAATTCATCATTAAAATTCTCTGCTTTGTTTTGGTTGTCAAACGAGAAATATCAAAAATCAACCGGAAAAAATCTCAGAATTTTCATTCCTGCTTCCGTTAAGCCCGTATGACACTACATTTTTTTTCCACTTTTTAATGCACTTTTTAAGTACGTAAATGTCAGCCGCGCGTAAAAGAGACAGAAATATTTTTGCACGAAAAAGGCCAATAGAACTTGTACAAAAAAATACACTCCTCGAAAAAAAAAGAAAACCAAATTAAATTAAGTGATTGTTTTTTTTTAAATAATAAGAGGGCAACTAATGGTACATATAATATTATATATGTAACCAGTTATTGTGTTAAAGAACTTAAAAAAACTTGATTGAAAAGTTGTTTAAAAAAATATAGTAAAAAACAACTTTAAATCGAACGAAGTAATGATAAAATCCAATAGCATAATACATACAATAAAGATATATAAAAAAAAAAACAAAATCGATAACTTTGGTAGTATTAATAGCTCGTAGATGATTACTTGTTTATAATAGTTTACTGCAAATGCATTGGCATTGAATTTATAAGGTTTTGGATCTCATTTTGATAATTTTTTTCCCTTAAATCTGGATTGCTTCTTTCAGTTGACGAGCGCTCTCGAACTTTCGACCATTTTGGAAAACCCGCTGTGATAATATACCAATGTTATAAATAAAAAAAGTATTATGTTTCATTAAACACATGCCTGCTAACAGAAAATCTACGAACCATTAAAATTATTTTATTTAAAGTGCAAAAAACCACGTGAGTCCATCAATATTTTGCAGTGATGCTTTTTCTTTCCATTTAACGGAAACAGTAAATAAAATAAACAAATACCATTACATAGTACCAATAAGACCAAGTGATGGAATACAATTTACCACGATCTCTTATCTTTACATTAAAACGCATTACCAACACAAGCGTTTTGGTCCTTTTTTTGTTTTGCGGAGTGTAAACAAAATAACAATCTGTCAAAAAAAAAGGGAAAACGTCAAAAAACAAGCTGCCAGCGGCTGGAAAAAGTGAATTGAAATGTATTTTTTTTTGACAGTTTCATATGTTTTTGATTCTTGTGTACGCACTCACACCTATTGGAGCTTTGTATTGAACATCTTTCTTACTGCTCTAAGTTCATTTTTAATGCATTAAAAAAGGGAAAAAAAGCTAGTGTCATACGGGCTTTACTTCATTCCCCTCTCGTTTCTGTTCCCCTCCCCCTAGCAGTGAAAAAGACGAAAGACGAATCGAACGAAAAAAGAGGCATTTTTCTCGTAATGTCATTGGAAACACATCCCATGTGATTTTACTTTGCGAACGCATCCCAGAAGCACTAAATTACATGGGGGGTATTCAGGGCTCTCATCACGTAATTTCACCGACGATTGGCGATCACACGACACAGTACACGTATCTAAAGCGGCCCGTAAACACTAAAACATGGTACGAGTAAACATGGTCTCACTAAACCCCGCAGACGATGAAACCAAACTGACTTCAATTCACTCGAACCACGGTATAGATAATAAGGTAATATATTGCGCATCTGTCAAAAAAAGTAAACACCGAAAAAATCCAAGATGGCTGCGGAGTGTGATCAACTTTTGTTTACATACATATGTTGTACGCTAATAATTGCTTGAGTTCGTATTCTTTACGGAGACTTTTATTCATTTATGATAAATACTGATTAATAGCGGTTCTAAAACAACAATCGTCTGCGACTTGGTGTCGGGGTATCTGGAAACAAATTTAATATGTGTTTGTATGAGATAATATAACACAAAAAGACGAATTCCATTTCTTGAACACAAGTAGGTAATTTATTAGAACATAAGTTAATATAAAAATGAATCTATGTTTACAAAAAAAAATATCACAAATTTAAAACAGACTAACTTATATCTACTATTTTACAATATTGTTTTTATCATTTTTCTTTTTCTTGTTGTTAAATTGTCTTCTATTATATTATTGAGGTGCTTAATTCTAAAGTACATACGTGATCGGAAGAAAATTTCTTTTACTTTTTTTTCGGACGGTATGTCTTTCGATAAATTTAGTAATTGTTTTAAATAGTTACGACAGTAAATTATATCATCTTTATTAAAACTTTTAAAAATTGCTTCCATCTTTTCCATATTTACCATCATTTCATCTTTAGGTTTTTGAAGAAATCCCTCCGTCAGCTGATTTGTCCACGTGAATGATGTCTCTTGTTGCGTACTTTGTACAGCTAAATCTGGATTATTGATCCTGTGGCAAATGTATCCTGCTAAATGCTCCAGTCCATCGTACTGTAGGGATTCCAGCTCATCTGCCGGCTCTTCAGTTGCTATGAAGTCGGGATTGAGCGTCTTCAGTAGAGTGCTACTTAAATAGCCCGTGCCTTCTAAATCGGGTGTATTATCTACTAATGTATTGCCTGTAGAAGATGTAAATACGAACATGTTGTATTAAAAGAATATATGGTTACTTACAGAATAAAACATACCATTCATAGATAAACTTCCTTCATTTCGTCCAAGTATGTATGACCGAAGTCGATACATGAATTCCAAACGGTTTGGATGATCATATAGGCCACCTTTGGATCGAATCGTTCCGAAAAAATTCTCTAAAACGTCTTGGTTGAGTCTGTATGTCAGTAAATACGAAATACTGTATTCAGTTTTCAAGTCGTTGTACAGAAGTCTTAGAGAATTATTCGTCATGACTATGCCTAAAAGTATTGTAAGATTGTTAAAACAAAAAACTTGGTTAATTCAACATTACCTTTCTGGAAGGGCATCATGGTTCGTTTTCCTTTAACTCTCATACTGAGCATTACGGAAGTCATCTCATCGACAATTCCAAATTGGAGCGATTCTGAAAGTCCAACGCCTTGAACTCGTTCGCGACTATCCTGGTAAGGAACTCTTACGTTGAGACAGTCGAACCAATCATTTACCTGAAATTGTAATGATGTACATATGTAACACTTGATTTTTAAGGAAATAAGAATTATTACCTGTTTGAAAAACACGGAACACTTAAGCCAACCTTCGGAACTTAGTTCCCCCAAACTACCAGCCCGCATAATAGCTTGAGAGACCGTGTGCGAGAAAAGTTTTGTTGCCAGCTTCACTTTTTGACGTTCTGCACCTTTAACATATAAATTGGTTAGTGAAATTTTATAAGCAATACTTAAATCAGACTTATCATTCGTTTTCGAAATTAGCTCTTCAATGATTCCTTTGGAAATGAGTTGCCCGTCCAAAATGAAACCACCATTGTCAACGAAGTTGTTCCGGATGAGTTTCATTAGATGAGGCACATCAGCGAACACATACACTTTTCTTGACTCATCGGTTGGGTTTTGAAAAAACGATTTTGTAACCGTGATTTCAAGTTCACGCAGCAAACCTTGATTCGTTCCCCCGAGATCACAGACGATTGCACACACTTTGAAACCGCACACACTTAATTGATGAATAATACTAAACAGTATTTGTTTGGTCATCCGTTGGTCAAAATCATAGAAAATTGGTTGTTTCCAATTGCCAAACAAGCCCCTTATCAATGCCACTTGGACGTATTTCGCAGCATTGAGGGTTTCATCCTTCCGTTTGTCGTAGACAATTTTTTCTTTGACTTTCATTTCGTCGAATGAAAGTACACAAATTTTGTCGACTTCTTCCATATCGATGTTCTTCATTATATTCAAAACGGATTGAATTATTCCCGGATATACCTCTAATTTTGAGCACCACTTTTTAAGTGTTATCACAGCTGGAAGAGGGTATTGTTTTCGCAACAGCAATCGGTAGGCTCGGGGCCCAGCTGCGTGTATTGCGATCGCATTAGCAATATCGTCTGATGACCATTTTGCACGTTTGTGAGGACATTCCAATCTTTTTAATTGGCCCTTGGCAAAGATATGGCCAACGGAGTCAATAGTTTGTTGCTGCTTCCAGTTTTCTGCTTTCAATTTTGCTATTTGCTCCAATAATCTGCAAAATACAAACAATGGTTGAAATTCTCATTACACTAATTTAATTAGTCATCTACTTACTGAGAATATGTAGGGATGATTTCATCAGTTTGTGTACTACAGTCGACCATTAATGGTTTGACTTGTGTACCGCAGTCTACCTTGGAAGCTTCAGTTTGTGTGGAGCAATCACATTGGTTTGGTAGGAATAATTTCTCTGCGGGGACTTCTAGCTCTATGTTCTCCTTGTCTTGCACAATTAGTGCAACACTGAAATAAAAAACAACGAGTTAGTGTTTTTAGTCTAAATAACGGTTATAATAATAATTGTTCTTCACATACCTTGGGATCAAAAGTCTATTTTGAATCCGTAAATCCCGTGGGCTCGTCACTTCTTCATCCTTTTGCAATGGTAGCAAAAGTGAGGGAACAGCATCGTCTTTAATTCTAGTTGTTTTTAGAACTATTCCATATTGCTCGTACAATGGATTAATGACAAAATCACTTTTTTTAAAATGTTTTCCACAAATTCGCGCCGTTTTTGTATTAAACTTGTCTTTTCGGCGGCACAAAAAAACCCACTGCTTGCACATTTTACTTTGTTTTGGAAACGAGTGATACGATATCTCCTCATTTCCAATTTTATTTTTGCTTTTATAGTTGTTAACACAACACCCGTACACAGCACAACGCATTTTAACACCGTTAAACTTTGTTTAATCACTTTTTAAATCAAAAAACTATCGCAACCAAACTATTTCCGCCTTTGTCGTCACAGAAGTCGGCCATATTGCCAGAATTTGACAGATGCGCAGAACGAGACCAAAATAATTGAGCCAAGTATATTACCTTATTATATGTACCTTGCACTCGAACCATCTGTCAAGTTAGTTTGTCAGTCAGTTTTTCTTTGCGAATGTTGATACACAAGCACGCAGACAATCAAACATGGTATCAGCAACACAAAGCCCCGCCCATAAACTTCCACAAAAATCAAACTAGCTTTGATTTTAGTGAGACCAAATCTGATGTTGGTGAGACCAAAAAATTGGTACGCGTACCACTCCGCAAACGATCACCATCAGCTAAAACTTGGTTTGTTTTGCATGTTTACTCGTACCATGTTTTAGTGTTTACGAATTACGAGCCGCTTAAGGTAGTATACTTAGAGTGTTCATCCCATAGAAATGCCACACAGTTGTCGGCCATTTTTTGCTTTGAAAATGTTTGACAGATGCGCAATATACTACCTTAGATACGTGTACTGTGATCACATGACGGTACCAAACGACGTCGACGAAACGATGCTTAGTCACCTTTTACATTGGCCGAGAAAGATCGGCCGCGACCCGAATGTCATGGAAAGGGAGGTGAGAAGTGCAGGGGGTAGCTCGCCTCGGCTGGGTAGCGCAACCGAGACGATTTTTGCGTGTTCTCTTTTATCTCGTTTCGTATTTCCATTCACTTGCTTTATTCTTGTGTTCTCAGAGTTGAGCTCGTGTCGCCGGAGGAATTTTTTTTAGAGACTGTGTTCGGTGAGTGTTCTGTGTTTTATGGAAAGTTTTGAGTGGTCTCATGATTTAATCAAACATTTGATTTTACATTTTCAAATGCACGAAAATCTTTATAATCTAGCTCATCTAGATTATATTAAAATGGTTAAGAAAGCAAATTCAATTACTAAAATTCTGATTTTTCTTCCTTTTCTTAGGTAAATCTGGTGATGTTTCACAGCATTTAAGTAAATCAAGAAGTATTCCCTGGTCATTGCTACCGTCTAGATCCAAGACGTCAATAAAACTATAAATACACTATATCTAATCACTCAAAATTTCAATATTTTTTCCATGCATTTTAAAGACTTTTTTTGTTTTTAGTTCTATACTGATAGCAACATCTTCCGAACACAGCGCGTTAAGAATGAAGGGAGAAAAGGATTAAATAGTGGGCTGTCGGAATCGGGACGTGTATAAATGGCCCGAGCCCAAAAGAGAATAACGATAAGTCAGCCGACCTTTCTCGGGTAATGTAAAAGCTGACTTACCGAAACACTACCAGTCTCATGTCGTCCATCACCTTCGTCTTTTTCCAGTTTGAGAACCACACAAAACAACATTTATAAGCGATTTGACATTTGCTGATGAAGTCATAATTTGACATTGTGGTCTTGGCGGCATTTTCATATTTCATATTTATTATTAATTAATATTTACAATAGACTAATGAAATCTTTAAGTTATATTTATTTTTTTTTAATGAAGAATGACAGTGGGCACAAAGGAGACTATGCATTTTCACTTTAAATTCGTTTTTTGAAAATTATATTCCTTATTTTACAAATAAAATTCGTATTTTTGCCAAAGGAACGAATTTAAATTGAAAACGCACCGAAATTGCATTAAACACAGGAGGACGACAGCTAAATAGCTATCGTGCTATCATGCTCACCGAGACGATTGTACTTGACAGATTTTCGTGTTACGTGAAATCTCGTGAAGACGATCGGTCGCTCGTCGTTTGAACGCGCGAGCATTTTTATGCAAACGGGAAGCATCGCTATAGTTAACGATGTCGCAAACGATGGCGACTGTCTTACGTGATGAGCGCCCAGGATTTTAGTTGACAGTACAGCTAGTCAACTTTTTTTGAGGTCGGGGACTGGATTTTAATCAAGAAAATCTTGACTAAACGTCAAAATGAGCTGACTGATTGGATAGGTTATACTGCGTGGCTATTGCTTATGAAAGAGAATTTGTATTTTGTTTATCTTTCATGCAGTTCATACACCATTGGATCATGTAGAACAATCTAAACACATGTGTATCTAGTGTTATTTACATAAAATTTAATTTGTAAGTTGGTTTTTGGTCTTTTTTTATTTAAAAATACTATACAATCACAATTCTCCAAACAATTCCAGCCGAAAATAGAAAGTAAATGACGTTTTTGACGTTTAACTGTCGACTAGATAGCTAGTCAAAAAGAGCATTCACGATTCCAGAATATCTAAATATTTAATGGTGGCATTCAGGATTTTAGATGACAGTTAGTCAACGGGCTCTGATTGGTTGAGAGCCCGAAAATTGACAGAACAGCTAGTCAACTTTTTTTGCGGTCGGGGACTGAATTTTAGTCGAGAAAATCTTGACTAAACGTCAAAATGAACTGACTGATTGGTTTGGTTATACTGCGTGGCTGTTGTTTGCTTGTTAGTCGCAATTCACACGTTGACTCATGAGTTGCGACTCACACGAGTACGAAAGAGAAGAACGATGAGATAGAAAACAAACTGCCCGGTGAGTCGCAGGCGGAATTTTCCGTGACTCTTTTGACGTTTCTCTTTTTCTTGTTCGTTATTTTGCTATTTCGCTTTATTTCTTTTCGTTGCGCGTAGAGCACAATTGTTTTGAAAATTACGACAGAATTTAATTTGACGATTAAAAATTGATGTTTTAAATAATTATGCATTTATGAAATACATCCAAATCTGTATAACACCTAGTACGTAGCCTCCCAAGCTACTATTTTAGGAAAATTAAAAAATGTAAGCAATATTTTTTCATAGGAACTAATAAATACAGAGCTGTAACCATTTCAAAAGCGAAAGAAAAAATAAAAGAGAACTGTCAAATTACGAAAACAGAAATTATTAAAGAGTCGTGACTCAAAAGTCAACGTGTGGATACAAGCGCCTCACCGAATGACAGTTGAAAACAGAAAACAGAAAAGAGTCGCGACTCATGAGTCAACGTGTGGATTCCGACTTACAAAAATGAGAATCCGAGTAAATTATGAAGGAGTATTTTTTTTTTTTTTTTATTTTTCATGTAGTTCATATACTGTTGGATCATGTAGAACAATTGACAAACTCAGCAAATCGTTCAAATCAAATAATGGCCTATGAAATAACTAATTTACATTCCAAACACATGCGTATCTAGTGTTATTTACATAAAATTTAATTTGTAAGTTTGTTTTTGGTCTTTTTTTATTTGAAAAATGGTTTTTTCGTACTATGCAATCACTCATTCTCCAAACAATTCCAAGCGAAAATAGAAAGTAAATGACGTTTTTGAAGTTTGAACTGTCGACTAGATGTCTAGTCAAAAAGAGCATTCACGATTCCAGAATATCTAGATATTTAGTGTCTAAAATCATGAATGCGTCCAGTGACTAAAATCATGAATTGATCACGAAAATATGGTTTCCGGCGTTCTTGAGACGGCCATTCTGTTTATGATCGCAGGCGAATTGACGAATGGAAAAGTGGATTTACGCCCTCTGCAGGAATTAAAAAGAAGACGTAGAGCGATACAATAATCAGTTTCCGGCCAAAAAATATATGAAATTTCATAGGCATTGTAATAAAATTTCTAAATAAATATAAAATAGATATGACTTAGTATTAAAACATAGTTTATGAACATGTTTAAATGTTGTTGCTTAAATGTGTATGTAATTTAGTAGTATTTATGCAATTCAAGCATGCCAAATACGTGCTAGAAAATTGTGTAAACAAACTTTTCAATGAAAATAAAAATATTGTAATAAAGAGAAAAACATTTTATTTTGTCTTATTTGTTGCTTTTATTTTAAAGAATTAAACGTTTTATAATGCGCTGGAATTTTGTTGTTTTGGCATAGAGATCGTGCATGTGTTATGAAGTTGTTATAAACTCACCAGTGAGTAAGTTTGAAATAACTACAAAGGTATTAATTATTACGAGAAGCGGTCACAAATAATCTAAAGAATCATTCATTTGTTTATGAGACGCTTGCTCAAATTTTGGCTTATGGAATCCAATTCTTATACAAGAGTAGAGGTAGCTTACGCGAATTAGAGTAATGCCACATTAAATCTTGTTATAGTAGATTCCCCAGACTGATATTTCATAAGCATTTAAAAACTATATATCCAATCTCCTTACCAATATTATGTAAATCCTTTTCGTTGTCTCGCAAAAAATCACATACATGCCGCACCGACTTCGCCATACAAATTCTTATACCAAATGTATGGACAATGGGTTGCCTAAAGTACTCCTTCATGCCCTCTTTATGGAGTGTAGTCAAATCGACGCCATGGAATGCTGATTGATACCAGAAGTTCGCCTTATTATATTGATCCAAGTACAAAGATTCATCGCTAAACGGAGCTATATGCCGGCCACCGTGTGCAGGGAACATTTTTCCATTTGGTTTAAGCCATTTACGCGCATGCAAATACGTCTCGAGCATACGTTCGTTGAATAGGATATATCCCATCGGTTCGGAAATAATTACATCTACCGTCTACCTATTATTGTGGGTTTACTTTCCATAATCTAGAAACCAAAACAATATTCAGCAAGTAACTAAGCCACAATTATTTTTTCACTCACATTAAACGTATAAAAGAGAGTTTTCCAGACGTAAGTCCTCGCGCAAATCTATTCCACCACAAGATTATCATTCATGCAAATGATAAATATTGAATTTTATAAATAAAAACGCACACAAATATTTTTATTATTTAATTTAAAAATCTACTTCGCAATTTTCCATACAATTGTTTACGTGCTGTCAAATTCTGTATAATTGGCACACGGCCTTATTGACAACTGGAGGCAAAACCCTAGTGGAGAAATTTAGAAGCGGTAGAGATATACAGAATTTGACAGCACGTAAACAATTGTATGGAAAAAAGCGGGATAGATTTTTGAATTAAATAATAAAAATATTTGTGTGCGTTTTTATTTATAAAATTCAATATTTATCATTTGCAGGAACGATAATCTTGTGGTGGAATAGCTTTGCGCGAGGATTTACGTCTGAGAAACTATCTTTTTATACGTTTAATGTGAGAAAAAAATAATTGTGGCTTAGTTACTTACTGAATATTGTTTTGATTTGTAGATTATGGAAAGTAAACCCACAATAATAGGTAGACCTGGGATGTAATTATTTCCGAACCGATGGGATATATCCTATTCAACGAACGTATGCTCGAGATGTGTTTGCATGCGCGTAAATGGCTTAAACCAAATGGAAAAATGTTCACTACACACGATGGCCTGCATATAGCACCGTTTACCGATGAATCTTTGTACTCGGAGCAATATAATAAGGCGAACTTGTGGTATCAATCAGCATTCCATTGCGTCGATTTGACTACACTCCATAAGGAGGGCATAAAGGAGTACTTTAGGCAACCCATTGTTGATACATTTGATATAAGAATTTGTATGGCGAAGTCGACGCGGCATGTACGTGATTTTTTGCGAGACAACGAAAAGGATTTACATAATAGGTGCGTTTTTTTTCAAATCTATATAGATTTCGAAAAAGTTTTCCATACAAAAATAAGCCTGGATAATTATCCAGGCTAAGGTTTTGTTGTATTTTACATTGAAAACATGTTGCGGAAACATGTTTAGCCTATATAGGTTTGAAAAAAAACACGCCTAATGTTGGTAAGGGGATTGGATATATATTTTTTAAATGCTTATGAAATATCAGCCTGGGGAACCTACTATAACAAGATTTAATGTGGCATTACTCTAAGTCGCGTAAGCTACCTCTACTCTTGTTTAAGAATTGGATTCCATAAGTCAAAATTTGAGCAACCGTCTCATAATCAAATTAATGATTCTTTAGATCCGAGTTTCCCAAAGTGTGCGAAGAATATCCAAGTGCTCCGCGGAAAGATCAGAAAAAATATCAAAACTTCATCAGAATAATTTCGCGCTTCTGAAACTTGATAGCACTTTGTTAATTTTGTTCATAGCAATCGAATTCGAAATGCTCATTTAACAAATAATCAATACAGAAACAAATAGTAGACTTCAAATTTTTGAAAAGGCAATACTTGTGGCAATCAGTCGAAAGTCGAAAAGAATCGAGTCGTTGTGTAGTTTTGCAGTTGCTATGAAATAAATAGAGTTCTACGCTCTACGGTTCTACTGTTGACAATTGCAACCGATAGAGTATTTGTTCAGTCGGAATTCACGTTAAAACGAATCGCAGTGTGGTGTGTAGATTTTACTTCCTTACTTTCTTACTCGGACCAAGGCCTTAACCAACAACCTCTTCCAGTTAGCGCACTCCTAGTTGGTTGAGGTATGTTGCTTCTGGTGAGTGATTTTCAATTAGTTATCTTGTATACATATTACTCTCATATTTTGGATCTATCGCCGTGAAAACAAACAATCTGGTTGCTGCTTAGTAATACAGAAATAATACGGATCGCTAGCTAAAGTGTGAATCCTTAAATTTTTTTTTTTTTTTTTTTTTTTTTTCCCCGAGGGTAGGTGAAAATCTTCCATAGACACTATGAGAATAGCAAGCGCGTGCTCATAGTAGTGTCAGATTCTTACTGACCAAAAACACCTCCCTTCGATATAAATTTGTTAGATACTGCAACTAAGTTATACTACTTATCAAGCAATTTTTCTATCACGAAATATAAACGTTTGGCAGGTTACTTACAATGAAAGATCCTGCATATTCCGCAATTTAGATGCGGTTAATCCTTATCTCGCCAAGTCGAAAGGTTTTGTCCTTTGTAGTCGGCGCAATAAATTGCTCTCATCCAAAATAAGTAGGACTGTATTATTAACATGTCCGATTAGTCGGTTTCTATGTTTTCGCGCGAAGCTTCTAGTTTCAGCTTCGATTGTCGGAATTCCGAGATCCCTGTGGATATCGTCGTTTCTAGCATACCACGGTGCTTGGACAATTTCTCTAAGCACTTTATTTTGAAAGGTCTGTAAAATATTGGCATTTGTTTTCTTGGTACAACCCCAAAGTTGTATACCGTAGGTCCACACCGGCTTTAGCACTTGCTTGTATAAAAGCAGTTTGTTCTCGGTACTGAGGTGGGAATGTTTCCCGATCAGCCAGTACATTTCTCTATATTTGATTTCTAATTCTTTACGTTTCATTTTCACGTGCGAATTCCACTTCAGCTTTGCGTCAAGTGTCATTCCCAGGTATTTGGCTTCATTTGCAATGGGAATTCGGGCCAAATTTATAAAAATTGGCAAGTCATTAATTTTTCTATAAGTGAAATTCACGTGAACAGATTTAGTTCCGTTAAGGGCGATCCGCCAGTCCCTCGTCCATTCATTTACTTTATTCAATGCGTTTTGCAGTTTGGCAGTCGTTTCCTCGATTGTTTTACCTACTGCTAGGATAGCGGTGTCGTCGGCAAACGTAGCAAACATAGTGCCATCTTCTTTCGGTATATCACGAGTATATAACAGATAAAGAAGCGGCCCCAGAACGCTTCCTTGCGGTACGCCGGCCGAAATTTTTTTGAGCTCTGAGTATTCGTTTCCATTTCTAACACGGAAGAGTCTATTTCCGAGATATGAATCCAAAATCTCGTATAGGTACACGGGGAGTACTTGTCGTAATTTGCATTTCAAGCCATCGTGCCACACCTTATCAAAGGCTTGCGAGACGTCAAGAAATACGGCTGAGCATATCTTTTTTTCTTCTAGTGCTTTTTCGATTACGTTAGTAATTCTATGCACCTGGTCAATTGTCGAATGCTTACTTCTGAACCCAAACTGGTGGTCAGGGATTAGATTATTTTCTTCTATAACCGGTTGGAGACGCCTTAGTAATATCCTCTCGAAAATTTTTGATACGACTGGAAGAAGCGAGATTGGTCTGTATGATTTTACTTCATATGACGGTTTTCCTGGTTTTAAAACCATAATGACTTCCGCAACTTTCCATTGGCTCGGCACGTGTTTTAATCTGAGTGCAGCATTTATAATATGGAGAAGCTTAATAAATGCTCTTCTAGGTAAGGCTTTGAGAATTTCTCCGGTAATCAAATCATAACCAGGAGCTTTCTTAGGTTTTAGTTTCGCGATCTCACGTTCGAGTTCTCTAAGCGTCGCAGATCTGCGCGTTAAATCGTCAGATGGTGGAACTACCATCCTTGTGAGGTTGATGTTGTCATGAACCACTTGACCATCGTTCGGTTTAAAGGTTTCTTCCAAATGGGCGGCAAAAATATCCGCTTTTTCTTTATCTTCCCTTGCCCATTCATTTTGATTTATTTTAAGTGGCGGCGCGGGGATTTTGGGCCTTTTGGTGCCTTTTACGGCTTTCCAAAGGGAATAATTGGAATCTTTTTTCGCTGTTAAACTTTCAAGGTAAGAGCCTATCGCACGATTTTTAAAATCCTTAATGCTATTCTTTAACAAATTGCAGAGACGATTCAGATGGGTTTTATGCTGTGGAGCACGACTTTGTTGCCATCTTTTACGCGCTTTTCTTTTTTCCCTAATTAATTCCTTTATTTCAGCAGGATATCGTAGACCGTATTTGTCTGGCGTTTTTCTTGGATTATGCGTATTATTCCAAGAGGCGAGCTGTACTATCTCAACGAAGCGATCGACTTCAACCTCAAGTTCATAGGGTGTCGTAAGCGGTACGCTCAGTTCAACATTTACTTCGATTTCGTTCCTAAAGCCTTCCCAGTTAGTTGTTCTGCCGGTTAATTTCGCTGGCTCTCGGTTAAATAATAGTTTTTCGCTCAATGTCAAAATAACTGGGGAATGATCAGACGACAGATCAAAGCTTTCTTCAACTTTTATGTGGTTGTTAGATATTCCTTTCACCACGAAGAAATCGATCAGGTCAGGTATTTTCAAAGTATCAGCTGGCCAGTAAGTCGGTTTGCCCGTCGAATGGAAATCACAATTGTACTCCATACCTGCCCCATAGAGCATTCTACCTTTTTGCGAGATGTATCTAGAGCCCCAGAACGTATGTTTCGCGTTAAAATCGCCGCCAATAATGAAATTAGGTTTCAGCGATTTAAATAAGTTAGTAAAATCACTTTTTTCAAGCGCGGAACGCGGTGGACAGTAAATAGATGAGATTTTAATAGTACGCTGACTATTTTTAACTCGAATTGTGCACATTTGCAGTGTTTCAAGCTCTATCTTTAGGTCTTCGCATTGTTCAATGCAGTCTTTAATAAACAAGGAAGATCCGCCTCTTGCTTTTCCCGAAGGGTGACAAGCGTGGTAATCAGTATAGCCTTTTATTTTTAAATGCGATTCCTTTTTCACGTGAGTTTCAGAAATCAAGCAAATGTCAATATCTTTTTCTCGCATGAATATTTCCAATTCGTCAAGTTTTTGCAAAAGTCCGTTTGCATTCCAAGTACATATTTTTAACATTCTTTTTTCATTCATATTCTAGGTGAAGTACGCGTTTTCCGTGAATAACTCTCGAGCTTAACCAACCTATCGAGAATAATTTTATTTATTTTGCTTTGCTCTTCAAGTTTCGCGAGAATAATTGAGAAAACTTGAGAAGCAGGGTCCGTCGGGATTTCGATGTTTTTTGATTTTTCGGATGCTGCAGCCTGGGCGTAGGTCTGCACTTCTGCTGTCCGAGGGCTATTACTTGATGTCTTTTCTAATGGCTTTTCATTACCATTTCTCTTAAGGCCAGAAGTCGAGGGCTTTTCTCCTGTCACCAACTTTTTCCGCTCTGAACCCGGTGGTTTTTGTTTGCCTACGTTCGCCTGACCGATCTTACTATTTGCATTAGTTAGCGGTCTTGTTATTTTATTTTGAGGCTTATGGAGTGCATCTCTCCGTTTTTGCAACTCCTTAGCTACTTCACAGCCTCTATAATTTGCCGGGTGCTTTCCCTTACAATTAGCACAGATTGCGGAGGCTTGTTTGTTCACTCCACAGTCTTGGGAGAGGTGATTTCCGGCGCATTTCACACAACGCGGTTCTTTTTTGCAGTACGTTTGCGTATGATTAAATCCTTGGCAACGTTTGCACTGCGGAATTATTTTTAAATTTCTACGCATGGGCTCGATTTTGACCACGATATTCAATATGGTTTTAATTCGGTAGATATCGTCGATGCTGTCAGATTTATCGAATGTTAGCATAAAAAGTGGAAGTCCACGCCTAACCAATATGTCTGTATCTATTTCAGATTGTTGCTTTTCCTTCTTGATGATATTAACGGCATCAAGAATTTTAAAGCCTTTGGCTTGAAGGTCGCTCATAACCTCTTCTTTGGTGCATGAGGGGTGAAGACCCCTTGCTACAACACGATGTGACCCCTTGCTCCTTAAATGAAAACGTAAAACCGCTTTGTAATTTAAATGTTTAAACACGTTGCACATCCATAATTATTCGAGCGCTGGTCATAAGTAATAAACATAAAATAAGACTTTTCATGTAGCGAGATAAATAGATGCTATCGTAAAAATATTTTCCCCTAATATTTCTAGGAAAATACTTTTAACTCTGTAACTGTAAAAGCAAAGAAATGACAGAAAAAAATGGAGTTACAGAGTAGGTACCTTGTGTAAAATAATTCGTTCGAATTAGTGGAGCATTCAGAATTCTGGTGTATGTTGAAGCACGAATTCAAAAGTTTGTCGGATGAAGCGAAAGTAACACTGTGTGCCATTTTTCAGGTCATCATCTCGGGCCTAAGATTTGAGCATTAATCCTGAAAGTACTTACCAAAACTAGAAACTCTGCATCATTCGTTTTGCCAGATTGGCTGCCTAACGTATTTTATAGCCCCATAAATATTTTGGCTAAAACCTTATTTTAAACACTTTCTCATGGCTATCTTGGTTAACCGTAGGGATTTTTTTTTCTGTCGTCAGCAAATTATTGGTATTGATTAGGAGAAAACAAGTGCAAAACAAAACTGACTCAAAAAAACTGCATCCAGGGCCTCAAAATCTGTTTATTGTTGCTTTATAAACTTCTCAAAAATTAAGTAGTGAACAATTCAAAGTACATACACATCTAAGGTTTCGCGCGAATCGTAAGCACCGTGGTGTAGTGGCAAGTACGTTGGACTACTGACAATCATTTGGCAATTAGCTTCTCAACTTGCCATTCGGAGTCGGCAAAAAACTGTACGTCCCTTTCATTTGTGCAAAAATATCACATGCACACACAAATGGTTGTGAGAAGCAGGCCCAGGTTCACCCCGAGCCGTAGCGCCACCTAAAGGAAGATATGTAAGTCATAAGAATAATTATGGACTTAAGCAGCAAATACACGATACAATCGTTGTACAACGGTTGTATGCAATTTGCGGTTGTATGCGACGATTGTATCGTGTGATAGCTAGCTTACGACGGTTGTATCGATATCGCACGGTTGTACGCTTTGATTCGAAAACCTGCGGTTGGATGCGCCGTTGTATGGAAATCGCACGCAGATTGTATAGTGTGTGTGCTACTTACAACGGTTGTACTGAAATTGGTACAACCCGCGGTTGTACAACGATTATATCGTGTATTTCCAGCTTTATATGACTTATAGCCCACTTAAGTTTTCAGATTGTGGAATTATGACCCAACATTTTATGAACTTTTGACTCACATTCAGTTTGTGAACTTATAACCCTCCCAGATGTGAATCAGGATTATCTGCCTACGTTGGCACTAAAACAAAATATATGTTAGATCCCGCATCGATGCAGAGCTAGATATTCTGTTGTAGTTGACCCAAATTCAACCAGATATACCAGCTAACAGGAACCTAGAATAAAGCTTTCGGTCCTATGACATATTTAACTAAACGTCATATTATGTATTTATGAATTGCTTATGTGTTGAGTTAGCATGTTATTGTTTTTTCCGTTAAAGTTACTTATTACCAATTTAATAAAATTAAAAAAAAAATTAAAAATAGTTCTTGCCCTGTAACTATTTTTTTTTTTTAAATATTTTTTAAATATTTTTAAAATATCCTCATTACCAACCCCAAATATTCAGGTTATTTGAGTGTTTTGGTATTACAAAACGGCACCACCTAGTGCTACTTGGGCTCTCAACAGAACCGCCACACCTACCTACATACCCAACTTGTAATAGCGTCGAAAATTGGCAAACGGAAAACGAAGTGCTCCGCGAGGAATTTCTCCATTGAAAAGTGCTCCGCGACCAAAAAAGTTTGGGAACCGCTGCTTTAGATTATTTGTGGCCGCTTCTCGTAATAATTAAACACTTTTAACTTATTTCAAACTTACTCACTAATGAGTTTATAACAACTTCATAACACATGGACGATCTCTATGCCAAAACAACAAAAATCCAAAAAATTGTTTATTTAATTTTTAACTTTTTTCACATGTGTGTATTATAAAATGTTTAATTCTTTAAAATAAATACAACCAATAAGACAAAATGAAATGTTTTTCTCTTTGTTACAATATTTTTATTGACATTGAAAAGTTTGTTTACACAATTTTCTAGCACGTATTTGGTATGCTTGAATTGCATAAATACCACTAAATTACATACACATTTAAGCAACAACATTTAAACATGTTCAAAAACTATGTTTTAATACTAAGTCATATCTATTTTATATTTATTTAGAAATTTTATTACAATGCCTATGAAATTTCATATATTTTTTGGCCGGAAACTGATTATTGTATCGCTCTACGTCTTCTTTTTAATTCCTGCAGAGGGCGTAAATCAGCTTTTCCATTCGTATCATCAAGCAGTATTTTTTAACTGGCTGTCTTCTCACCAGGTGGCGACTTTTTTGCTAAAAACCAAACGAAATTATCTCAGAGTCAAAGGGAACGAATAATGCAAACATACAGAATACAGAAAAATAGAGAATTTGAGAAATCGTGTTCGTGTTCGTGTGAAGGTACATATGCATGTATGTGCCATTCATTCTTGGTGCTATATGGACTGCTGTGATATATATACGATTTTCTTATTTCATTCATATGTTGGGGTAGGTCGGTAGTTTTTTTTTTGGAAATCTAGTTTATATTTAACATTTCGCTATGAGCATGAGGAACTTGCAACGTTGCAATATTTTAATTTATCATTTCGCTATGGGCATAAAGGATTTGCAATGTTGCAATATTTCGGAACTGGATGAGTTGGTGCAGGTGTAGATAAAAAAGTTGTTTGTTTTCATTCAGTCATTATTTATGCTTTGTAGGTACCTAAGTAAGTTTCGATTAACATATTATGTACAGTCGTGGCAAACTAATTAAGAACGATGGTACCAAAAAATGTTATTCGATTTTTTTTTAGCTTAGAGTTGAAAGATATTCTACCTTGTTATGTATTTTGTTAATACAATATTTAAGTAAGAAAAACAAGTAACAACAAACTAAAAATATAAGTTATAAACAAAAAAAAATATTAAAATTCAATAACGTGCTTCGAAATGGTTGGCGAACTAATTAAGAACGACGATAGAAAGAGTAGTTATTTTGTGAAAAAATGTATGATATTAACAGAAATAATCGCTTAACATAAGAATTTATTCAAAATTAAATAAAAAACATACATTTTTGATAATTTAGCGCTTGATTTAATTAAAAATAGGCAAAAATAAGAGATGTACGCCACAGATGCCGGTGGCCATTGTAAAGATGAGAAATATCGAGAAATTATCGTTTTAAGAAATCGGGAAAAGGCTCAATTACTCAAAAACAATTGTCTTCAATGCTGTAGGCTACATTGAGAAACATCAAACTACCGAAAATGTAGCAAGACGCAAAAGACGGCGTAAGACTAATGAGGGTGAGGATCGAATAATCGTTCGAGTTGCCAAAAAAAATCCATTTATGAGTTCTATACAAATTCAATAGGAAGTTTTTGGTGAGGGTCAGAATACTCTTTCAGCACGCTCCATACGGGAACTATTGAATGAGAGCCAAATTTTTGGAAGAGCGATAAGAAAAAACCATTGCTCTCACTAAAAAGTTGAATAGTAAGCTTAGCTTTTGCGAGGAAACATAATGACTGGACGATTTTTGAATGGAAAAAAATATTATGGAGCGATGAAACAAAGATTAATATAGTGGGATCAGATGGTAAAAGTTATATCTGGCCACCAAAAAACTAGGCACTTAATCCGAAATGCATGGCGGTTACTCCTAAGCACCAAGGATGAAGTGTGATCCTTTGATGATGTTTGTCATTTAAAGGAACCGGGTCCTTTTATCAAATAGAAGGTATGATGAACTCGAAGCACTACATACAAATATTAGGAAATGTCATGTAGCCGTATACTAAGGAAGAACTACCCGTTACTTGAAGATTTATGCAAGATAATGATCCAAAGCAAACGGCAAGAGCAACAAAACATCGGTTCGATAAGAATTCTGTCGATGTTTTAGAGTGTAGTGCTGATTTAAATCCTATAAAAACCCGTGGTATGAACTTAAAACCAAAATTGGCAACCATTAAGTTGAAAATTTTAACGAATTATTTTAAGTCGCAAGGACAGCTTGGGCCAACATACCACGTAAAAACGCAGTGATCTTATTGGATCTATGCTACGAAAATGTAAGGCTGCGATCGCGAGTAAATGGTTTCCTAGGAAATATTGAGCCAGGACATGGCAATTCGGAAAATAAGCAAACAATTTCATAACGTTCTTAATTAGTTCGCCAACCATTTCGAAGCACGTAATTGAATTTTAATAATTTTTTTTTGCTTATTACTTATATTTTTAGTTTGTTGTTACTTGTTTTTCTTACTTGAATATTGTATTAACAAAATACATAACAAGGTAGAATATCTTCCAACTCTAAGCAAAAAAAAAAAAATCAAATAACATTTTTTGGTACCATCGTTCTTAATTAGTTCGCCACGACTGTACATACATTTAAGTACATTTTGTCTTTTGAATGCACCTACCTACTGCACTTATTTTACATCAAAAGAACGCGGTAAGCAGGAGACAGTCATTAAAAATGCAGTGAGATCATTTTACAGAAAAGTATACGTATACCCATTTGTTGACTCCATCCTTGTCGCAATACCTTGCATTTGTACGGTAATGCCCTATTCTTTTCTTAAGCAAAGATCAATTCCATCCTGCATTACTCTTCACTAGTTTGGTAATGCCTTTCATTCTATTACTTTTAGGTTCGATGAAGTATTGCAGATTGCATTAAGGAAGGATTTGTTTTATAATTGAAACATTTCATTGCTCGCAATGCGGCCTAATTATATGTTCAGTACTTAAGAACTTCTAGAAGTAGTTCTAGGGGGGCCTTGCATATCCCTGACTGGGAAGTAGGTAGTTGTATAAAAATTAGTGTTGAATCGAATAGTATATTCGGTCTCAGGCCGAATACCGAATATTCGGCCATGAGCGTGGCCGAATATGGGGTCATACTATTCGACCACATTAAAAAGCCCTGAAAAAGTACGAACATAGTTTGGGTGAATATGGTTTGAATAATATAATATATAACGGTGCAAACGATAAGACCATTCAACTCAATTATTATTATGTTTGGGACTTAACACGATTCTCATCGCTCCATTTGGTTCGCGTTCTTCCCCGAAAAATTCATTTTCACTCGAACATCATGCCGAGTTAGCAAGTCTACCACGAACATGAAGAGCGATTTTGTTAGATCCCAGGTTTAAGATGAATTTCTTCACCAATCAACTACAAAAATAAAGAGTCCGAAAGTACCTCCTGCTTGAAGCTTTAGTTTCAGAAAATGACACCAGCAGCGATGAAAGCACAAGATCTTCTCCCTTGCAGCCTAAAGGTAAGAGTACCGACGAACTTAAGCAAAGCATCCATACATCTTTCTGAGAGTGTTATGACGAAGTAGTTATTGAGAACCTTACTAATGATGATAACGGAAATAGCATCGACATACCTTCAACGTAAAAAAAAACCATGTCAAGTGACCTTGATAAATACTTGGCCATATAAACTTTGAAGAGAAATGATAATCCCTTCGTCTGGTAGTCTGCACATAAAGCTGAATTTTCCCAATGTTAAGTCAAACTCGCTGCTAAGTATTTATCTGCTCCTGCAAGCAGTGTCTGTTTGGAGAGGCTTTTTAGTGAAGCAGGACTTGTCTATGAAGAAAAAAGAAACCGTCTTCTTTCCAAAAATGCAGAAAAGTTGATATTTTTGTACCACAACTTACCTCTTATAAACTTTTATTATAATTAGTAGTTTTGTACTAAATAAAAGATGCTATTGAATATTAATTTTCAATGTTTATTTTTCTGATATCTTAATGAAGAAAGATACATTTTATTTTATATATTTTTATTATTATTAGCTTTGAAAAAGAAAATACCTCATTTGTTTTTGTTCTAAAAATAAAGGAATTATTAAAAGTTACTTTGCAATGTTCCTTGCTATTTTCTACTCCTATTTTTAGGTATTCGGCCGAATAGTAACTCAATATTCGGTATTTGGCCGAATAGTGAAAATGGGCCGAATAGGCGGAATACCGAAAAGTAACCGAATATTCGCTTCAACACTAATAAAAATCTTTTCTTCCCATCTTTGACACAAAACTCAAAACTTTTATTATGCCATTCTGATGGATATATGTACCTACATAATGTAGTTTTTTTTGTAAACGCAAGTCGGACCTTTCCACTGCTCTCCTGTAAAATTGTAAAAACCAACTTTTGATGTTTTTACTTGTTGCCACAAATTTGTATAACTACATACATATATTTACGCGAGCCACTTTTTACACTGTACATATATCTATACATCCAAACATATTAATTTCTCATATCACTCTGAAATAAAGCTATCCTCATTCCTCACTGCCGCAATTCAAAAATCATAATTTGTTTCTTTTCACTCTGCCACTGAAACACAGAAAAAAGCAATACTATATACTACATATATTTATAGGAATATACGAGTATGCGTGCAAGTGTGAGTTTTCGTTTCTATGGAAACCGAGATTTTTACTTCGATTCTTCTTTGGTTATTTTATTCTTATTCTCACTTGGAGAGGAATTTGAGTGGTTGTTGTCAATGATAGAAAACAGAAAATCATCGGCTGTCTTCTCGTCTGAGGCGCTAGTATCGAATTCCTCAAGTGATACTACTATGTCTTTTATATACCTACAATGCTATAACTAAAAATTACCAAACTGTTTTCCCAGTTTTGAATAAAAAAATAACATAAAAACCATAACTAATAATTATTTTCCGTGTTAATGCTTTTGTTTGTAAATTATATGTATGTAATTTGTGTACATAATTGAAAAACAAAGTTCGTCATTTGTTAATGGAAAATACGAAGATAAAAATTTCACCAATCAACATTATTCAAACTATTAGCACAGACAAAAAATATACAGATGTCGCATTCATATGGGAAGAACTGGTATATGAAAACGAAATCTGAGCGAAAGCTCTTTTTTTCTCCTTCCCTCTGTCTACTCCATTCCATGCAAAGTTCGCATCACACAGAACATTTTTTTTTCTCCCATATTCTGTCACACACACACAAGTCACAACGTTGTGTTGGTTACCTCGATTGCAAGAACAAAACAACATAAATTCTGTATGCGGGAGGGGACTGCGGACGCGGAGTGCTGATGCCGGCACGTTCGTTGGTACGGTGGATTTCGTAATAATATTGACCTGTGTAGATCGTATACGTGTGAAGATGTTTGGGTGTATACATGCTTGTTATTTTGTTTGTAGCTCGATGTGAGTATTTTTTGTTTTTCATCGATATCGTGTAATTTGTAATTTCAAGAAGCGACCATAAGTTTACAATACTTTTTAATGTATTATATCTTGGTTGACTGATTTGAACCAAACTGCAACATGCTACTTTTTATTTATGTATAATGTACATATATATCATACATTACCTTCATAAAAAATATTCATTTCTCTCTGTAAATAAATTAAGGGTTATTTCATTCAGATTAAGTTTACTATACAGCGAGTTATGAAGCTAAATGTCAATTCTTTGGGAACTGATTCTCGGATATAATCTAAGAAAAAAATCGTTCTACAGAAAGGGTCTATCTCCAATGTGGACATCATTTATCGAGAATTTAAGAAAAGACCTACTTTGGTGTACCTTGACGCATGCTAACATAAATATCTCCGCTAATAACAACTACAGAAACTTCACTTAGGGCTTTAATTTTAGAAAAAATAATACTCTTTTTAACTGCTTTTAAATACGATAAAACCGATAACTTTTTTGGCTTTCCAGATATTTTATTTTTAAGTCAGTTTACTTTATATTGCCTATGCACGTATATAATTTCAGGTCGGTTTTCTACAAAAAATGCGTAATAAACATACCGTTTTATTATGTTTTTTTATGAACGAAACAATTGTTGACAAAAAAATCTGTGATAAGTATGCTGAAAAACTCACAGATTTTATGATACTTTTATGATTAGTGCGATTTTCCAACTACAAAATTCATAATTTTGCAACTCATAATTTTGCCGATTTGCCCAATGAATGCGTACTTATGAATCATGAAAAGAATTCGTGTATTTATCCTAAAATCAATACCTAGTTGCATGACCTTTATTTTATCGGACGCCGGACGCGAACCCCTCAACAACGGAAGCGAGGCACAAAATTATGTTATAAATTGTACTTCGCAGAAAACCCAAATTTAGAGATTTCCTGTTTACGATTTTCAATTATTCTGCCTACATTGCTTTATTCAGTTTTCGCACGTTTAAGTGAGTCTTATTCAGTAGACAATGATATGACGAAAGAAAATCCAGAGCATGAGATTCATTTTGATTGCACGAGTAGCGAAACAGTAGACGTAGACGATACAATAGATCTTTTAGGTCGCAGCCTTGGGGCAGGATCCAGTTAATAAAAATAAATACTATGCAGAATTTGCACATACATACATAATATGTGAATATATATTTCTATGTAAATACTAATTATTTTCGTTTGGTCAATATAGAAACTTAATATGTACATACATATGTATGTTAAAGGTGTTATTCATTTAAAAAGTGGATCTTCTTTACATGAATCTTCATTAATCTTAAAATCAGACTCAAAGGAGCCATGGCTGCATAGAATTACGCGAAGTCTTCAACATTTTCACGCGCTTCTGTTTGCCTCTCTAAAATGTACAAAACCGTTCTTTGTAGCTATAGTAGTTCAGAAGTTATATCACTTAAAGTGGTCTATCCATAAAATTAGAGGTGCCTTATTTCGACGGGCTATAACTTGGAGGGGGGTGAAAATAGACCTCCTGTCATACGATTTTTTGTTTGCTAGAGCTTCAGGAATTCCAAGTTAAAGGATCATACCTCTTAACTGGGAAACCCTGTATGTAGAGTTCAATAAACGTTTCTTTTTTTAAATTAAATTATTCGTACCTAATGGTTTTTATTAATTTATTACATATCGAAAAGCTGTAAAACTATTTTTCAAAAGAATGAAAACATAGGATTAAAAATTGATTCCGACTACTGAAAAGTCAAGTGGCCGACTTCAGGAGCTGAGGGGGCCAACTAGGTACTCAGGAATCAGACTTGTATTTCAATTTTTGTAAATTCTTTATTCAAGGTAGGAAATCTACTAAAATACAGGGGCCAAATCGTCTCATCCGCTCACGTACGGACAATCGAACGTATGAAAATTACGTTATACGTCTGTCGAGTAAACGGAATCGTATTATGCCATACGATTGCTCACGGAACGTAATTTTTTAAATTGTACTAGATGTCAAGAGAGAAAATAGAGATGAAACTTCAAATTAATGTCATTTTGAAGCAAAATTATTGAACTTTCAATAATGAAAATATAATTTTAATGAAAACACAGAGTAAATATGCACATACATATGTATTCATTCTAATTATAAATTAAATAAACTATTAAACATTAGCACATATTATCACTTCAAAGAATAAAAATCACATTTCATTTCATATCACTAGTTTTTGGCCATGTTTTTTTTTGATTTTCACGTAAATGAATTTATTTTTTTATTTTCTTTGTTTCTTCTTCTTCAGAATCTTCCGTGGCTCTTTAGTTTGGGTTATAGATGCCTTATCGAATGACAATTTTTTTTTTGCTTGAAATTTTTGGTTAGCAAAATCCTATTAAAAAGTAAACAAGGCTTTGTTTTATTGAAAATTCGTTCATATTAGTTCATATTAGTGTTTTTTTTAAAGTTTTACTGACATTTTGTTTCTCTTAAATTCCAAAAAAACACAAATTACGTTCACTGCGAACCAATCGAATGACATTACGAACGCGCGCTCAAAAAGTATACTCGATAACGTATGGCATAATCTCGAATTACGTTACTACTTACACGTTCACGTATGTCATAATTTCAAATAGGCATTTTTCGATCACGAGCTGTGAAGTGTCAGAAAGCAGAATTGTTTTGATTGTTTGTGGAATAAACTGCAATTTAATTGGAGATAAAATTTTATATTGATTTCGGTGGTTAAAGAAAATAAATGAAATTATTATTTGTGATGATTTGTCCCAGAATTTCACCTCTCTATAAGAACGTTTAGTTACATTCGTAATTTCATAGTTCATACACTGGCCGCGTCTCTGGTCAACGAACCACCGGACTGTGAAAAGCAAAGCAAAGAGCAAGTAGAAAAACTATTATACAAATTCTACAACGATGCCTTATTATCAGAAGCACTTGGAAAAGACCCTAAATTATTCATCCAGGGAAACCAGTTAGACCATCACAAATATTGTACTTATGTTAAGTGATGATTTAGAAAAAAGAAATACATTGTTCTATAATTGTTTGGTAAATACATATTTATACGTGTATGCAATGATATCAGAAGGAATGCCTAGTGTAGCAATATTGTGAATGTCAACAGGTCCTTCTTTTAATTCTAGCAAGTGGATGTTGAATTTTTGCCAGTTTTACTAGACCGACTGCATCAACACAACCAATTTTTCAAACTGGCGAGGATGGTTTTTAAAAGATTGAGATACATATTTCAACACATTATTTTATTGTTAGCAATATTATTTAATAGTAATTTTATTAATTTTTCATTTTTCTTCCACTCATTATACTGTTGCACTACCTAGTCGCCAGAAAACTTCATTCGACCGATTTTAACAGAAGAAATTGATTTCTAGTCGAACGTTCGCTAACCGTAATAGAGTGAGGACACAATTCGCCAAACTTCTGACGTTTGAGGCGAATGCTATCTTAGCGAGTCACTAACCGTAATACGAAATCGCTAACTCGCTAACCGTAATAGGGGTGTAAGTGAACAAGTTTAAGTGCTTGTCTCACAACATTACAGGTAAAAAAAATATCAAGTTAATGCGATTAATATCGAATTCAGGAAAAACTCTCCTGAACAATTGTTAATATGCATATGAGTATGTAAAATACTAATTTATTAACACTTTTTTGAAACAAAACAAGATGTAATACAATTTTACTTCTTTGAAAAAGAAAAACAGAAGATGTCACAAAAACTGACTAGAATACCAGTCCATTTTTAGTTGTAGTTTGTAGGTACATATTTATGAAAATGGTTGACATTACAGATAATTTATCCACTAATTTGCTCGTTCAAGCAATCAAAGTACGGGAACAGAACAGTTAATTTTTCCGGTGCATGTGTAACTTTATTAGGAAAACATTTTCTATGTAAGGATAAAAAAAATAAAAAAACAAGGTATATATACAGATGAAACTACCACACTTAGATCGATTTATATAAACCGTATAATTAAAGCGACACAATGACAACACACCTCCTAAATTACCGGATTCAATTAAATAAAATTAGGCTCTTGCGAGGGGGCCACTTCTATACTGTCAGTCAAAGTTGGTACTGCTTGGTTGATAAGTCCGTTCCGTTGGGGAGCCATCGCAAAGTCATTTACTCACAGACTCAGTAATTGGGGTTGAGGCTCTGCAAGAGGAGGAGAAATACTATTGTCTGGCATCATTTGATTTGCTTGCTGTAGGCGCATGAGTGAAGGGCTTTTGAGGTATGTTATTGGTACAAGGCCCGATATTTGTCCATCAATGGTAGCCATACCCCATCCGGTGTTCATGAGATGGTGTGTATTTTGAATTTCCTTTGGTGCGACTAGAATCCGTTGGCCAGCTTGAAATGTTAGCTCTGTAGAATTTCTTGCTTGGAAGTCATATGTCGCTGATGTTTCAATTGGGTTCACCCATTTTTCTGGATTTCGAGCTGAAAATAGAAAATAAATGAATGAACTCATTACTTAAGTTTGTTGCCTGTAAAGTGCGGAGTACCACAATGCTCCGTCCTTGGACCATTACTTTTATCTCTCTATGTAAATGAATTACCTGCGACTGTAAAACACAGCTCGATGCACTTGTTTGGTGATGATATTCAAATTCATTATAGTCATACTCTGAGTTTGATGAACGAAACAACAACGTTAATGATTGGTCAACACGAAGTGAGCATATTGAACAAAAAAAAAAGATCTTGTAACAACTTAAACCCTACTAACAAACAAAGTCAAAGATATACTGGAATGGTTAAACATTTCTGGTGCCAAGCTATCATTAGACAAATGTAAGACCGTACACATCTGTCGCAAGACCTATGTAGTGGTTTAAATTTAAGATTTGACAACGTTAACATAGAGAACGTAAATAATTTAAGTATCCTAGGTCTAATATTTAACAATAGGTACAACTGGAAATCTCATTGTAAACAATTAGGAAATAGCCTAGCTGCAAGAGCCAATAAAATTAGTTACCTAGCTAGTAAGAAATGTAACGCACATATCAACACTCTATGTTGAATTACAAAATCCATTGTTCTAAGCAAAATAGATTACGGTTTACTTATCTACGGGAACAGTCCAAAATCAACAATCAACATCATCAAAGCTCCTTACCACCAAGCCGCACGTAGTAGCATGCCTTTCCAACAAGCACTACCAAGAATATGGTGGTAGAAGCCGACCTGCCTACAGTAGAACATCGCATAGAAGCCACAAAGGCCAAGCTGTACGCAAAACTACTTTTTTCAAATGGATCAATTATCGACAAGGACATCGCTTCTGCCAGGAATTCGAAGACTATAAAACGCCTTTAATCCGCTATCTCCCTATCACTGGTATGCGCAAAACAAATGGAACTTCCGTCCAACAGGAAGTGGGTTTATGGCCCGGCCTATCCACCGTGGAGTATAAACATACATCTATCATCATGGACTTGGAGAATTTCAACAAAACAAACACCAAAAAATACATTTTCCATACATTATTCCTCCACAACACGGAAACGGTCAACAAAATCAGGGACTGCATCATTAGAACCCCTAACAAACTGAGGTTAATATGGGTCCCAAGTCATGTAGGGATTCAAGGCAACGAACACGCCGACACCGCTGCCAACCTTGCACACCGGGCTCCAGTTTACAAAGTTGAAATTTACACTAAACAAGACCTGATACTTACCATCAACCATAAATTCAGTCTCAGACAACTTTCGGATTGGCATAACTACCACCAGCATTACTCGCTTATTAACACGACTAGAAGCCAGCCAGTTTACCCAACTACAACTACAAAACCTAGGAACACCATCTTCGTGAGGCTGCGGTTAGGACACACATCAACAACCTACCAACACCTGCTCAAAAAGGAACCTCCGCCACGGTGCCAAGCTTGTAACACCCAAATCAACATAAACCATGTATTAGGATTAACCGAATGCAGAACCAGATCATTAAACCACGAACAACTTTACACAAACTCATCAGCCTACGAGATATTAAGAAACCCAAACCACGAAAACATTCTTAAAATATACACACTGCTGTGCAAAATAATAAGAACAGCGTTGTCATAATAATTCAATTTTGAATTTCAAGAAAACCAAAGATTTTTTATTTTTATTTTTGTATAATCTACACACGCTAAAGGGGATATGAATACGCTTATAATGTTTACACACAGCGCGAGCACATGAAGGACGAGAACGAGAGACAGACAGAGATTAAATTAAATTAAGAAAGTGAATTATATTAGAACATACAGATTTTGGCAAACAACAATAACAGAAAAAAACAATTAAACTAAGATGCATTGATCTCGGTTGTGCAAAAAAATAAGAACACTTAAACAAAAACAATCATATTTTTCAAAAATGAACACAAAAACAAAAATGAATGAAGCAAAACTATTGAAAATGACTTATAAATTAATATTTTGTTGTGCTGCCCTTGCTAGCTAAAACAGCTCCGCATCTATGGGGCATTGAGTCGACAAGTTTTTGACAAAGTTGAGGTGGGATCTCATACCAATTATTTTTAATATTTCTCTAGAACTCCGTCTTGTTTTTTGGTTTTGATGTTTTACTCAGCTCCCCTTTAAGATGACCCCATAGCTTTTTAATCGGATTAAGGTCCCGGCATCGCGCTGGCCATTCAAGAACCTGGACCCTTTTTTCAGAAAACCATGTTTTCGTTACTCTGGCTGTATGTTTAGGGTCATTGTCCTGTTGAAATAGCCAAAGTAATTGTAAATTATCATCTGCGAAGGGATACATAACTGTATTCAAGATCTCTATGTACTCCTCCTTCGTTAGAGGCTCCTGTATACAATGCATTGGTCCAACGCCGTCATACGAAAAACATTCCCGGACCATAATATTACCACCACCGTGTTTTACCGTGTTAACGGTATATTTTGTATCGAATTCCTTTCCAGTCGGCCTTCTTACATACTATTTTGTTGTACCTGGTCCAAATAAATTAATTTTGGTTTCATCAGACCAGAGTATTTTACACCATTTCTCAACTGGCTTTTGCAGATGACGTTCGGGAAATTTAATCGTGTCTTTATGTTCTTTTTTGATAAGAGGGGACATTTTTTTGGGTGGCAAGCTTTAAGATTATTTTCTATAAATCGTCTTCTTATCAAAGAACTGCCCACCTGAAGATTTAAATCGATTCTTTTTTGAGCATCGAACAATGCGTTGATCAGTGTGGGATGATGTTTTGCGTTTTCGACTACGTTTTTTTTAATTTTTTTTTTCTTTTAAAGCATTGACGACAATTCCCAAGGAGCAAGAAAGAATTTTGGCGATCGCTCTTAGAGATTTCCCCTCCATTTTTAAACCTTGAACAATGCTTCTTAGTTCTGCAGAACAATGTTTCTTACGAACCATATTTTTCTAAAATAATCAAAACTTTTTTTGGAACCTCATCAAGGATACTCATTTTTAATGCTGACCAATAAAAATTGTCAAAAATCAATAACGCTTTAACAAATAGTAACCCGACTTTGTAAGTGTTGTTATTATTTTGCACACTAAAAAAATGGCATTCATCCTTGGGAAGTGACTAGGCTAATGCAGTCAACACAATTCACGCACAAATAACATCAATAATTTACCGCTATCCCAACGTGGAGTAAAAAAAACACAAAACACAAATTGTTAACGAATCAATAACTGTAAAAATTTGAGTTAACTTTTTGTGTGATAGGTGTTCTTATTATTTTGCACAGCAGTGTTATTATGTAGGTAGATATAATTTACCAATCTAAGTCAGACCTTATAACTTATACTAACATACAAATTTAATTCCAAGATTAATACTATAGAGCCGTAAGCCTAGCAGCTAGTGCTCTCACTATATTAAAATATGTATTTGTAATCATATGTTAATAAATTATAATAATAACAATAGATGCGGTTTTCACTATAACGATCTGCATTTCCTGGCGGAATTTATGGGTGTACTCAGACTACTCCATTACTTTGTCTTAACCCGCCATTGGTGACGCAAATTTGACTTTGATCAATGGTGACGCCGGTCTCACGCACCGGGGATCTCAACTGAAGATTTTTCGAAACGTGTTGCTAATAGTTCATGTTTTTTTTAAATATATGCTCTTTGACAATAAAACAAAGAAAGATTTCAATATTAAAATTCACAAAATTTTTTGATTAGAGCATTAAAAATAACAATGTTTTTAGCAATACATTTTTTAAAATTAAGAAAAAAAATAGAAAATCACATATTCATAAAGTAAAATAACGTTTTTTAGTCTTTCGACATTAGGAACTTTTACAAAATAAACAAAAATTGGTATGCTTCCAAACAAAAAATAACAAAAAAATACATCTCAAAAACCTTAATTTCTTCAGGTAAACAGCTGCTGCAATTTTATATATATAGATTACACAATAAAACAATAAAAAATAAATAAACTAGGTAAAATACGCGAATAAAAAAAATTAATTCTTGATTATTTTACTTACATACACGGTGACACCCGGTCTCACGCACCGGGTTAGTAAAAAAAATACACATCCTGCACTCACTAAGCAGTTTCGATGTGAACTGATGGTGGGAAACGTGCAATGCGGTAGTTACTCGAAATTGCAACAAAAAACAATAACGGAGAATAAAGTTATTCGAACTTCATAAAAACAACAATGAAGTAAGAGAGCAACTAGCGGATATTCAACGTAGAGAGCGTCTTGCGGATGTAGTTGTCAGTGGCATCCCATACACACCAAAGGAAGATGTCATCGGTATTGCAAGAGACATCGCTGCCAAATTATGTCATCAAATTTCCCCGTACATCGATGCATTTAGACTAAAAGCTAGAACCCGTGGAGGAGATGTTGGTGATAGACTTTTAATACGGCTCTCATCTCACGCTGAACAAAGAGCTTTACTCTCTGCTTTTCACGTCAATGGAGGTCTTACGCTTTCTCAACTTGACAATGTGAGCAGCAACACAATGCACAATAAAACAACGAACAGCACCAAACGCATTTATATAAATGAAAGTCTGACATCTGATAACAGCTCAATTCTACGACATGCCATTCAGCTCCGTAAAGAGGGATTGCTATTCTCTGTAAGAACGCGAAATGGATTTGTTTACATAAAAAAGAGCAAAGATGACACCGCCATAAAGATGACTGCAAACAACGAAACTCTTTTGAAAGCTGTGGATTCATCTTCACCATTATTTTCTTCGGGAGACAATTTGTAATGTAAAACACAGTTTCTTAAAATCATTTTCAATTTAAAACTAAATATTATTTTACCTTTTCACTTTTATTAACTTTTTAATCTGATAAATTGTGTATAACGTTTAAATCTTGTAACTATGTTTGTTTATTATTTTATTCTTTTGTCCTTTTTTCCCTACGTCACTATTTCCAACTACCTTTTCTCCCTCATATTGTACTGTTGTTATTTATGTAAAGTTTCCATATTAATGTTTTATTTTGTGCCCTATTGTTTGTTTTATTTTATTTATTTATTTATTTATTTTATTTATTTACTTTATTTTAAATTAAATGACTAATCAGGGATTTTCATCGTATGGCATGGGTGAAGTTTCAGTGCGATCAATGTTAAACATACTGTCTGCTGAGCATGAGGGATTTAGGTTGTGCCACATTAATGCTCACAGTTTTAACATATCTAAATTAGATTACATGAGATACATATATATTCGATAGCTCTGGAGTTGATGTTATATGCATCACTGAAACGTGGCTTAAAGCTGATGTTACTAATGGTTTTTATGAGATTCAGAACTATAACTTAATCCGCAATGACAGAGTTACTAATACAATTTGAGGAGGTATTGCTGTGTATTGTAAAGCATCCCTTGCTTGTAAAATAATAGGAAAATCTGTTCAAAATGGCATTGAGTACATTTTGTTGGAAATTACAGATGGCATTGCAAAGTGTCTTTTAGGCGTTGCTTATAGTCCAAACAGAAGTAGCTCGCCAGAACCATTATTCTCCGCACTTCATGAGTTCGCTGCCATGTACGAACATATTACAGTGGACGTCCAGTATTACGAATGCTCGATATAACGGATTTCCAGTATAACGAATGAATTTTTATTTCCCACTAATGGTTCTATATAACGAATGGTTTAAACATTTTACGCTCGATATAACGAATGCCTTGCAAATTCCTGTAGGTGCAAGTTTACTTTTGTCGGATATTGTCATATTTTGTATGCATCCTTACTTCTGCTTCGACTAGTAACATCTGTTGAGTGTACACTGGTCCCTCGCTTTGCGCAACTTCTTTTTGCGCGGTTTCACTTTTGCGCGAAATGCATTTGCCTACCAAAACTCGATTTGCGCGGCTTAAATAAATGCTTACATTTCATTTTTCAGAAACACAACACCCTAAATTATATGAAATTCATACTTCGCTTTGCGCGGTTTTGTTTTGCGCGAGACTTTTTATTCCCATAACCACCGCGCAAAGCGAGGGACCAGTGTAACTATTTTTTTTTTTTTGTTAATTCCTGGTAATGATCAGTTATGCTAACATGTACATATGTACATAAATGTAATTTTAAAGGAAAATTAACTGTTTCAGTTTGTTGGGTTTTTTACGTTTTATTTTTACGAATTCATTTCGCGAAGTATTTCTAGTGGCGCACTGATGAAAAAATTAAACATTCAGAAGCAATGAATTGCTTCAATAAATGCATACAGTGGTCAGTTCAAAACAATATCGACTACTCAAAAACACTTTTATTAAGAGAAATGCTAGAGGAGGCGGTCCAAAAAAGCTTGGAGGGAACCAAAAGGGAAAATAATATTAAAGACTTTTTTTCCAAATCATAATTAGGCGCGTTTTTTTTCAAACCTATATAGATTTCGAAAAAGCTTTCCATACAAAAAAAAAAGACTGGATAATTATCCAGGCTAAGGTTTTGTTGTATTTTACATTGAAAACATGCCTATTGTTTTGTTTACCAAAACTTTATTAATTAATTTCTATTTTCTTATAAATAAATACATAAATTTCATTGCTAAAATCACTTGCTTTTTATAATCTAGTATTAATTAGCAAAAAAAAAAGACTTTCGATATAACGAATTTTTCGATATAACGAATGACTGTGCATTATATAATTCGTAATACTGGACGTCCACTGTATTTTATGTGGGGATTTTAATGCAGACCTCTTAAAATCTGATACGAGATCTCGTCAACTTCTTGAGGCTATTGCTACAAATGGATTGACTGTCATAAATGAATATGCTACCCGCTATTCCCCAAATACAACTCCAAGTCTGCTTGATCTGTTTATTGTTTCGGATTCATCTAACGTTCTTCTGCAGGACCAACTTTCCCTAGATGGTATATCCGATCACGACTTACTTTTTTGTACGTATAACTTACACTTTTCCCGTCCTTCAATGCCAACAAGTTTTCAATACAGAGACTTTGAATCCGTGAACCATGCTGGCTTGCACCTGGATGCAAACCTGCTACCGTGGAATAACTCTTATTATGCCGCAAATATAAACGAAAAAGTAAGTCATGTGCAGTCCTTAATAATTGATTTGTTTAATAGGCATGTACCTTTAAAGACTGTTCAAATACGTAACAAGAATTGCCCATGGTTTACCTTGGAGGTACTTAATGCAATTAAGATTCGCAGGAGGTTGTATTCAAAATGGAAGCATATTCCAACTAGTAATAACTGGGAAATATACTGTCGAGCTCGAAACCATTCATCTTTCTTGACACTATTATCAAAAAAAAGATACTTCTTGTCTAAACTGAGCACAAATCAAAGTTTAAAGAAACTATGGAGTAACCTTCGCTCCATTGGAGTCGGAAAGAAAGACGTATTGTATAATAAGTTTGATCCCAATGATCTCAATGACGCTTTTCTTACAAGCGTCGCAAATGACTCCACTTTCATACCAAATAGTGAACTTTTCCTTGAACCCTCGATCAGTTTCGACTTTCAAGTAGTCTCAGCAACTGATGTGGCAGATAATATTTGTGCAATAAAGTCGAATGCAGTTGGTGAAGATTTCATACCCATTAAATTCATTAAAATGATTCTACCATACATTTTAAATCCAATCACACACTTGATCAATTTCTGTATTATGTCGTCATCGTTCCCAGATATCTGGAAGTTTGCCAAAGTTATTTCAGTACCAAAAAAATGTCAACCATCTCTGTTAACTGATTTTCGTCCCATAAGTATTCTTCCATGTTTGTCTAAAGTCATAGAAAAAATCCTGGCAAAACAGATAAAAGCCCATCTCTATCATCAAAGGTTATTTTCTCCGGTGCAATCTAGTTTTCGAGAGCAGCATAGCTGTTCAACTGCTATGGTGAAGGTTCTTGATTGGATTTTTCAAAGGCTCTTGACTCTGTGAATCATTCGATTATGTGTCTGAAACTGAAGTCATATTTTGGATTTAGTAATAGAGCGGTGTGCCTTTTAAAACATTATTTTATAAATCGAAGCCAACGGGTTGTAGTTGGTGCTAGCTGCTCTGAATATAGAACTTTGCAGGCAGGAGTGCCTCAAGGCTCAATACTAGGTCCTCTTTTGTTCTGCTTATTTATAAATGACCTGCCTAAAGTATGTTCAAATGTATCTCTACACCTCTATGCAGATGATGTTCAAGTATACATCTCCAGACCAGTTGGCTTAATTGAAGATCTCGTGCATAGGTTGAATGAAGATTTGTCCGAAATATGTAAGTGGTCGGATAAAAATGGCCTTACACTTAATCCTAATAAATGTCAGTCGATAGTGATCTCCAAAAAGCAATATGAATATCAGGATTTTCCACCAATTTACCTGTCCAATGTTCAACTTAAATATTTAGATACAGTCACAAGTCTTGGTTTTAAACTTAATCGCTCCCTTTCTGCTTGTAATCATATAAATCATACTGTTGGACGGATTTACGGCGGTCTACGTAAGCTCTGGCTGTTTTCCAATTTAATTCCTGTAGAAACTAGACTAAGACTCGTCAAATCGTTGTTTGTACCCCTTATTGATTATGCTGTAGTCGTTTATTGTAAGCCTGATTCTCAGTCCATGCACAAATTAACTGTGGCATTCAATTTTTTTTTTTTTTTTTTTTTTTTCCCCGAGGGTAGGTGAAAATCTTCCACAGACACTATGAGAATAGCAAGCGCGTGCTCATAGTAGTGTCAGATTCTTACTGACCAAAAACACCTCCCTTCGATATAAATTTGTTAGATACTGCAACTAAGTTATACTACTTATCAAGCAATTTTTCTATCACGAAATATAAACGTTTGGCAGGTTACTTTCCAATGAAAGATCCTGCGTATTCCGCAATTTAGATGCGGTTAATCCTTATCTCGCCAAGTCGAAAGGTTTTGTCCTTTGTAGTCGGCGCAATAAATTGCTCTCATCCAAAATAAGTAGGACTGTATTATTAACATGTCCGATTAGTCGGTTTCTATGTTTTCGCGCGAAGCTTCTAGTTTCAGCTTCGATTGTCGGAATTCCGAGATCCCTGTGGATATCGTCGTTTCTAGCATACCACGGTGCTTGGACAATTTCTCTAAGCACTTTATTTTGAAAGGTCTGTAAAATATTGGCATTTGTTTTCTTGGTACAACCCCAAAGTTGTATACCGTAGGACCACACCGGCTTTAGCACTTGCTTGTATAAAAGCAGTTTGTTCTCGGTACTGAGGTGGGAATGTTTCCCGATCAGCCAGTACATTTCTCTATATTTGATTTCTAATTCTTTACGTTTCATTTTCACGTGCGAATTCCACTTCAGCTTTGCGTCAAGTGTCATTCCCAGGTATTTGGCTTCATTTGCAATAGGAATTCGGGCCAAATTTATAAAAATTGGCAAGTCATTAATTTTTCTATAAGTGAAATTCACGTGAACAGATTTAGTTCCGTTAAGGGCGATCCGCCAGTCCCTCGTCCATTCATTTACTTTATTCAATGCGTTTTGCAGTTTGGCAGTCGTTTCCTCGATTGTTTTACCTACTGCTAGGATAGCGGTGTCGTCGGCAAACGTAGCAAGCATAGTGCCATCTTCTTTCGGTATATCACGAGTATATAACAGATAAAGAAGCGGCCCCAGAACGCTTCCTTGCGGTACGCCGGCCGAAATTTTTTTGAGCTCTGAGTATTCGTTTCCATTTCTAACACGGAAGAGTCTATTTCCGAGATATGAATCCAAAATCTCGTATAGGTACACGGGGAGTACTTGTCGTAATTTGCATTTCAAGCCATCGTGCCACACCTTATCAAAGGCTTGCGAGACGTCAAGAAATACGGCTGAGCATATCTTTTTTTCTTCTAGTGCTTTTTCGATTACGTTAGTAATTCTATGCACCTGGTCAATTGTCGAATGCTTACTTCTGAACCCAAACTGGTGGTCAGGGATTAGATTATTTTCTTCTATAACCGGTTGGAGACGCCTTAGTAATATCCTCTCGAAAATTTTTGATACGACTGGAAGAAGCGAGATTGGTCTGTATGATTTTACTTCATATGACGGTTTTCCTGGTTTTAAAACCATAATGACTTCCGCAACTTTCCATTGGCTCGGCACGTGTTTTAATCTGAGTGCAGCATTTATAATATGGAGAAGCTTAATAAATGCTCTTCTAGGTAAGGCTTTGAGAATTTCTCCGGTAATCAAATCATAACCAGGAGCTTTCTTAGGTTTTAGTTTCGCGATCTCACGTTCGAGTTCTCTAAGCGTTGCAGATCTGCGCGTTAAATCGTCCGATGGTGGAACTACCATCCTTGTGAGGTTGATGTTGTCATGAACCACTTGACCATCGTTCGGTTTAAAGGTTTCTTCCAAATGGTCGCAAAAATATCCGCTTTTTCTTTATCTTCCCTTGCCCATTCATTTTGATTTATTTTAAGTGGCGGCGCGGGGATTTTGGGCCTTTTGGTGCCTTTTACGGCTTTCCAAAGGGAATAATTGGAATCTTTTTTCGCTGTTAAACTTTTAAGGTAAGAGCCTATCGCACGATTTTTAAAATCCTTAATGCTATTCTTTAACAAATTGCAGAGACGATTCAGATGGGTTTTATGCTGTGGAGCACGACTTTGTTGCCATCTTTTACGCGCTTTTCTTTTTTCCCTAATTAATTCCTTTATTTCAGCAGGATATCGTAGACCGTATTTGTCTGGCGTTTTTCTTGGATTATGCGTATTATTCCAAGAGGCGAGCTGTACTATCTCAACGAAGCGATCGACTTCAACCTCAAGTTCATAGGGTGTCGTAAGCGGTACGCTCAGTTCAACATTTACTTCGATTTCGTTCCTAAAGCCTTCCCAGTTAGTTGTTCTGCCGGTTAATTTCGCTGGCTCTCGGTTAAATAATAGTTTTTCGCTCAATGTCAAAATAACTGGGGAATGATCAGACGACAGATCAAAGCTTTCTTCAACTTTTATGTGGTTGTTAGATATTCCTTTCACCACGAAGAAATCGATCAGGTCAGGTATTTTCAAAGTATCAGCTGGCCAGTAAGTCGGTTTGCCCGTCGAATGGAAATCACAACTGTACTCCATACCTGCCCCATAGAGCATTCTATCTTTTTGCGAGATGTATCTAGAGCCCCAGAACGTATGTTTCGCGTTAAAATCGCCGCCAATAATGAAATTAGGTTTCAGCGATTTAAATAAGTTAGTAAAATCACTTTTTTCAAGCGCGGAACGCGGTGGACAGTAAATAGATGAGATTTTAATAGTACGCTGACTATTTTTAACTCGAATTGTGCACATTTGCAGAGTTTCAAGCTCTATCTTTAGGTCTTCGCATTGTTCAATGCAGTCTTTAATAAACAAGGAAGATCCGCCTCTTGCTTTTCCCGAAGGGTGACAAGCGTGGTAATCAGTATAGCCTTTTATTTTTAAATGCGATTCCTTTTTCACGTGAGTTTCAGAAATCAAGCAAATATCAATATCTTTTTCTCGCATGAATATTTCCAATTCGTCAAGTTTTTGCAAAAGTCCGTTTGCATTCCAAGTACATATTTTTAACATTCTTTTTTCATTCATATTCTAGGTGAAGTACGCGTTTTCCGTGAATAACTCTCGAGCTTAACCAACCTATCGAGAATAATTTTATTTATTTTGCTTTGCTCTTCAAGTTTCGCGAGAATAATTGAGAAAACTTGAGAAGCAGGGTCCGTCGGGATTTCGATGTTTTTTGATTTTTCGGATGCTGCAGCCTGGGCGTAGGTCTGCACTCCTGCTGTCCGAGGGCTATTACTTGATGGCTTTTCTAATGGCTTTTCATTACCATTTCTCTTAAGGCCAGAAGTCGAGGGCTTTTCTCCTGTCACCAACTTTTTCCGCTCTGAACCCGGTGGTTTTTGTTTGCCTACGTTCCCCTGACCGATCTTACTATTTGCATTAGTTAGCGGTCTTGTTATTTTATTTTGAGGCTTATGGAGTGCATCTCTCCGTTTTTGCAACTCCTTAGCTACTTCACAGCCTCTATAATTTGCCGGGTGCTTTCCCTTACAATTAGCACAGATTGCGGAGGCTTGTTTGTTCACTCCACAGTCTTGGGAGAGGTGATTTCCGGCGCATTTCACATAACGCGGTTCTTTTTTGCAGTACGTTTGCGTATGATTAAATCCTTGGCAACGTTTGCACTGCGGAATTATTTTTAAATTTCTACGCATGGGCTCGATTTTGACCACGATATTCAATATCGTTTTAATTCGGTAGACATCGTCGATGCTGTCAGATTTATCGAATGTTAGCATAAAAAGTGGAAGTCCACGCCTAACCAATATGTCTGTATCTATTTCAGATTGTTGCTTTTCCTTCTTGATGATATTAACGGCATCAAGAATTTTAAAGCCTTTGGCTTGAAGGTCGCTCATAACCTCTTCTTTGGTGCATGAGGGGTGAAGACCCCTTGCTACAACACGATGTGGCCTTTCTGACTTGATTTCGAAAGTATACCACTGAATCTTATCCACATTAAGTTTTTGGGACACTGCTCGGTAGTCATCGTGGTCGTCGACGTTAATCCTCCACGCATTATTCCTCAAAGATGTGACCTTAAATTTTGATGTAATCGTTCCTTTAAGGAGGCTATGCAACTTATTATATTCCGTTATCCCGACGATGTTTATTGGTGGCGGTAAACGAAATTGCGTTTTACGTTGATTTTCTTGCAGTTCTTTACGCTTTTCTTCATTTAAGGGCACGACTTCGGGCGAAGAACCGGCTCTCCGTTTTTTAGTAGGTCTTTTCTTAGGGACCCGATTCGTTTCGCGTGCTAGCTCTTCTTCATCGGTGTGGTACTCCCGACTATCTAATAGTGCTGGAGCACATTCGCGCTCTTTCTGCGAGAGTGTGTTCTTTATAACCTTATTCTCTTCTTTTAATAGATCTATCTCTTTCTTAAGATCTTGATAGAGTAGATCCATTTCGTTAAGCTTTATTCGGAGTACTTTATTTTCTTCCTCAAAGCTTTTATATTTCGCTAAGTCCTGGTTTTCGCGCTGCGGCGCTCCCGGCGGACTTTTTTTCCCGGAGTTATTCGATCTTGATGGAGGAGATCGAGATACCCTTGCACTTCTTGTGAAAGGGTCATTGGATTGCAATAAATGGCTCTCCCCAGAATCCGTAGAGCCGACCTCCGAAGAGGGTGGATTTTCCAGTAAAGCTGGACTGCCACCTGGGGTAATCAATCTTTTTGTTTTGTCCATTGCATTTTTGTATACACTATGCACTCGGAATACGGAGATTGGAATTTAGTCGCCTCTTACGACAGGCATGCCTACCTCGGGTATATTCTAACCCCTTATTGATTATGCTGTAGTCGTTTATTGTAAGCCTGATTCCCAGTCCATGCACAAATTAACTGTGGCATTCAATGATATAACCAGATATGTGTTTGGACTTCGGAGATATGACCACATTTCTAACTATCAGAAAAAAGTACTTGGCTGTACATTGCAACAGTTCCTTAATGCTCGATGCTGCATATTTTTACACAAAATAATACATAACAAAGTACCACCTTATCTGTTTGAACAACTCCAATTTGCGCAATCGCACAGAACATTCAATCTTATAACCCCTATATCAGACTCGTTGAACTCATCGCGCCTTTTCTTTGTCCATGCCTCAAGACTTTGGAACTCTTTCCCTAACTCGATAAAGCAAATAATTGGGATCACAAAATTTGAATCTGCTATTTTTCAACATTTCTCTTAACAGCAACTACATCACCCTAATATCCTTACCTCACTCCCCTCATCACGACCCCTTTATTTTTATTTTTATTTATTTATTTTTTTCTGCACATTATTTCAATATTTATATTTGAAAATTTAATTTTAAAATTAATTCAAACTCTGTTTAAATTATATTAATTCCATTGATTTGTATTTCTGTTATTCATGTATGTACTATAAAAGACTATGTCTTACTAGTACTTTCCGCTAAATAAACTAAACTAAACTAATTTTTCAATACACCCGGTCTCACAGACCAGTAGGTCACCATTGGCGGGTTAATAAATACATAAAAGAAAGCTAGATCCATCTATTTTCCCAACAATCCGACAAGACCCAAGTCCTACACAAAGCAGCCCCAATATTTATACGATAAGCTACGTTTTTTTCAGTCTAAGCTATGCTTGCTTGACACGCCAGTTTTTTGTTAGTTCTGTTCAGAATTCCTTGCTTATCAACATTAGAATAATAAGAAGCACTAGTAATTTCAAATCCTCTCTATTTAAATATAAACATTAACATATATTTAACTAGCTGTCCCGCCCGGCTTCGCCCGTGCCGAAAAAATATAGTGTTACTTACAATACATATATTGTCATTTAGTTCGAAGAATCGGACGCTCTGTCTGTCTATTTACCTGTCTGTCTGGCTGTCTATATTAATTGACCAATATCTTTCATATTCACATTTCACCTGAAATTACGAAATTTTGTATGACAGGTACCAAAACCACTGGTTGTTGAGTAACCGCACTCATGCTATGTTGTATTCTATAAGAAAAACGTACTCTGAAAATATTACCAAAATCGGTTGGGATATATAGATCTAATAATTTGACTCCAGCCAGCGCTACCTATCGGGTCCAGATTTTATAATTTTCTCTTTTGGCACTTGTTGGAGAGGTCTACGTCTATGTTACCAAATTGTAAGTATCATCCCTGTGCAAGCGAAAACTACGAGTGTGAACACACTCGGTCGTTATAGTTCAGTGTATCGCCTGCGATGTTTTATCGTTCAGTGCGTCGATGCCACGTTTATAATTATTCGCTAAGCAAGATTATTCGGCCATTTGCATTTTAGATTGAAAGAGTGACGCTTGCGCAAGGGAGGATACAATTGTTTTACTTGTACCTTCCCCTTCGAGTAGGGGTTAGAATATACCCGAGGTAGGCATGCCTGTTGTAAGAGGCGACTAAAATCCAATCTCCGTATACCGAGTGTATAGCGTATACAAAAAATGCAATGGATAAAACAAAGAGATTAATTACCCCACGTGGCAGTCCAGCTTTACTGGAAAATCCACCCTCTTCGGAGGTCGGCTCTACGGATTCTGGGGAGAGCCATTTATTGCAATCCAATGACCCTTTCACAAGAAGTGCAACGGTATCTCGATCTCATCCATCAAGATCGAATCACTCCGGGAAAAGAAGTCCGCCGGGAGCGCCGGAGCGCGAAAATCGGGACTTAGCGAAATACAAAAGCTTTGAGGAAGAAAATAAAGTACTCCGAATAAAGCTTAACGAAATGGATATACTCTATCAAGATCTTAAGAAAGAGATAAATCTATTAAAATAAGAAAACAAGGTTCTAAAGAACACACAATCGCAGCAAGAGCGCTAATGTGCTCCAGCACTACTAGAAAGTCGGGATTACCACACCGATGAAGAAGAGCTAGCACGCGAAACGAATCGGGTCCCAAAGAAAAGATCTACTAAAAAACGAAGAGCCGGTTCTTCGCCCGAAGTCGAGCCCTTAAATGAAGAAAATCGCAAGGAACCGCAAGAAAATCAACGTAAAACGCAATTTCGTTTACCACCACCAAAAAACGTCGTCGGGATAACGGAATACAATAAGTTGCATAGCCTCCTTAAAGGAACGATAACATCGAAATTTAAGGTCACATCTTTGAGGAATAATGCGTGGAGGATTAACGTCGACGACCACGATGACTACCGAGCAGTGTCCCAAAAACTTAATATGGAAAAGATTCAGTTCAAGGTCACATCATGTTGTAGCAACGGGTCTTCACCCCTCATGCACCAAAGAAGAGGTTATGAGCGAACTTCAAGTCAAAAGCTTTAAAATACTTGATGCCGTTAATATCATCAAGAGGGAGAAGCAACAATCGTAAATAGATACAGACATATTGGTTAGACCTGGACTTCCACTTTTTATGCTAACATTCGATAGATCGGATAGCATCGACGATATCTACCGAATTAAAACCATATTGAATATCGTGGTCAAAATCGAGCCCATGCGTAGAAATTTAAAAATAATTCCGCAGTGCAAACGTTGCCAATGATTTAATCATACGCAAACGTATTGCAAAAAAGAACCGCGGTGTGTGAAATGCGCCGGAAATCACCTCTCCCAAGACTGTGGAGTGAACAAACAAGCCTCCGCAATCTGTGCTAATTGTAAGGGAAAGCACCCGGCAAATTATAGAGGCTGTGAAGTAGTTAAGGAGTTGCAAAAACGGAGAGATGCACTCCATAAGCCTCAAAATAAAATAACAGGACCGCTAACTAAGGCAAATGGTAAGATCGGTCAGGGGAACGTAGGCAAACAAAAACCACCGGGTACAGAGCGGAAAAAGGATATGACAATAGAAAAGCCCTCGACTTCTGGACTTAAAAGAAACTGTACTGAAAAGCCATTAGAAAAGCCATCGAGTAATAGCCCTCGGACAGCAGGAGTGCAGACTTACGCCCAGGCCGCGGCATCCGAAAAATCAAAAAACGTCGAAATTCCGACGGATCCTGCTTCTCATGTTTTCTCAATTATTCTCGCGAAACTTGAAGAACAAAGCAAAATAAATAAAATTATTCTCGATAGGCTAGTTAAGCTCGAAAATAATTCACGGAAAACGCGTACTCCAACTAGAATATGAATGAAAAAATAATGTTAAAAATATGTACTTGGAATGCAAACGGACTTTTGTAAAAACTTGACGAATTGGAAATATTCATGCGAGAAAAAGATATTGACATTTGCTTGATATCTGAAACTCACGTAAAAAAGGAATCGCATTTAAAAATAAAAGGCTATACTGATTACCACGAGTGTCACCCTTCGGGTAAAGCGAGAGGCGGATCTTCCTTGTTTATTAAAGACTGCATTGAACAATGCGAAGACCTAAAGATAGAGCTTGAAACTCTGCAACTGTGCACAATTCGAGTTAAAAATAGTCAGCGTAGTATTAAAATATCATCTATCTACTGTCCACCTCGTTCCGCGCTTGAAAAAAGTGACTTCACTAACTTATTTAAATCGCTGAACCCTAATTTCATTATTGGCGGTGACTTTAATGCGAAACATACGTTCAGAGGTTCTAGATACATCTCGGGAAAAGGTAGAATGCTCTATGGGGCAGGTATGGAGTACAATTGTGATTTCCATTCGACGGGCAAACCGACTTACTGGCCAGCTGATAATTTGAAAATACCTGACCTGATCGATTTCTACGTGGTTAAAGGAATATCTACCAACCATATAAAAGTTGAAGAGAGCTTTGATCTGTCGTCTGATCATTCCCCAGTTAATTTGACACTGAGCGAAAAACTAGTACATAACCCAGAGCCAGCGAAATTAACTGGTAGAACAACTAATTGGGAAGGCTTTAGGAACGAAATTGAAGTAAATGTTGAACTGAGCGTACCGCTTACGACACCCTATGAACTCGAGGTTGAAGTTGATCGCTTCGTTGAGAGAGTACAAGTTGCCTCTTGGAATAATACGCCCAATCCAAGCAAAACGCCGAACAAATACGGTCTACGATATCCTTCGGAAATAAAAGAATTAATCAGAGAAAAAAGAAAAGCGCGTAAAAGATGGCAACAGAGTCGTGCTCCACAGCATAAAGCATATCTGAATCGTCTTTGCAATTCGTTGAAAAACAGCATTAAGGATTTTAAGAATCGTGCGATAGGCTCTTACCTTCAAAGTCTAACAGCGAAAAAAGATTCCAACTATGGCCTTTGGAAAGCTGTAAAAGGCACCAGAAGGCCCGAAATCCCCGCGCCGCCTGTTAAAATCAATCAAAATAAATGGGCAATGGAAGATAAAGAAAAAGCGGATATTTTTGTCGCCCATTTGGAAGAAACCTTAAAACCGAACGATGGTCAAGTGGTTCACGACAACATCATGAGGATGGAGCTACCGTCTGACGATTTAACGCTGACATCTGCGACGCTTAGAGAACTCGAGCGTGAGATCGCGAAACTAAAACCTAAGAAAGCTCCTGGTTATGATTTGATTACCGGAGAAATTCTCAAAGCCTTACCTAGGAAAGCATTAATTAAGCTTCTCCATATTATAAATGCTGTGCTCAGATTAAAACACGTGCCGAGCCAATGGAAAGTTGCGGAAGTCATAATGGTTTTAAAACCAGGAAAACCGTCATATGAAGTAAAATCGTATAGACCAATCTCGCTTCTTCCAGTCATATCCAAAATTTTCGAGAGGATATTACTAAGGCGTCTTCAACCGGTTATAGAAGAAAATAATCTCATCCCTGACCACCAGTTTGGGTTCAGAAGTAAGTATTCAACTATTGACCAGGTGCATAGAATTACTAACGTAATCGAAAAAGCACTAGAAGAAAAAAAGATATGCTCAACCGTATTTCTTGACGTCTCGCAAGCCTTTGATAAGGTGTGGCACGATGGCTTGAAATGCAAATTACGAGAAGTAATCCCCGTGTACCTATACGAGATTCTGGATTCATATCTCGGGAATAGACTCTTCCGTGTTAGAAATGGAAATGAATACTCAGAACTCAAAGAAATTTCGGCCGGCGTACCGCAAGGAAGCGTTCTGGGGCCGCTTCTTTACCTGTTATATACTCGTGATATACCGAAAGAAGATGGCACTATCCTTGCTACGTTTGCCGATGACACCGCTATCCTAGCAGTAGGTAAAACAATCGAGGAAACGACTGCCGAACTGCAAAACGCATTGAATAAAGTAAATTAATGGACGAGCGACTGGCGGATCGCCCTAAACGGAACTAAATCTGTTCCCGTGAATTTCACTTATAGAAAAATTAATGACTTGCCAATGTTTATAAATTTGGCCCGAATACCCATTGCAAATGAAGCCAAATACCTGGGAATGACACTCGACCCAAAGCTGAAGTGGAATTCGCACGTGAAAATGAAACGTAAAGAATTAGAAATCAAATATAGAGAAATGTACTGGTTGATCGGGAAACATTCCCACCTCAGTACCGAGAAAAATCTGTTTTTATTTTTGTATTTTTATTAAATAATAATTTTATACTTAGATATACAATTATCTTTGAGTTGTGCAAATTTTTTTAAAAAAAGGTAACGGATTTAATTATTCAAGAGAGTAATAGAACAATAACAATAAGAGATTCTGGATTCATATCTCGGGAATAGACTCTTCCGTGTTAGAAATGGAAATGAATACTCAGAACTCAAAGAAATTTCGGCCGGCGCACTGTGGGCAAAAAACATCTATTCGGTGGCCAAAAGTCAAATTTCTTATGTTTCCAAAATAGCTAGATTTAATTTTTAGTCAATAGGGGAATACTCATATGTAATAAATATGATTTTTTTTATAATAGAAACTGTTCACGTGAAGTGCAAAAAAATATCAAAGTTAGAGAAAAAATGTATGTGGGTTCAGGGTGCATTTTACTGCATAAGTTTAAGATCATTGTTTTCTAAAAAATCATTCTGTGAAATTATCGAACTTATTTTGGTAAATTTGTTTGCATATTTCTCCATTATAGTACGTATTAAAAAAATAATAAAATCCAAGCGTTTAGTACCGTTTGAAATTTTTAAGCCTATTGAATTTTAATACAATTTTGCAAGTTGCCTTAAAGCAGGAAAAAAAAATTACAGCTTTTCACAACATTCATTTTATAACAGAATTAAAGTACATTATCGGTACTTGCAAAATTCAAAAAATCATATCCGCATACGTCCGCGATCAGAAGTTATAGCAAAACGATTGCTTATACGACTACTTTTTTTTTACAATTGTCGCAAATAATCCAAACTAGCAACCATAAACACATTTTATCCTTTGAACGCTGCAATAGAACCAAACTCATTTCTCGGTCTGGCTGCTGCCATTCATTTCGAAACCATTTTTTGCATTTACTTCGAACAATATAACTGTACCGTTACGCAGCCAGACGCCAACCAGACGAGAGCAGACATTTTTCATTTTTAATACGTAGTTGGAAACAGATCTGATATTTTATTTGGCGAGAAAAGACATGTTTAAAATAATAACGTAATAATAAGATTTGTACTTTAATTTTAAGCCACCCGCATTGAACGTATTTGAACAATTTAAAGTAAAGAGTTTTAATAAAATAAACGTTTAAAGTAAAAGCTCGAAATCGGTACTTATCTTTTCCATTGGTCACAAAAAGTAGTGACATTTCTTAAAATTAAATTAATTATCTAATCGGCCAAAGAAACATGTCTCAAAACGATCAGATAGCAGCAGTGGCGCAGATAGCAGCAGCGGCGCAGATACCAGCAGCGACGCAGATGCAACAAAATGCACCGAGTCATCCAGAAGAACAACAATGAAATCGCAGTCGAAGCCCAGCGAAGTGCATCATATGCGATCAAGCATACAACCAGGACATAATCTACTGTGACGGGGTATGTAAAAAATGGTTTCATTACGTATGTGTAGAGTTAAGTAGTAGTCAGGCTGTAGAATTGAGTAAATGGTTTTGCAAAGATTGTGCAGTTGGGAATGCGAGAAAGGTTGATATTCTTCATAAGGAGCTGATGACGCAATACGAAATCGTCCAAAAGTACATTAGGTCAAATAAAAGAAAGACAGTGGTGCGTGCTGCCTTTGGTAAATGGGAAGGTATATCACAGAAATATATTGCTATGACTGGGGGTTTCGTCGACGTTCATGGAAATCCGCTTCCAGTTCCAGACCTACAAGAGCCAACCGCATCAGTTCCAGATATATCCGATAACGAATCAGATAACGAATCGTGTATATCTAAATGCAGTTCTACGTCACAAATAAATTTAAAAATGCGTTTATTGGACCAGCAACGTGCATTATTAAAGGAACAGCGGACGAATTTACAAAAGGAGCAGGAACTAATTGAACGACAAGAAAAGTTAGTAGATGAATTGCCAGAAAGTGATGTCGAAAGTGGGCACCGTAGCGCAAGTGGTTAGTGCGTCGGACTACTGAGCCAGCGGTCTTGGGTTCGAATCCCGCCGCAAACACCTAAAAGTTTTTCACAGTGCCCACCTCTGTCGAATGTCTGACAAGCATCAAAGAGTATCATTTGTCACGATTGAGCTTCTCAACTCGCCGTTCGGAGTCGGCAAAAAACTGTAGGTCCCTTCCATTCGTGCAAAAATATAACACGCACACACAAATGGTTGCGAAAAGCAGGCCCAGGTTCACCTCGAGCTGTAGCGCCAACTAAGTGAAGTGAAGTGATGTCGAAAGTGAATTTAATAATAAAGAAGATGAAGTCACAAAGCACGTTAGCAATATTTCTCTGAATCCACAGGCGCGTAAATTCACTCCGCATGTCAAAATAGCACATCAATCAAGTTTTACTTTACCAGAACCAGCCACTAACTATGAATACGTACCTCAAGTTAATCAAAGACAAATAGCAGCCAGAAAGATCTATAGAGGACTTCCAACATTTACTGGCGAACCAGAAGAATGGCCGTTATTTAAAAGAATGTTTGAATTGTCAACAAAGGAATGTGGCTTTTCAAATGAGGAAAACCTGATGCGAATCCAACAATCTCTAAAAGGAAAAGCAAGAGCTGAAGTACTAAGTCAATTATCTGAACCTTCATGTGTGCCCGATATTGTTGAATGTTTAAAAATGGCCTTCGGACAACCAACAATAATTCTGAACACACAAATTGACAAAATAAGTAAATTTCCACCTTTGAAAGGAGATAAGTTGGAATCAGTGATTCAATTTTCGACAGCAGTAACAAACATGAATGCAGTAATGAAAGCATCAGGATTGGAAAATCAGTATGACAATCCATTGTTACTTAAGGAGCTGTTGAAGAAATTGAACAACGATATGAAAATGAAGTGGGCTTCATATACTTATGAAAACAATGTATCTGGAGTACTAGCGTTTGGTTCTTGGTTGAATTTAGAAGCAAAAAAAGTATATTCTGTATTACCTTGTACAACATTTGATAGAATTGATAAGCCGCTTCGTAAAGAAAGTCGAATCAATGTGCATTATGAAAATAATCCAATTCCAGTATGTATGGTATGTACCAAAACATGTAAATCTGTAGAGTCTTGTGAAGTATTCAAAAAGTTGTCTCCTGCTAATAGGTGGGAAAAAATAAAGGAGTTAAGGTTATGCCGTCAGTGTTTAACTGCCCATCGGATGAAATACCCGTTTATATGTAAGAAGGCAGTTAAATGTAATGTCAGCGGTTGTAGTCGAAAACACCACCCACTTATGCATCCGGATGATAAGCCACAGAACAACTTACCAGTTGAGGAAGCTTCACAGAACAGTCATACCACATTGGATGATGAATTCCAATTCCAATTTCAATACATACCAGTAATACTAAGACATGGATGCAAAAGTATAGAGGTAATGGCATTCCTGGATGGAGGATCTAGCGGCACACGTATTGAAGAGGAGGTGGCTGATCAATTAGGGTTAACAGGTCCCAAGGTGATTTTGAATTTGAAATGGACAGCAAATGTGCGACGACAAGAAGAGTTAACAAAAGTATCCATGTTGATATTCGGTACACATGAAGGGGCAAAAGAGTATGCAATTCCTGAAGCTCATACAATAAAAGAACTGAATTTACCAAAACAAACATTGAATTATAGAGAGCTGTCCAAAAGATGCGATCATATTCAGGGTCTGCCAGTGCGCTCATACTCATCTATGCAACCCAGAATAATGATTGGACTCAGCGACTGGCATTTAGCGGTTCCCAGCAGAGCAAGATTGGCTGGTCGAAATGATCCTGTAGCAACAAAGTGCAAATTGGGATGGTCAGTGTTCGGTTCAAAGCGCTCATCCGAATATGAAAGCATCAACTATCACATCGAAGAACATCGCGAACCTGATGATGAAGACCTACACGAAATGATGAAACAGTTTTTCTCCATCGAAAGCCTGGGGGTCAAAATACCAAAAGATGACTTGTCTTCTCAGGAAGAGCGACGGGCCAAATCGATAATGGAAGATACAACTAAATTTGAAGGTCGACAATTTGAAACTGGTTTATTGTGGCGCTACGATGACGTTGATCTGCCGGATAGTCTGTTCATGGCAAAACACAGACTTAGGTGGTTGGAACGACGGTTGGAGAAGAACCAAAAATTAAGAATAGCTATGCAAAGGCAAATAGCTTCTTACCTAAGCAAAGGGTACATTCGAAAACTGTCATTGAAGGAGTTACAAGAGCAGCACAAGCGAGTTTGGTATCTTCCTTTGTTTCCCGTCATCAATCCAAATAAACCGGAAAGAATGAGAGTTGTCTGGGACGCGGCAGCTAAAGTAAATGGTGTTTCTTTAAATTCATTTCTTTTAAAAGGGCCTGATCAGCTTTCGTCGTTGCTTGGTATTCTTCTTCGATTTCGTGAAAACGCTATTGCTATAAGTGGAGATATATCTGAAATGTTCCACCAAGTCAAATTAATAAGTGAAGATCAACACGCTTGCCGATTTCTATGGAACGATCGAGAATGTGAGGAGCCAACCGTATATGTCACCCAAGTCATGACATTTGGAGCAACCTGTTCGCCGAGTAGCGCTCAATATGTAAAAAATGTGAACGCTAAACGCTTTACAAATGAATATCCTAGGGCGGTAAAGGCAATTGTGAGTAATCATTATGTCGATGATTTACTCGACAGTGTCAGCATTATTGAAGAAGCAATAATACTCGCTCAACAGATAAGGAAAATTCATTCGGCTGGAGGGTTTCATATACACAAATGGAAATCTAATTCTCGTGAAGTGTTGTTGGCACTAGAAAGTTTTCATGGAGAGGAGCTTGTCAATCTTAACAAAGAGGTTGAACAACAAACTGAAAAGGTTTTAGGAATGTGGTGGAATACTAAAACAGACTCACTCACATTTTCACTGAAATTCAACAAAGGCAGCAAAAGTATTTTAAATGGTCAACATAAACCAACAAAAAGAGAAGTATTGAGAATTCTCATGTCGATATTTGACCCGCTGGGTTTAATTGGTCATTTTACGAGTTATTTAAAAATAGTCATGCAAGAGATATGGCGTTCAAAGGTAAACTGGGACGACGAGATCGAAGACAAGCAACATAAGAAGTGGTTATCCTGGCTGAAAGAACTCTATGAGGTAGAAAACATACATATTCCCAGATGCTACACAACCAAATCATCAATGTGGAATGAGACGGAAATACAACTTCATATATTTGTTGATGCAAGTAAGGACAACAGTGCAGCGGTCGCATATTTGAGAATGCAGTCTGAAGGAAATATAATATGTACGTTGTTAGGTTCCAAAACAAAGGTTGCACCAATTAAACTGACATCGATTCCGAGGCTGGAGCTTATTGCTGCATTGATTGGAGCTAGACTTGCGGAGAGTATTCGGCGATTATTGACCAACTCAATTACAAAGATCTTATACTGGTCAGACTCGGTTACTGTTTTAAGGTGGTTGAGATCCGATGCAAAGACAACCAAAGGACAGTTCGTCGCATTCAGAATTGCTGAAATACAAGAAATAAGCAACATTAGTAATTGGAGATATGTACCTTCAGAGATGAATGCTGCCGACGATGCTACTAAGTGGAAGAAACACTCAACATGAACGATCGTTGGTTTACAGCACCGCAGTTTCTTTATACTGATGAAGTCTGTTGGCCAGAGGACAGTTCACTGCAACCTAATCAGAACTCTGAATTCATTGAAGCAGTTCACCAAATTTACGAACCCGTTATTTCATTTCAAGATTTCTCCAGTTGGTTTAAATTAGTACGAGTGACAGCATTCGTGTGTAGGTTTATCAACATTTTGACAAAAAGACAAAATAATATTGAAAATATAAATTTCCTTTTGTCACATGAATATCAGGGTGCTGAGATCTTGTTATTTAAATTAATTCAGAATCAACTGTATGGGGATGAAATCAAGTATTTAAAGCAACAAGACAACAATCTATTTGCTGACGACGGTTCAAGACGTCGCTGCAACGACTTGTCGTCGCTGAAACCATACCTAGATGAAGAAGGGGTACTGCGATCCATGAGTAGGATTGATAAAGCGGAGTGTGTAGGCATAGCAACAAGGCGTCCAGTAATTCTGCCACAACATCATTATGGAACAACATTATTAGTACGTGATTACCATGAAAGGTTTCGTCATATAAATCATGAAACAGTAGTAAACGGGATTAGGAAAAGGTTTTATATTCCGAGACTGAGACAACTCTTGAAACGTATTCGTAGTGATTGCAACCGTTGCAAAATATTAAGAGCCAAAGCAGCAAATCCTGAAATGGCGGAATTACCAGCAGTTCGTATTACGCCGTATACACCTCCCTTTACCTATACAGCAGTAGACTACGGTGGGCCATTCGAAGTAATAAATGGACGCAAGAAAGAAAAAAGATGGATTTGTCTATTCACATGCTTGGTGGTACGTGCTGTTCATATAGAGATTGCTTACAGCTGCAGCACCGACTCCTTTGTTCTGTGCTATCGCAATTTCTTAAGCCGCAGAGGACCTGTAAAGAAAATGTTCAGTGATCGAGGTACAAATTTCATCGGAGCAGAAAAGGTTTTAAAGGCAGATTTAAAACAAGTAGATCCGCGTTCTATAGCTGCGACATTTGTCAAATTAAACTTTGAGTGGTATTTTCATCCGCCTGGTTCACCTCATATGAACGGATGCGTCGAACGTTTAATTAAATCCGTAAAGATAGCTTTATATGCTGTGAGCGACATCACTACCTACAAACCGAATGATGAGCTGTTTCGAAGCTACTTGATGGAAGTCGAGGATATGATCAACTCGAGACCATTAACATACCTACCAATGGATAGCGAGGAGTCTGAAGCATTGACACCTAATCACTTTTTGCGGCAACAAGCAGGAGGATCTTCCCCTACACCATTCGAAGATATTGAAGAAGACGTAAAGATATATAAGACAAACGCACTCATGTCCCAATTATATGCAAAGCACTACTGGAAGCGGTGGATTAGGGAATACTTGCCGACATTGACAAGACGGGAAAAATGGAACCACGCTGTTAAACCCTTAAAGGAAGGAGATATTGTTTTGGTCATCGATGAGAGATGTCCGCGCAATCACTGGCCCAAAGGAAGAATTCTGAAAGTTAATATGTCAAAGGAGGGCCAAGTCAGAAGTGCAACAGTCAAAACAGCAGACGGAATTTATGAGCGACCAGCTGTTAAGCTAGCCAAGTTGGATATAAATAAGGAGGTACATTTGTGCACAGCTCGAGACGAATGTACCGAGGGGGAGAATGTCGCAAATAATCCAAACTAGTAACCATAAACACATTTTATCCTTTGAACGCTGCAATAGAACCAAACTCATTTCTCGGGCTGGCTGCTGCCATTCATTTCAAAACCATTTTTTGCATTTACTTCGAACAATATAACTGTACCGTTACGCAGCCAGACGCCAACCAGACGAGAGCAGACATTTTTCATTTGTAATACGTAGTTGAAAACAGATCTGATTTATTATTTGGCGAGAAAAGACATGTTTAAAATAATAACGTAATAATAAGATTTGTACTTTAATTTTAAGCCACCCGCATTGAACGTATTTGAACAATTTAAAGTAAAGAGTTTTAATAAAATAAACGTTTAAAGTAAAAGCTCGAAATCGGTACTTTTCTTTTCCATTGGTCACAAAAAGTAGTGACAACAATGGTAGACGGAAAAGTGTCTCAGCATGCATCCGACAGCAATTCAAGCTTGAGATACGTAATATATAGTAAGACGATGACCAAAAATTCATTTTGAATAAGAACTTTGACATTGGAAATAATGCTAAGTTCGATATATCACCTTTGCCTGAAGAAGAAGAGGAATTCGTCTAATCGAATTTTAATTTATCTTAGCATATGAAACGCTAAAAACGCGCAATTAAAAGAAATAAAACAAAACGAAAGCACAGAATTCAGATATAGTTTTGAGATAGAGATAGAGGCCATGCAAAAACGAGCATTAGCCTGCATTTAGTCTGGTGGAGGACAGGGCAGTACAAGGTAATACTCGTTTTTTCTTTTTTTTATTAATGGTTCTTGTGACTAAATGAACTTAATACCACGAAAACTGTAAGCCCTAGATAAAAACTTTGTATGGTGAATTTGCAGGTAACGTTATGGCAAATCAAAATATTAATAATAAAAAAAAATATAAGCAAACTTTCCCAAGAAAAATTAGATTTTCACAAAAATTAGTTTAAAAAAATTTAAAAAAATCTGTGTTTGAAGACAAATATCTAAAAAACTAAAGAACAGATAATAATAGTTTTTGACTGTGATAAACACTACTCAATTCTCTATGAAACGAGCTCATTTTGGTTGCTCTAAGTTTAATATACAAGAACTTATAATTGAGAAAGTTGCATCAAAAAAACCAAATTCATGATAAATGGCCTCAAAATACTCCAGAAATTTTCGAATAAAAAATAAATTTTGTTTTTGTTATTTTTTTGTTTTGTTATTTATTTTGCTCTTTTTTTGTTAGTTTTTTTATTATAATATTGTTTTCTCTTTCCATATTAATATTTGAATTTTACATATAAGGACTGAACCGAATAAAATCTGTAAATTTCAATAACGGCTATACCTCCCATGTGTAAATAATTAAATACCATTTTATTCCCAAACTGTCTTTCATACTATATAGTTTCAGTTTACATTTGATTTTGGTTTAGTGCAGTTGTAAATATTTATAAAAGATGAGTCAACAGGAATGCCGCAAAAAGATCATCGACAAATGGCTCGAAAATCCTTCGCGACCGAACCATTTTATTGCAAAAAATTTGAACGTATCACCAGTGCTGTCGTTTTCCAATTCTCAAGAGTATCAGAATTTGAAATTTTTGGGTATCATTTTCAGCCGAAGGGTATCATAAAATAATACACACATTTTCGTCTTTTTAAAAATATGTGTTTCCAAGTTGAATGTCAATAATTTGGGAACTTATTCTTGGGTATAATTTATGAAAACAATCGTTCTACAGCAAGGGTCTATCTCCAATGTGGACATCATATATCGAAAATTTAAGAAAATACCTACTTTGGTGTACCTTGATTTCGCTTCGCTAATACTTATTACATAAACTTTAGGGCTTCAATTTTGAAAGAAATAATATTCTTTTTAACTACGTTTAAATAAAATTTATACCTTTTTTGGCTTTGCAGATATTTTATTTTAAGTCAGTTTCATTTATCTGCCCATGCAAAAAAAAAAACCTACAATTTTTTGATGCTTGGGAAAGTTTGCAGCGGGTAGAAAAGGAAAATGTGGTTTTTTACCTAATCTTCTGACCACAGTTGGCAATTAGTGCGATTTCCCAACTAATTTATAATTTTACAATTTTTTTTTAAAATAATGTATGGCTTCACGAAGGTTTTACAGCATGCTCATTTAGACTACCTGTCAAAATCGTAATTCCCATACTATTTTCCTTTAAAATTCCAGAGATAGTTAGGTTTGAGTATGTATAGGCCTACTTGTAAAATTTACCTAAGAAAAATTGTGTAAAAGATTACAAAACAAAATTCAATTCATCAGTCTAGTTTTTGAAGCCGAGGTTACGCAATAGTTGTTTAGAAACGGTGTTTGAAATGGCATCTTTTACAAACCAAGAATACGCAGATAGTATCTACATACGTTTATGGTATGGGTTGTGGAACGGAAGTTCCAATAGAACACGACAAAGATACCGTAAGCTTTATCCTTCCTAATCTTGTTTTTGTTCTACTATATTTTCCGATGCTTCAAATAATTGTCTCTTTCTTTCTCCCAGTGATGCAGCCAAAGCCATGTGTTGATTAAGTTGATTCATAACTTCTTCCCATTTTGGTAAAGAAGCAAAGCGCTGCGAACGTAGAGTGTTTTTGATTTAGACGCTTTGGAAGTTGTCTCTAGATTTCGTAAAAATAACAGCTCTTCTTCGATTGTATCACAACTCTTATCAAAATATCTCACGAAGACCAGTAGCTGACAATACTGGGACACATCAGTGGATTCATCACATTGCGCACCGAAATCTGGAGAATATTTCAACTTATCCAGAAGCTGTTCTTCAACATCATCCGACATGTCAATTCGCGACTTGACAGTGTTATTCGAAAGATAAATTTTCAAAATTTTTCGCTTAGCATCGTCATTTAAAACATTCTCAGTTACTTCCAGGAAACATGGCTTTATCAACGTCTCACCAATCAAATGTGTTTTTTTTTTCGATTTTGCAATCAGTTTTGAGATTTCGAATGATGCAGACAATGTTTTTGGTTCAGCAGATTCAAATCTTGCACCTACTAAGCTTGGTCCTAGCTTAATTTTCATCGAACCTTTTAATTTGGATTCGAAGAACTCTTGGCTTATCGACAAGTTTTGGATGTATACTTCAAATGTTCCGATTTCGATGGTTTCATCGCCTCATGAGTGAGAACATAATATGCATTGCGGCTTTGAATCACCATGGACTTCGATCTAAGCAATCAAAATCTTGGGGAATATTTAATTAATCGTTTGCAAAATAGCACATTTCTATGAATGTAGTTGAAAGTTTTAAAAGCATACTATTTCCTGATTTATTTCGAGCTTAATCTTAAGGTTTCAACTTTCAACTGGTGTTTCAAAACTTTGTCGGGGGTAAACTTCTTAAGATAAAAATGGAAATGAGATGTCCGCGGCCCTTGATGACGGCCAGTTGGGAACCGCTGATTTGGAGTATCATTATTATGCTTTGAGTATCACCAGCTCTGAAATAGTATCAAAGGGATACTATAGTATCACCTTCGGCAGCGCTGCGTATCACGCAGTACAGTTGATTCTGTTATAAAAAGATATTTGGAGACGTTGACTTTCAAGCGAAAACAGAAAAGTGGGGGAAAAAACGGAGCACATGATAAAAATTTGGACAAAAAAATAGTGGGTGTCATCGTTAAGAACCGGACCATGTCATCCAGAAATGTTGCTCGAAAATGTAGTACCAACCAAACAATGGTACAAAGATATAAAAAACGGGCTGGTATAAAAACGCGGGAAAAACAGAAAATACCAAAAGTTACCGAGAAGCAAAAAAAGGCCATAAAAACACGAGCTCGAAAGTTATACGACTTGATTGGACGCAAAAAAGCCTGCATGATTTTGGACGACGAAACCTACGTCAAAACCGACTTTAGTACTCATAATTTTATAATTCTTTTGAAGAAGAGATTCTCCCACAATCAGAAACATCGATTGGAGTGGAAAAGTTCGGATCGAAATATCTCGTATGGCAAGCGCTTTGCCAATGTGGACACAGAAGCACACCGTTTGTTACAACTGGAACAATTACCGCGGAAGTGTATATCAACGAGTGCCTGAAAAAACGGTTAATTCCGTTTGTAAACAAACACGAAGGTTCAACATTATTTTGGCCAGATTTGGCCTCAGCTCACTATGCTCAAAAGACGTTAAACTTGCTTGTGGCTAAGAACATAGATTTTGTCCCAAAAGACATGAATCCAACTAATGTCCCACAGTGTCGTCCTATTGAAAAGTACTGGGCCTTAGTTAAGACGAAATTGCGGAAAAGTGAGCAGTGTGCTAAGGACCCTAAAGATTTTGGTATAAAATGGAAAAGAGCATCCAAAAAGGTCACGGATCTAACTGTCATCAACCTTATGAAGGACATTCGAAAGAAGTTGCGAAAAGAATGGGAGCCAAAATAATTTTTCTGATTTCATTAACCGTAAACAAATTTAAAAAGATATATTTTTTGAAGCAAATAAAAATTATTTACATAAACTATCACAAACGATTTTTTTTTTTGGTATGAAGTTTCCAAATTTTATTCGTTTCAGTCCTTACATATCTATGTGTGATGCCTTTTGAAATTGCTTGAAAAACAAATAATTGTATATCGATAGGTACTCAAATGATCTTTAAAATAAAAAAAAAATTATGAAAAAATCTCAAGTGGTTAAAGAGTTACAGATTTTTGACCACCAAAACGATGATTTTTGCCCACAGAGCGGCGTACTGGGGCCGCTTCTTTTTCTGTTATATACTCGTGATATGCCGAAAGAAGATGGCACTATCCTTGCTACGTTTGCCGACGACACCGCTATCCTAGCAGTAGGTAAAACAATCAGGGAAACGACTGCCAAACTGCAAAACGCATTGAATAAAGTAAATGAGTGGACGAGGGACTGGCGGATCGCCCTTAACGGAACTAAATATGTTCACGTGAATTTCACTTATAGAAAAATTAATGACTTGCCAATTTTTAAAAATTCGGCCTGAATACCCTTTGCAAATGAAGCCAAATACCTGGGAATGACACTCGACGCAAAGCTGAAGTGGAATTCGCAAGTGAAAATGAAACGTAAAGAATTAGAAATCAAATATAGAGAAATGTACTGGTTGATCGGGAAACATTCCCACCTCAGTACCGAGAAAAATCTGTTTTTATTTTTGTATTTTTATTAAATAATAATTTTACACTTAGATATACAATTATCTTTGAGTTGTGCAAATTTTTTTAAAAAAAGGTAACGGATTTAATTATTCAAGAGAGTAATACAACAATAACAATAATAATAGAAATAATAATAATTGTATCCTATATAAATTGACAATATTTAAATAACTAAAAAAAATTAGAAAATTTAAAAAATTTAAAATAATAAATTCCTATTTCCCTAATCAGATATTATGCGCAAGGTGATGTTTTAACTGTCTCTTAAAGTCGCTAATGCTTACAGATCTCCTAATATTGACTGGAAGTGAATTCCAGAGCCTTACTGCGTAGACAAAAAACTGTTTTTTGGTAGTATTATACCTGTATATGGGTAAAATATACGTTCGGCTTCTTTCAGAAGACGCTGGTTGGAGTCTTTGGTAAAGGTAATCCGGTAATTTCGTCTCTTTTAAGAGGAAAAAAAGGTTAATATCTTGGAGTCTAAGTATCTATTAACATCCATGCCAAGAAAGTTTTTTACATGATTCGAAATATGTTCCTAACGACGGATATTATATACGAATCTGACTGTATTGTTAACACCTACTTTCAGCTTACGTGTGCTATTGCTGTCAAGGTCACAGAAAACGGGGTATGCGTTGAAAAGAATCGGCAGCAATAGTGTTTTTACCAGCATTGCTTTTATACTAATTGGAAGACATTTACCTATTTGATATAATGTACGAAGCGTCCCATACACTTTACCTACTGCGGTTGTTACATGCTCATCCCACGTAAGATGCTGGTTAAACGTTACTCCAAGATTTTTCGCGGATGTGATATAGTTCAACGAGGATCCGTTGATACAGATCCTAGGCAGCCTGGATGTATCAATATCTAACCGACTAATTACAATGGCTTGACTCTTATTAGGATTCAGCAACAGCTTGTTCTCACTTGACCATTTATGGATAAGGGACAAATCTTCATTAATTCGTGAAACTACGTCTTCTAATAAGTCAATAGGATAACTCAAGTGCATTTGTACATCGTCCGCATACATTTGTGACTTGCAATGCTTTGGAACCGAAGGGATATCATTATTGAAGATGGAAAAGAACAAAGGACCCATAATAGAGCCTTGCGGAACACCGGCCTTGGTTTCGAGAAAATTCGATAATATCCCGTTGGAATACACTCTTTGAACTCTACTAACAAGATAACTGTTTATAAGTTGAATCGCAGTGGGATCAAAGTTAAAGTAGTGCCTCAATTTCAAAATTAGGATATCATGAGGGACCGTAGCGAAAGCTTTCGAGAAATCTAGCATAACCAGTGACGTGACATGGTTTTTATCCATTTCGCAGCGGAGATCATCCACAATGTTTAACAATGAGGTAGTGCAGCTATGATGCGGACGAAAACCAGATTGATGGGGTGACAACAGATTAAACTCGCGAAGGTACGAAAAGATTTGAAGACTTATAAGCTTTTCAAAGACTTTAGAAATGAAATGAAGAATTGAGATGGGTCTATACTCCTTGCTGCTGGCAGCTGAGCTTTTCAAAATAGGTACAATTTTGGAGGCTTTCCACTGCATTGGGTAAGCTGAATAAGTCAAAATAGAATTGAAGATATGTGTTAGTACAGGCAGAACTTCCAAAATTATAATATTTAAAAATTTAGGTTGCATCTCATCCAACCCGACAGCATTTGATTTTATCGCATCAATGGCCTTGAGTACATCGTGTTCACAAACTCGAATAAAGCTAAAACTTCTAGTAGTATTAGGATAAAGTGATGGGTTTATTAAAAGGGTCTCGTCGATACTAACGTCTTGTTGGGGGCTAGAGTTTGAAGAGGCCGCGAACTTGTTGTTTAATTCGTTAGTATCAATTTCACATAAACTTGAATTTTTTTGTTTCCCAATACCCAACTCCTTGATGTTGCTCCAGGTTTTAGCTTTGCTTAGCTCAGGCTGGAATTTGGAGGTGAAGAACCTTCTCTTGGACTTCAATACTTCGGATTTAACTAAATTTCTAAGTCTCCTATATTCATTTCGTAGTTCGGGAATTGGACCGCTTCCATCTCCTATAAACCCTATCTCTGTTTTCCATAAGCATTTCAACATTACGGTTGAACCAGCCACACTTCCTGTTGCGCACAGTAACATTTTACAGAGGTACATGGGTTTCAAAGAGACTGTTGACATTATCAGTGAAAATAGAAACTTGTTCCTCAATACAGGTTGACTGATTAATGCTTTGCCAATCCATTAATAAAGTATCTCTTAATAACCTTTCCCTGTCAACGGATTTGTAGTCCCTATATGAAATGGTTTCTCGAGCTACAAATCGATCAAAACTAAGGTCGTAAAACAGTATGATGAGGTCATGCTTCGAAAAACCGGGAACGTTTACCTGACCGTAGAAGTTGGTTCGCTTTAAGTCACTAACAACAAAGGTGTCCAACAGGGTTGAATTATTATTACTGAAATGAGTAGGAGTTACTGTGTTGACAGGATAAAGGTGTAATGCACCTAGGTTATTTAGAAAACGCTGTGCCCTGCCGTTCTTTCTATTCAAAAGATCAACATTAAGATCTCCAGCCACAATGATTTGATTATGTTCCAACGAAACGTTTTCCAACAAATTTGTTATAACTGTGGTGTTAGTTACATTGGGCGGCTTATAAATAACTCCTAAAAGACATTTGTCGAATAAACTTGATATTTGAACAAAGATGTATTCAAAGTCATCATTGGCGTTGGAAGCATATAATTGTTTAGAGCAAATACGGTTGTTGATAAATATGGCAACTCCTCCCCCTCTACGCCCTACCCTGTCAGCACGGAGCGTTCTGTAGCCGCTTAGATCGATTCTCTTGTTTAACACCTCTTGACATAACCATGTCTCAGATACGCAGATAACATCAACCTTTCCATCATCGAATATTAATTTAAATTCATCAATGTGCCTTATTATGCTTTGGGCATTTATGTGATAAATTGAGATACCGGAATACCTTTTCCAAAAAATGTTTAGGATCGTTTTGGTTTTGTGAAAAAAATTATTGTTACCGCCGTTACATCAGGAACCCACCCCCAGTCTCACTATTTTCTTCGCTCACGTCGATAAGAAAGACAAGGATGGAGATAAGCAAGCAAACGACACCCTAAACATACCACACAACCCGCGCATAAAATCTTTGCCCTATACAAAATTAAATATTAATCTAAATTAAGCTAAAAAGTTAAAATATTTAAATTTCTCTGCAGTAAATAAAGATTTAGCTTCAGATATATTAAAATAATAATTATTAATAGAAATAGTTTTAAAAGTAAAACAAGTTTGAGAAGAACTGATGTTTAAGAAGTGTAGTCGTGGCTCAGGAGTCTTCTGACAATTGCAGATTCGTTTCATTCGTTCCATTACTTTTGTGACTGACAGCTTCATTGAGCTTATCGAGACTGTCAATTAGCACGTTGGGTGATGTTGAAGTTAATTTAATATAAACATTGCCTCTTAAAGTGAAAGAGGAAAAAATCTTTTTAGTGCGTTTCAATTTGACGGCTTCACGCAATACAAGTCGGTTTTTCGGTGTTAGACTCTCGTGTAGATATAAGAGCTTATCAGAATCGAAGCCGGCATCTCTTAGTTTCAACTGCCGCGAGTGCGTTTTCCTGAATGATGACATAGCTTTCATCACAGATCTTGTCAAACGGCGTCGGGAATTTGACAATTATCACGGAGTCTGAATTCGGTTTTACTCGGAAAATATGTTTTAAAACAGGCGGTCGACAATCCAGAGTGTTACAGATCATTGTAAAAGTATCAGTGTAAAGGTATCAGTGAGCCACTTGCAAGTGGCTGATTTTGTTTGAGCCTTCCTCCAAAGCAGACACACGGTTCTTCAGTTCCTCTATATCCGTATTAAATTGTGACAGGGAAGCGATTCGGGAGTCAAGCTTATCTTCCATTTTTAAAATTGTAGATTTTAGCAACTCACCTTGGACAGTGATTTTCGTGTAGAGGCTGGAAAACATTCTGATGTTGATGGGCTGGGCGATGGTGACAGAAGAGCGTATGGTGATGGTGAGCTTGTTGGTTGTTTTTGTTGTAGCTTCTGCGCAGCGAGACGTGTTTTCTTATTGTTTGACTTGTGTTTGTTTTCACTCGGTTTATATCTACGTATACGTGAGTACAGTATCAACCGTAAACCGATGGAAATTAACTTATATTGAGTGTTATTTGTTCTTATAGATGGTAAATATATAAAATAATTTTCCGATTTTTATACCAAAAATGAAACGACACTATAACGAAACTCTTCAACTAGTTAGACACCAGTTTTGGTTCGAATTTGCAGCGGTCGAGCAAAAGAAAACTGGGTGCTTAAGGTTATTAAAGCTCAAATTCTGGAGCCGCCGGTAAACACGTCTATTCCATGTGAACGTTACAACTGCAACTTTTTTATACAAGCAAGTGCTAAAGCCGGTGTGGACCTACGGTATACAACTTTGGGGTTGTACTAAGAAAACAAATGCCAATATTTTACAGACCTTTCAAAATAAAGTGCTTAGAGAAATTGTCCAAGCACCGTGGTATGCTAGAAACGACGATATCCACAGGGATCTCGGAATTCCGACAATCGAAGTTGAAACTAGAAGCTTCGCGCGAAAACATAGAAACCGACTAATCGGACATGTTAATAATACATTCCTACTTATTTTGGATGAGAGCAATTTATTGCGCCGACTACAAAGGACAAAACCTTTCGACTTGGCGAGATAAGGATTAACCGCATCTAAATTGCAGAATATGCAGGATCTTTCATTGGAAAGTAACCTGCCAAACGTTTATATTTCGTGATAGAAAAATTGCTTGATAAGTAGTATAACTTAGTTGTAGTATCTAACAAATTTATATCGAAGGGTGGTGTTTTTGGTGAGTAAGAATCTGACACTACTATGAGCACGCGCTTGCTATTCTCATAGTGTCTATGGAAGATTTTCACCTACCCTCGGAAAAAAAAAAAAAAAAACTTGTACCTTTGAATAGTTTTTAATAATAATATATCTAGGAAATAAAAACCACACTTCAGCGAACCAATGTGCGTTATAATTTCTACTCCGGCAGCGATAGCACTTCTTTCAACATCTTTTTATTTCAATTAATGCGGCGCATATCCGGCGAAGGTCAGCGGAGCGCCAGCTTATATTTCAATTTGTGGCGTGCATCCAACGATTTGGCCAGCGGAGCGCCAGCTAATTTATATTGTTTTTACAAGCAGAATCGTCGTTTGTCTAATTTGTGTGACATCCAGCGAAGGACAGCGGAGCGCCAGCAAAAATATTGTATGTGCAAACAAAGAGCATATACGTGAATGTGTGTTGCGTATATCCAGCGAAGGACAGCGGAGCGCTAACAAAGACATCGTCTGTGCATGCAGAGATAACGAGCGTACGAAGTGTTGCGGCGTTCAACCAGAGATAGCCAGCGGAATACACCGTAAGCAAGTTTTATCGGAGGAGCACCAGCACCACAGGAGAACGAACGTACAAGTGTTGATAATCACCCAGCCGTAGTCAGCAGAGCGCCAGCAAAGGCACTGTTCGGGGTGAGTACATTTATTCGAAATTGTTTGGGTTGTATTTGGGGAATTTTGAGATCTAGAAGCGGTAGTTAGTAACGGGCTTACATAGCGTTATATTTAGCGTCCGTTATTCCAACGACCAGACCAGAAACAGCTGCAGCAGCTGATAAAAGTGCACAAATGGGCGACGGGGATAATGAAGAGTTAAATGTTACGATAAGAGAATTAAATCCAGAACCGGGAGTATCGATGGAATGCAGACTAACCGCCATGATGACCGAAATTAAACATCTACAAGAAGAACTTAAGAAAGCAAATGAGGCAATACGAAGTACACCTGTGAGTGAAAACCATAGCAGAGCGGATACCGTTGAGGGGAATGTAAGCGACTCAGGAAGTACGTTAGCAGCTGCTTTGAGTGAACTCAGCCGCACTTTGTCCTCCGGTAGGCCGGAGCAGAGTCATAAGCTTTACGATCTTCCTGAATTCGATGGCCAGCCAGAGGATTGGCCAATGTTTAGCGAATCGTTTCAGATAACTACAGAAGAGTATCGATATACTAATAGTCAAAATCTAATGCGTCTCCAGGAAGCTCTCAAGGGCAGCGCGAAAGAAACGGTGAAGTGTTTGCTCATTCACAGCGACAATGTCCCAGAGGTTATCAAGAGTTTGCGCGATCAGTTTGGAAGGCCAGAGCAACTCGTGAAGAGCCAGATCAATAGGATTAGAAACATCCCACCTAAACAGCCGAATAGAACAGCTTGTTCCGTTTTCAACAAAAGTGCTGAATTTCGCATCATTCTTAAAGGCAGCTAAATTTGTTTGCATATTTCTCCATTATAGTACGTATTAAAAAAATAATAAAATCCAAGCGTTTAGTACCGTTTGAAATTTTTAAGCCTATTGAATTTTAATACAATTTTGCAAGTTGCCTTAAACTTACTTACTTACTTAGTTGGCGCTACAGCTCGAGGTGAACCTGGGCCTGCTTCTCGCAACCATTTGTGTGTGCGTGTTATATTTTTGCACGAATGGAAGGGACCTACAGTTTTTTGCCGACTCCGAACGGCGAGTTGAGAAGCTCAATCGTGACAAATGATACTCTTTGATGCTTGTCAGACATTCGAAAGAGGTGGGCACTGTTTAAAACTTTTAGGTGTTTGCGGCGGGATTCGAACCCAAGACCGCTGGCTCAGTAGTCCAACGCACTAACCACTTGCGCTACGGTGCCCACGTTGCCTTAAAGCAGGAAAAAAAATTACAGTTTTTCACAACATTAATTTTAAATATAACAGAATTAAAGTACATTATCGGTACTTGCAAAATTCAAAAAATCATATCCGCATACGTCCGCGATCAGAAGTTATAGCAAAACGATTGCTTATACGACTACTTTATTTTTACAATGGTAGACGGAAAAGTGTCTCAGCATGCATCCGACAGCAATTCAAGCTTGAGATACGTAATATATAGTAAGACGATGACAAAAATTCAATTTGAATAAGAACTTTGACATTGGAAATAATGCTAAGTTCGATATATCACCTTTGCCTGAAGAAGAAGAAGAATTCGTCTAATCGAATTTTAATTTATCTTAGCATATGAAACGCTAAAAACGCGCAATTAAAAGAAATAAAACAAAACGAAAGCACAGAATTCAGATATAGTTTTGAGATAGAGATAGAGGCCATGCAAAAACGAGCATTAGCCTGCATTTAGTCTGGTGGAGGACAGGGCAGTACAAGGTAATGCTCGTTTTTTCTGTTTTTTTATTAATGGTTCTTGTGACTAAATTAACTTAATACCACGAAAACTGTAAGCCCTAGATATAAACTTTGTATGGTGAACTTGCAGGTTATGGCAAATCAAAATATTAATAATAAAAAAAAAATATAAGCAAATTTTCCCGAGAAAAATTCGATTTTCACAAAAATTATTTTAAAAAAATTTAAAAAAATCTGTGTTTGAAGACAAATATCTAAAAAACTAAAGAACAGATAATAATAGTTTTTGACTGTGATAAACACTACTCAATTCTCTATGAAACGAGCTCATTTTGGTTGCTCTAAGTTTAATATACAAGAACTTATAATTGAGAAAGTTTCATCAAAAAAACCAAATTCATGATAAATGGCCTCAAAATACTCCAGAAATTTTCGAATAAAAAATAATTTTTGTTTTTGTTATTTTTTTGTTTTGTTATTTATTTTGCTCTTTTTTTGTTAGTTTTTTTATTATAATATTGTTTTCTCTTTCCATATTAATATTTGAATTTTACATATAAGGACTGAACCGAATAAAATCTGTAAATTTCAATAACGGCTATACCTCCCATGTGTAAATAATTAAATACCATTTTATTCCCAAACTGTCTTTCATACTATATAGTTTCAGTTTACATTTGATTTTGGTTAAGTGCAGTTGTAAATATTTATAAAAGATGAGTCAAGAGGAATGCCGCAAAAAGATCATCGACAAATGGCTCGAAAATCCTTCGCGACCGAACCATTTTATTGCAAACAATTTGAACGTATCACGCAGTACAGTTGATTCTGTTATAAAAAGATATTTGGAGACGTTGACTTTCAAGCGAAAACAGAAAAGTGGGGGAAAAAACGGAGCACATGATAAAAATTTGGACAAAAAAATAGTGGGTGTCATCGTTAAGAACCGGACCATGTCATCCAGAAATGTTGCTGAAAATGTAGTACCAACCAAACAATGGTACAAAGATGTAAAAAACGGGCTGGTATAAAAACGCGGAAAAAACAGAAAATACCAAAAGTTACCGAGAAGCAAAAAAAGGCCATAAAAACACGAGCTCGAAAGTTATACGACTTGATTGGACGCAAAAAAGCCTGCATGATTTTGGACGACGAAACCTACGTCAAAGCCGACTTTAGTACTCTTCCAGGTGATCAGTTTTATAATTCTTTTGAAGAAGAGATTCTCCCACAATCAGAAACATCGATTGGAGTGGAAAAGTTCGGATCGAAATATCTCGTATGGCAAGCGCTTTGCCAATGTGGACACAGAAGCACACCGTTTGTTACAACTGGAACAATTACCGCGGAAGTGTATATCAACGAGTGCCTGAAAGTTCCGTTTGTAAACAAACACGAAGGTTCAACATTATTTTGGCCAGATTTGGCCTCAGCTCACTATGCTCAAAAGACGTTAAACTTGCTTGTGGCTAAGAACATAGATTTTGTCCCAAAAGACATGAATCCAACTAATGTCCCACAGTGTCGTCCTATTGAAAGGTACTGGGCCTTAGTTAAGACGAAATTGATGAAAAGTGAGCAGTGTGCTAAGGACCCTAAAGATTTTGGTATAAAATGGAAAAGAGCATCCAAAAAGGTCACGGATCTAACTGTCATCAACCTTATGAAGGACATTCGAAAGAAGTTGCGAAAAGAATGGGAGCCAAAATAATTTTTCTGATTTCATTAACCGTAAACAAATTTAAAAAGATATATTTTTTGAAGCAAATAAAAATTATTTACATAAACTATCACAAACGATTTTTTTTTTGGTATGAAGTTTCCAAATTTTATTCGTTTCAGTCCTTACATATCTATGTGTGATGCCTTTTGAAATTGCTTGAAAAACAAATAATTGTATATTGATAGGTACTCAAATGATCTTTAAAATAAAAAAAAAATTATGAAAAAATCTCAAGTGGTTAAAGAGTTACAGATTTTTGACCACCAAAACGATGATTTTTGCCCACAGAGCGGCGTACCGCAAGGAAGCGTTCTGGGGCCGCTTCTTTTTCTGTTATATACTCGTGATATGCCGAAAGAAGATGGCACTATCCTTGCTACGTTTGCCGACGACACCGCTATCCTAGCAGTAGGTAAAACAATCGGGGAAACGACTGCCAAACTGCAAAACGCATTGAATAAAGTAAATGAGTGGACGAGGGACTGGCGGATCGCCCTTAACGGAACTAAATATGTTCACGTGAATTTCACTTATAGAAAAATTAATGACTTGCCAATTTTTATAAATTCGGCCTGAATACCCTTTGCAAATGAAGCCAAATACCTGGAATCTCGGAATTCCGACAATCGAAGTTGAAACTAGAAGCTTCGCGCGAAAACATAGAAACCGACTAATCGGACATGTTAATAATACATTCCTACTTATTTTGGATGAGAGCAATTTATTGCGCCGACTACAAAGGACAAAACCTTTCGACTTGGCGAGATAAGGATTAACCGCATCTAAATTGCGGAATATGCAGGATCTTTCATTGGAAAGTAACCTGCCAAACGTTTGTATTTCGTGATAGAAAAATTGCTTGATAAGTAGTATAACTTAGTTGTAGTATCTAACAAATTTATATCGAAGGGTGGTGTTTTTGGTGAGTAAGAATCTGACACTACTATGAGCACGCGCTTGCTATTCTCATAGTGTCTATGGAAGATTTTCACCTACCCTCGGAAAAAAAAAAAAAAAAAACCTGTACCTTCGAATAGTTTTTAATAATAATATATCTAGGAAATAAAAACCACACTTCAGCGAACCAATGTGCGTTATAATTTCTACTCCGGCAGCGATAGCACTTCTTTCAACATCTTTTTATTTCAATTAATGCGGCGCATATCCGGCGAAGGTCAGCGGAGCGCCAGCTTATATTTCAATTTGTGGCGTGCATCCAACGATTTGGCCAGCGGAGCGCCAGCTAATTTATATTGTCTTTACAAGCAGAATCGTCGTTTGTCTAATTTGTGTGACATCCAGCGAAGGACAGCGGAGCGCCAGCAAAAATATTGTATGTGCAAACAAAGAGCATATACGTGAATGTGTGTTGCGTATATCCAGCGAAGGACAGCGGAGCGCTAACAAAGACATCGTCTGTGCATGCAGAGATAACGAGCGTACGAAGTGTTGCGGCGTTCAACCAGAGATAGCCAGCGGAATACACCGTAAGCAAGTTTTATCGGAGGAGCACCAGCACCACAGGAGAACGAACGTACAAGTGTTGATAATCACCCAGCCGTAGTCAGCAGAGCGCCAGCAAAGGCACTGTTCGGGGTGAGTACATTTATTTGAAATTGTTTGGGTTGTATTTGGGGAATTTTGAGATCTAGAAGCGGTAGTTAGTAACGGGCTTACATAGCGTTATATTTAGCGTCCGTTATTCCAACGACCAGACCAGAAACAGCTGCAGCAGCTGATAAAAGTGCACAAATGGGCGACGGGGATAATGAAGAGTTAAATGTTACGATAAGAGAATTAAATCCAGAACCGGGAGTATCGATGGAATGCAGACTAACCGCCATGATGACCGAAATTAAACATCTACAAGAAGAACTTAAGAAAGCAAATGAGGCAATACGAAGTACACCTGTGAGTGAAAACCATAGCAGAGCGGATACCGTTGAGGGGAATGTAAGCGACTCAGGAAGTACGTTAGCAGCTGCTTTGAGTGAACTCAGCCGCACTTTGTCCTCCGGTAGGCCGGAGCAGAGTCATAAGCTTTACGATCTTCCTGAATTCGATGGCCAGCCAGAGGATTGGCCAATGTTTAGCGAATCGTTTCAGATAACTACAGAAGAGTATCGATATACTAATAGTCAAAATCTAATGCGTCTCCAGGAAGCTCTCAAGGGCAGCGCGAAAGAAACGGTGAAGTGTTTGCTCATTCACAGCGACAATGTCCCAGAGGTTATCAAGAGTTTGCGCGATCAGTTTGGAAGGCCAGAGAAACTCGTGCAGAGCCAGATCAGTAGGATTAGAAACATCCCACCTAGACAGCCGAATAGAACAGCTTGTTCCGTTTTCAACAAAAGTGCAGAATTTCGCATCATTCTTAAAGGCAGCTAAATTTGTTTGCATATTTCTCCATTATAGTACGTATTAAAAAAATAATAAAATTCAAGCGTTTAGTACCGTTTGAAATTTTTAAGCCTATTGAATTTTAATACAATTTTGCAAGTTACCTTAAAGCAGGAAAAAAAATTACAGCTTTTCACAACATTAATTTTATAACAGAATTAAAGTACATTATCGGTACTTGCAAAATTCAAAAAATCATATCCGCATACGTCCGCGATCAGAAGTTATAGCAAAACGATTGCTTATACGACTACTTTTTTTTTACAATGGTAGACGGAAAAGTGTCTCAGCATGCATCCGACAGCAATTCAAGCTTGAGATACGTAATATATAGTAAGACGATGACAAAAATTCAATTTGAATAAGAACTTTGACATTGGAAATAATGCTAAGTTCGATATATCACCTTTGCCTGAAGAAGAAGAAGAATTCGTCTAATCGAATTTTAATTTATCTTAGCATATGAAACGCTAAAAACGCGCAATTAAAAGAAATAAAACAAAACGAAAGCACAGAATTCAGATATAGTTTTGAGATAGAGATAGAGGCCATGCAAAAACGAGCATTAGCCTGCATTTAGTCTGGTGGAGGACAGGGCAGTACAAGGTAATGCTCGTTTTTTCTGTTTTTTTATTAATGGTTCTTGTGACTAAATTAACTTAATACCACGAAAACTGTAAGCCCTAGATATAAACTTTGTATGGTGAACTTGCAGGTTATGGCAAATCAAAATATTAATAATAAAAAAAAAATATAAGCAAATTTTCCCGAGAAAAATTCGATTTTCACAAAAATTAGTTTAAAAAAATTTAAAAAAATCTGTGTTTGAAGACAAATATCTAAAAAACTAAAGAACAGATGATAATAGTTTTTGACTGTGATAAACACTACTCAATTCTCTATGAAACGAGCTCATTTTGGTTGCTCTAAGTTTAATATACAAGAACTTATAATTGAGAAAGTTTCATCAAAAAAACCAAATTCATGATAAATGGCCTCAAAATACTCCAGAAATTTTCGAATAAAAAATAATTTTTGTTTTTGTTATTTTTTTGTTTTGTTATTTATTTTGCTCTTTTTTTGTTAGTTTTTTTATTATAATATTGTTTTCTCTTTCCATATTAATATTTGAATTTTACATATAAGGACTGAACCGAATAAAATCTGTAAATTTCAATAACGGCTATACCTCCCATGTGTAAATAATTAAATACCATTTTATTCCCAAACTGTCTTTCATACTATATAGTTTCAGTTTACATTTGATTTTGGTTAAGTGCAGTTGTAAATATTTATAAAAGATGAGTCAAGAGGAATGCCGCAAAAAGATCATCGACAAATGGCTCGAAAATCCTTCGCGACCGAACCATTTTATTGCAAACAATTTGAACGTATCACGCAGTACAGTTGATTCTGTTATAAAAAGATATTTGGAGACGTTGACTTTCAAGCGAAAACAGAAAAGTGGGGGAAAAAACGGAGCACATGATAAAAATTTGGACAAAAAAATAGTGGGTGTCATCGTTAAGAACCGGACCATGTCATCCAGAAATGTTGCTGAAAATGTAGTACAACCAAACAGTGGTACAAAGATGTAAAAAACGGGCTGGTATAAAAACGCGGAAAAAACAGAAAATACCAAAAGTTACCGAGAAGCAAAAAAAGGCCATAAAAACACGAGCTCGAAAGTTATACGACTTGATTGGACGCAAAAAAGCCTGCATGATTTTGGACGACGAAACCTACGTCAAAGCCGACTTTAGTACTCTTCCAGGTGATCAGTTTTATAAACATCGATTGGAGTGGAAAAGATCGGATCGAAATATCTCGTATGGCAAGCGCTTTGCCAATGTGGACACAGAAGCACACCGTTTGTTACAACTGGAACAATTACCGCGGAAGTGTATATCAACGAGTGCCTGAAAAAACGGTTAGTTCCGTTTGTAAACAAACACGAAGGTTCAACATTATTTTGGCCAGATTTGGCCTCAGCTCACTATGCTCAAAAGACGTTAAACTTGCTTGTGGCTAAGAACATAGATTTTGTCCCAAAAGACATGAATCCAACTAATGTCCCACAGTGTCGTCCTATTGAAAGGTACTGGGCCTTAGTTAAGACGAAATTGATGAAAAGTGAGCAGTGTGCTAAGGACCCTAAAGATTTTGGTATAAAATGGAAAAGAGCATCCAAAAAGGTCACGGATCTAACTGTCATCAACCTTATGAAGGACATTCGAAAGAAGTTGCGAAAAGAATGGGAGCCAAAATAATTTTTCTGATTTCATTAACCGTAAACAAATTTAAAAAGATATATTTTTTGAAGCAAATAAAAATTATTTACATAAACTATCACAAACGATTTTTTTTTTGGTATGAAGTTTCCAAATTTTATTCGTTTCAGTCCTTACATATCTATGTGTGATGCCTTTTGAAATTGCTTGAAAAACAAATAATTGTATATTGATAGGTACTCAAATGATCTTTAAAATAAAAAAAAAATTATGAAAAAATCTCAAGTGGTTAAAGAGTTACAGATTTTTGACCACCAAAACGATGATTTTTGCCCACAGAGCGGCGTACCGCAAGGAAGCGTTCTGGGGCCGCTTCTTTTTCTGTTATATACTCGTGATATGCCGAAAGAAGATGGCACTATCCTTGCTACGTTTGCCGACGACACCGCTATCCTAGCAGTAGGTAAAACAATCGGGGAAACGACTGCCAAACTGCAAAACGCATTGAATAAAGTAAATGAGTGGACGAGGGACTGGCGGATCGCCCTTAACGGAACTAAATATGTTCACGTGAATTTCACTTATAGAAAAATTAATGACTTGCCAATTTTTATAAATTCGGCCTGAATACCCTTTGCAAATGAAGCCAAATACCTGGAATCTCGGAATTCCGACAATCGAAGTTGAAACTAGAAGCTTCGCGCGAAAACATAGAAACCGACTAATCGGACATGTTAATAATACATTCCTACTTATTTTGGATGAGAGCAATTTATTGCGCCGACTACAAAGGACAAAACCTTTCGACTTGGCGAGATAAGGATTAACCGCATCTAAATTGCGGAATATGCAGGATCTTTCATTGGAAAGTAACCTGCCAAACGTTTGTATTTCGTGATAGAAAAATTGCTTGATAAGTAGTATAACTTAGTTGTAGTATCTAACAAATTTATATCGAAGGGTGGTGTTTTTGGTGAGTAAGAATCTGACACTACTATGAGCACGCGCTTGCTATTCTCATAGTGTCTATGGAAGATTTTCACCTACCCTCGGAAAAAAAAAAAAAAAAAACTTGTACCTTTGAATAGTTTTTAATAATAATATATCTAGGAAATAAAAACCACACTTCAGCGAACCAATGTGCGCTATAATTTCTACTCCGGCAGCGATAGCACTTCTTTCAACATCTTTTTATTTCAATTAATGCGGCGCATATCCGGCGAAGGTCAGCGGAGCGCCAGCTTATATTTCAATTTGTGGCGTGCATCCAACGATTTGGCCAGCGGAGCGCCAGCTAATTTATATTGTTTTTACAAGCAGAATCGTCGTTTGTCTAATTTGTGTGACATCCAGCGAAGGACAGCGGAGCGCCAGCAAAAATATTGTATGTGCAAACAAAGAGCATATACGTGAATGTGTGTTGCGTATATCCAGCGAAGGACAGCGGAGCGCTAACAAAGACATCGTCTGTGCATGCAGAGATAACGAGCGTACGAAGTGTTGCGGCGTTCAACCAGAGATAGCCAGCGGAATACACCGTAAGCAAGTTTTATCGGAGGAGCACCAGCACCACAGGAGAACGAACGTACAAGTGTTGATAATCACCCAGCCGTAGTCAGCAGAGCGCCAGCAAAGGCACTGTTCGGGGTGAGTACATTTATTCGAAATTGTTTGGGTTGTATTTGGGGAATTTTGAGATCTAGAAGCGGTAGTTAGTAACGGGCTTACATAGCGTTATATTTAGCGTCCGTTATTCCAACGACCAGACCAGAAACAGCTGCAGCAGCTGATAAAAGTGCACAAATGGGCGACGGGGATAATGAAGAGTTAAATGTTACGATAAGAGAATTAAATCCAGAACCGGGAGTATCGATGGAATGCAGACTAACCGCCATGATGACCGAAATTAAACATCTACAAGAAGAACTTAAGAAAGCAAATGAGGCAATACGAAGTACACCTGTGAGTGAAAACCATAGCAGAGCGGATACCGTTGAGGGGAATGTAAGCGACTCAGGAAGTACGTTAGCAGCTGCTTTGAGTGAACTCAGCCGCACTTTGTCCTCCGGTAGGCCGGAGCAGAGTCATAAGCTTTACGATCTTCCTGAATTCGATGGCCAGCCAGAGGATTGGCCAATGTTTAGCGAATCGTTTCAGATAACTACAGAAGAGTATCGATATACTAATAGTCAAAATCTAATGCGTCTCCAGGAAGCTCTCAAGGGCAGCGCGAAAGAAACGGTGAAGTGTTTGCTCATTCACAGCGACAATGTCCCAGAGGTTATCAAGAGTTTGCGCGATCAGTTTGGAAGGCCAGAGAAACTCGTGCAGAGCCAGATCAGTAGGATTAGAAACATCCCACCTAGACAGCCGAATAGAACAGCTTGTTCCGTTTTCAACAAAAGTGCAGAATTTCGCATCATTCTTAAAGGCAGCTAAATTTGTTTGCATATTTCTCCATTATAGTACGTATTAAAAAAATAATAAAATTCAAGCGTTTAGTACCGTTTGAAATTTTTAAGCCTATTGAATTTTAATACAATTTTGCAAGTTACCTTAAAGCAGGAAAAAAAATTACAGCTTTTCACAACATTAATTTTATAACAGAATTAAAGTACATTATCGGTACTTGCAAAATTCAAAAAATCATATCCGCATACGTCCGCGATCAGAAGTTATAGCAAAACGATTGCTTATACGACTACTTTTTTTTTACAATGGTAGACGGAAAAGTGTCTCAGCATGCATCCGACAGCAATTCAAGCTTGAGATACGTAATATATAGTAAGACGATGACAAAAATTCAATTTGAATAAGAACTTTGACATTGGAAATAATGCTAAGTTCGATATATCACCTTTGCCTGAAGAAGAAGAAGAATTCGTCTAATCGAATTTTAATTTATCTTAGCATATGAAACGCTAAAAACGCGCAATTAAAAGAAATAAAACAAAACGAAAGCACAGAATTCAGATATAGTTTTGAGATAGAGATAGAGGCCATGCAAAAACGAGCATTAGCCTGCATTTAGTCTGGTGGAGGACAGGGCAGTACAAGGTAATGCTCGTTTTTTCTGTTTTTTTATTAATGGTTCTTGTGACTAAATTAACTTAATACCACGAAAACTGTAAGCCCTAGATATAAACTTTGTATGGTGAACTTGCAGGTTATGGCAAATCAAAATATTAATAATAAAAAAAAAATATAAGCAAATTTTCCCGAGAAAAATTCGATTTTCACAAAAATTATTTTAAAAAAATTTAAAAAAATCTGTGTTTGAAGACAAATATCTAAAAAACTAAAGAACAGATAATAATAGTTTTTGACTGTGATAAACACTACTCAATTCTCTATGAAACGAGCTCATTTTGGTTGCTCTAAGTTTAATATACAAGAACTTATAATTGAGAAAGTTTCATCAAAAAAACCAAATTCATGATAAATGGCCTCAAAATACTCCAGAAATTTTCGAATAAAAAATAATTTTTGTTTTTGTTATTTTTTTGTTTTGTTATTTATTTTGCTCTTTTTTTGTTAGTTTTTTTATTATAATATTGTTTTCTCTTTCCATATTAATATTTGAATTTTACATATAAGGACTGAACCGAATAAAATCTGTAAATTTCAATAACGGCTATACCTCCCATGTGTAAATAATTAAATACCATTTTATTCCCAAACTGTCTTTCATACTATATAGTTTCAGTTTACATTTGATTTTGGTTAAGTGCAGTTGTAAATATTTATAAAAGATGAGTCAAGAGGAATGCCGCAAAAAGATCATCGACAAATGGCTCGAAAATCCTTCGCGACCGAACCATTTTATTGCAAACAATTTGAACGTATCACGCAGTACAGTTGATTCTGTTATAAAAAGATATTTGGAGACGTTGACTTTCAAGCGAAAACAGAAAAGTGGGGGAAAAAACGGAGCACATGATAAAAATTTGGACAAAAAAATAGTGGGTGTCATCGTTAAGAACCGGACCATGTCATCCAGAAATGTTGCTGAAAATGTAGTACCAACCAAACAATGGTACAAAGATGTAAAAAACGGGCTGGTATAAAAACGCGGAAAAAACAGAAAATACCAAAAGTTACCGAGAAGCAAAAAAAGGCCATAAAAACACGAGCTCGAAAGTTATACGACTTGATTGGACGCAAAAAAGCCTGCATGATTTTGGACGACGAAACCTACGTCAAAGCCGACTTTAGTACTCTTCCAGGTGATCAGTTTTATAATTCTTTTGAAGAAGAGATTCTCCCACAATCAGAAACATCGATTGGAGTGGAAAAGTTCGGATCGAAATATCTCGTATGGCAAGCGCTTTGCCAATGTGGACACAGAAGCACACCGTTTGTTACAACTGGAACAATTACCGCGGAAGTGTATATCAACGAGTGCCTGAAAGTTCCGTTTGTAAACAAACACGAAGGTTCAACATTATTTTGGCCAGATTTGGCCTCAGCTCACTATGCTCAAAAGACGTTAAACTTGCTTGTGGCTAAGAACATAGATTTTGTCCCAAAAGACATGAATCCAACTAATGTCCCACAGTGTCGTCCTATTGAAAGGTACTGGGCCTTAGTTAAGACGAAATTGATGAAAAGTGAGCAGTGTGCTAAGGACCCTAAAGATTTTGGTATAAAATGGAAAAGAGCATCCAAAAAGGTCACGGATCTAACTGTCATCAACCTTATGAAGGACATTCGAAAGAAGTTGCGAAAAGAATGGGAGCCAAAATAATTTTTCTGATTTCATTAACCGTAAACAAATTTAAAAAGATATATTTTTTGAAGCAAATAAAAATTATTTACATAAACTATCACAAACGATTTTTTTTTTGGTATGAAGTTTCCAAATTTTATTCGTTTCAGTCCTTACATATCTATGTGTGATGCCTTTTGAAATTGCTTGAAAAACAAATAATTGTATATTGATAGGTACTCAAATGATCTTTAAAATAAAAAAAAAATTATGAAAAAATCTCAAGTGGTTAAAGAGTTACAGATTTTTGACCACCAAAACGATGATTTTTGCCCACAGAGCGGCGTACCGCAAGGAAGCGTTCTGGGGCCGCTTCTTTTTCTGTTATATACTCGTGATATGCCGAAAGAAGATGGCACTATCCTTGCTACGTTTGCCGACGACACCGCTATCCTAGCAGTAGGTAAAACAATCGGGGAAACGACTGCCAAACTGCAAAACGCATTGAATAAAGTAAATGAGTGGACGAGGGACTGGCGGATCGCCCTTAACGGAACTAAATATGTTCACGTGAATTTCACTTATAGAAAAATTAATGACTTGCCAATTTTTATAAATTCGGCCTGAATACCCTTTGCAAATGAAGCCAAATACCTGGAATCTCGGAATTCCGACAATCGAAGTTGAAACTAGAAGCTTCGCGCGAAAACATAGAAACCGACTAATCGGACATGTTAATAATACATTCCTACTTATTTTGGATGAGAGCAATTTATTGCGCCGACTACAAAGGACAAAACCTTTCGACTTGGCGAGATAAGGATTAACCGCATCTAAATTGCGGAATATGCAGGATCTTTCATTGGAAAGTAACCTGCCAAACGTTTGTATTTCGTGATAGAGAAATTGCTTGATAAGTAGTATAACTTAGTTGTAGTATCTAACAAATTTATATCGAAGGGTGGTGTTTTTGGTGAGTAAGAATCTGACACTACTATGAGCACGCGCTTGCTATTCTCATAGTGTCTATGGAAGATTTTCACCTACCCTCGGAAAAAAAAAAAAAAAAAAACTTGTACCTTTGAATAGTTTTTAATAATAATATATCTAGGAAATAAAAACCACACTTCAGCGAACCAATGTGCGTTATAATTTCTACTCCGGCAGCGATAGCACTTCTTTCAACATCTTTTTATTTCAATTAATGCGGCGCATATTCGGCGAAGGTCAGCGGAGCGCCAGCTTATATTTCAATTTGTGGCGTGCATCCAACGATTTGGCCAGCGGAGCGCCAGCTAATTTATATTGTTTATACAAGCAGAATCGTCGTTTGTCTAATTTGTGTGACATCCAGCGAAGGACAGCGGAGCGCCAGCAAAAATATTGTATGTGCAAACAAAGAGCATATACGTGAATGTGTGTTGCGTATATCCAGCGAAGGACAGCGGAGCGCTAACAAAGACATCGTCTGTGCATGCAGAGATAACGAGCGTACGAAGTGTTGCGGCGTTCAACCAGAGATAGCCAGCGGAATACACCGTAAGCAAGTTTTATCGGAGGAGCACCAGCACCACAGGAGAACGAACGTACAAGTGTTGATAATCACCCAGCCGTAGTCAGCAGAGCGCCAGCAAAGGCACTGTTCGGGGTGAGTACATTTATTTGAAATTGTTTGGGTTGTATTTGGGGAATTTTGAGATCTAGAAGCGGTAGTTAGTAACGGGCTTACATAGCGTTATATTTAGCGTCCGTTATTCCAACGACCAGACCAGAAACAGCTGCAGCAGCTGATAAAAGTGCACAAATGGGCGACGGGGATAATGAAGAGTTAAATGTTACGATAAGAGAATTAAATCCAGAACCGGGAGTATCGATGGAATGCAGACTAACCGCCATGATGACCGAAATTAAACATCTACAAGAAGAACTTAAGAAAGCAAATGAGGCAATACGAAGTACACCTGTGAGTGAAAACCATAGCAGAGCGGATACCGTTGAGGGGAATGTAAGCGACTCAGGAAGTACGTTAGCAGCTGCTTTGAGTGAACTCAGCCGCACTTTGTCCTCCGGTAGGCCGGAGCAGAGTCATAAGCTTTACGATCTTCCTGAATTCGATGGCCAGCCAGAGGATTGGCCAATGTTTAGCGAATCGTTTCAGATAACTACAGAAGAGTATCGATATACTAATAGTCAAAATCTAATGCGTCTCCAGGAAGCTCTCAAGGGCAGCGCGAAAGAAACGGTGAAGTGTTTGCTCATTCACAGCGACAATGTCCCAGAGGTTATCAAGAGTTTGCGCGATCAGTTTGGAAGGCCAGAGAAACTCGTGCAGAGCCAGATCAGTAGGATTAGAAACATCCCACCTAGACAGCCGAATAGAACAGCTTGTTCCGTTTTCAACAAAAGTGCAGAATTTCGCATCATTCTTAAAGGCAGCTAAATTTGTTTGCATATTTCTCCATTATAGTACGTATTAAAAAAATAATAAAATTCAAGCGTTTAGTACCGTTTGAAATTTTTAAGCCTATTGAATTTTAATACAATTTTGCAAGTTACCTTAAAGCAGGAAAAAAAATTACAGCTTTTCACAACATTAATTTTATAACAGAATTAAAGTACATTATCGGTACTTGCAAAATTCAAAAAATCATATCCGCATACGTCCGCGATCAGAAGTTATAGCAAAACGATTGCTTATACGACTACTTTATTTTTACAATGGTAGACGGAAAAGTGTCTCAGCATGCATCCGACAGCAATTCAAGCTTGAGATACGTAATATATAGTAAGACGATGACAAAAATTCAATTTGAATAAGAACTTTGACATTGGAAATAATGCTAAGTTCGATATATCACCTTTGCCTGAAGAAGAAGAAGAATTCGTCTAATCGAATTTTAATTTATCTTAGCATATGAAACGCTAAAAACGCGCAATTAAAAGAAATAAAACAAAACGAAAGCACAGAATTCAGATATAGTTTTGAGATAGAGATAGAGGCCATGCAAAAACGAGCATTAGCCTGCATTTAGTCTGGTGGAGGACAGGGCAGTACAAGGTAATGCTCGTTTTTTCTGTTTTTTTATTAATGGTTCTTGTGACTAAATTAACTTAATACCACGAAAACTGTAAGCCCTAGATATAAACTTTGTATGGTGAACTTGCAGGTTATGGCAAATCAAAATATTAATAATAAAAAAAAAATATAAGCAAATTTTCCCGAGAAAAATTCGATTTTCACAAAAATTAGTTTAAAAAAATCTGTGTTTGAAGACAAATATCTAAAAAACTAAAGAACAGATAATAATAGTTTTTGACTGTGATAAACACTACTCAATTCTCTATGAAACGAGCTCATTTTGGTTGCTCTAAGTTTAATATACAAGAACTTATAATTGAGAAAGTTTCATCAAAAAAACCAAATTCATGATAAATGGCCTCAAAATACTCCAGAAATTTTCGAATAAAAAATAATTTTTGTTTTTGTTATTTTTTTGTTTTGTTATTTATTTTGCTCTTTTTTTGTTAGTTTTTTTATTATAATATTGTTTTCTCTTTCCATATTAATATTTGAATTTTACATATAAGGACTGAACCGAATAAAATCTGTAAATTTCAATAACGGCTATACCTCCCATGTGTAAATAATTAAATACCATTTTATTCCCAAACTGTCTTTCATACTATATAGTTTCAGTTTACATTTGATTTTGGTTAAGTGCAGTTGTAAATATTTATAAAAGATGAGTCAAGAGGAATGCCGCAAAAAGATCATCGACAAATGGCTCGAAAATCCTTCGCGACCGAACCATTTTATTGCAAACAATTTGAACGTATCACGCAGTACAGTTGATTCTGTTATAAAAAGATATTTGGAGACGTTGACTTTCAAGCGAAAACAGAAAAGTGGGGGGAAAAAACGGAGCACATGATAAAAATTTGGACAAAAAAATAGTGGGTGTCATCGTTAAGAACCGGACCATGTCATCCAGAAATGTTGCTGAAAATGTAGTACCAACCAAACAATGGTACAAAGATGTAAAAAACGGGCTGGTATAAAAACGCGGAAAAAACAGAAAATACCAAAAGTTACCGAGAAGCAAAAAAAGGCCATAAAAACACGAGCTCGAAAGTTATACGACTTGATTGGACGCAAAAAAGCCTGCATGATTTTGGACGACGAAACCTACGTCAAAGCCGACTTTAGTACTCTTCCAGGTGATCAGTTTTATAATTCTTTTGAAGAAGAGATTCTCCCACAATCAGAAACATCGATTGGAGTGGAAAAGTTCGGATCGAAATATCTCGTATGGCAAGCGCTTTGCCAATGTGGACACAGAAGCACACCGTTTGTTACAACTGGAACAATTACCGCGGAAGTGTATATCAACGAGTGCCTGAAAAAACGGTTAGTTCCGTTTGTAAACAAACACGAAGGTTCAACATTATTTTGGCCAGATTTGGCCTCAGCTCACTATGCTCAAAAGACGTTAAACTTGCTTGTGGCTAAGAACATAGATTTTGTCCCAAAAGACATGAATCCAACTAATGTCCCACAGTGTCGTCCTATTGAAAGGTACTGGGCCTTAGTTAAGACGAAATTGAGGAAAAGTGAGCAGTGTGCTAAGGACCCTAAAGATTTTGGTATAAAATGGAAAAGAGCATCCAAAAAGGTCACGGATCTAACTGTCATCAACCTTATGAAGGACATTCGAAAGAAGTTGCGAAAAGAATGGGAGCCAAAATAATTTTTCTGATTTCATTAACCGTAAACAAATTTAAAAAGATATATTTTTTGAAGCAAATAAAAATTATTTACATAAACTATCACAAACGATTTTTTTTTTTGGTATGAAGTTTCCAAATTTTATTCGTTTCAGTCCTTACATATCTATGTGTGATGCCTTTTGAAATTGCTTGAAAAACAAATAATTGTATATTGATAGGTACTCAAATGATCTTTAAAATAAAAAAAAAATTATGAAAAAATCTCAAGTGGTTAAAGAGTTACAGATTTTTGACCACCAAAACGATGATTTTTGCCCACAGAGCGGCGTACCGCAAGGAAGCGTTCTGGTGCCGCTTCTTTTTCTGTTATATACTCGTGATATGCCGAAAGAAGATGGCACTATCCTTGCTACGTTTGCCGACGACACCGCTATCCTAGCAGTAGGTAAAACAATCGGGGAAACGACTGCCAAACTGCAAAACGCATTGAATAAAGTAAATGAGTGGACGAAGGACTGGCGGATCGCCCTTAACGGAACTAAATATGTTCACGTGAATTTCACTTATAGAAAAATTAATGACTTGCCAATTTTTATAAATTCGGCCTGAATACCCTTTGCAAATGAAGCCAAATACCGGAATCTCGGAATTCCGACAATCGAAGTTGAAACTAGAAGCTTCGCGCGAAAACATAGAAACCGACTAATCGGACATGTTAATAATACATTCCTACTTATTTTGGATGAGAGCAATTTATTGCGCCGACTACAAAGGACAAAACCTTTCGACTTGGCGAGATAAGGATTAACCGCATCTAAATTGCGGAATATGCAGGATCTTTCATTGGAAAGTAACCTGCCAAACGTTTGTATTTCGTGATAGAAAAATTGCTTGATGAGTAGTATAACTTAGTTGTAGTATCTAACAAATTTATATCGAAGGGTGGTGTTTTTGGTGAGTAAGAATCTGACACTACTATGAGCACGCGCTTGCTATTCTCATAGTGTCTATGGAAGATTTTCACCTACCCTCGGAAAAAAAAAAAAAAAAAACTTGTACCTTTGAATAGTTTTTAATAATAATATATCTAGGAAATAAAAACCACACTTCAGCGAACCAATGTGCGTTATAATTTCTACTCCGGCAGCGATAGCACTTCTTTCAACATCTTTTTATTTCAATTAATGCGGCGCATATCCGGCGAAGGTCAGCGGAGCGCCAGCTTATATTTCAATTTGTGGCGTGCATCCAACGATTTGGCCAGCGGAGCGCCAGCTAATTTATATTGTTTTTACAAGCAGAATCGTCGTTTGTCTAATTTGTGTGACATCCAGCGAAGGACAGCGGAGCGCCAGCAAAAATATTGTATGTGCAAACAAAGAGCATATACGTGAATGTGTGTTGCGTATATCCAGCGAAGGACAGCGGAGCGCTAACAAAGACATCGTCTGTGCATGCAGAGATAACGAGCGTACGAAGTGTTGCGGCGTTCAACCAGAGATAGCCAGCGGAATACACCGTAAGCAAGTTTTATCGGAGGAGCACCAGCACCACAGGAGAACGAACGTACAAGTGTTGATAATCACCCAGCCGTAGTCAGCAGAGCGCCAGCAAAGGCACTGTTCGGGGTGAGTACATTTATTTGAAATTGTTTGGGTTGTATTTGGGGAATTTTGAGATCTAGAAGCGGTAGTTAGTAACGGGCTTACATAGCGTTATATTTAGCGTCCGTTATTCCAACGACCAGACCAGAAACAGCTGCAGCAGCTGATAAAAGTGCACAAATGGGCGACGGGGATAATGAAGAGTTAAATGTTACGATAAGAGAATTAAATCCAGAACCGGGAGTATCGATGGAATGCAGACTAACCGCCATGATGACCGAAATTAAACATCTACAAGAAGAACTTAAGAAAGCAAATGAGGCAATACGAAGTACACCTGTGAGTGAAAACCATAGCAGAGCGGATACCGTTGAGGGGAATGTAAGCGACTCAGGAAGTACGTTAGCAGCTGCTTTGAGTGAACTCAGCCGCACTTTGTCCTCCGGTAGGCCGGAGCAGAGTCATAAGCTTTACGATCTTCCTGAATTCGATGGCCAGCCAGAGGATTGGCCAATGTTTAGCGAATCGTTTCAGATAACTACAGAAGAGTATCGATATACTAATAGTCAAAATCTAATGCGTCTCCAGGAAGCTCTCAAGGGCAGCGCGAAAGAAACGGTGAAGTGTTTGCTCATTCACAGCGACAATGTCCCAGAGGTTATCAAGAGTTTGCGCGATCAGTTTGGAAGGCCAGAGAAACTCGTGCAGAGCCAGATCAGTAGGATTAGAAACATCCCACCTAGACAGCCGAATAGAACAGCTTGTTCCGTTTTCAACAAAAGTGCAGAATTTCGCATCATTCTTAAAGGCAGCTAAATTTGTTTGCATATTTCTCCATTATAGTACGTATTAAAAAAATAATAAAATTCAAGCGTTTAGTACCGTTTGAAATTTTTAAGCCTATTGAATTTTAATACAATTTTGCAAGTTACCTTAAAGCAGGAAAAAAAATTACAGCTTTTCACAACATTAATTTTATAACAGAATTAAAGTACATTATCGGTACTTGCAAAATTCAAAAAATCATATCCGCATACGTCCGCG